>ML781939.1:186731-200858 GCA_009831015.1 Picea engelmannii
TGTTGCTTTAAACACATAACATTTCACTTGCAATAATTATTCAAGTTTTTCAAGTCTTCTTCATTTTTAGATCAAGCTCCCTAGGAGGTTTCAAGAACACCAAACCTCTAAATTTGTAGACCAATGCCTTGTCCATTGGGCCATGGATCCATTATAGCTACAATCTTCAAACTGACTCAAATTAAACTGAAAAATGAATTGTACATTGTCCACTTGAAACTCTATTGAAAACTGACACTAAAATAAAAACACAACCAACACACTACTTCCTACTCTACTAACTGAGTACACAACCAAATCAAGTGATATCGAAAATCCAGTGTAACCATGTTAGCATTTTGTCTGTTGATTGAATTCTCTACAAGTGTTTGCTCATTAGAAAAATAGAAACTCTCGATGACGACAGCTCCAATAAAAACTTGCAAACAGATTGAATTTTAATGAAATTGAAAAGCATGAGCCCATCATCTGACCTCAGGAATGTTGCAAAAGGATCTTCATAGGAATACATATTGATCTCTAGCCCATCTAACACATTATTGCTCTAGGTGATTTTCATCTCCTAATCTTAAAACTTTCCCAACATCCATGATTTCTTGAAGCTTCAACCTAAAACTGTCATGATAAGGTTGCAAGACTTCTTGCAATCTTTGTGATGAATATGATGAGACTGTTGATTTAAAATGCAATAGTGTTGACTGTCGAATTAAACTTTATCAATCTTATCTTCAAACTGACAGCCATCCAAAGGCTGAGAATTTGGAACACAAAGATCATCCATATAATTGCATACTGGATCATTGCAAATAAAAGAAATCTTTTGTAACCTGTTGTAGATTGGTTCTGATGAAATTGCATGATCTTGTATAAATTTTTCATGTTCCACACTTTCAGCTGCATTTTCAAACTGAATTTTGCTTGGTAACTGTGATTGTGGACTGAAAAAATGTTTTGTATTACAAACAACACTCTCAACAAAATCCGGAGAAGGTTGCCAATTGTTGTGAACTTGCTTATTTGATTCTTTGTAAACCTTATAGTTTTCTCTTATTATTTTGAATGAAGAAAAACATAGAGGTAAGGAGTCCCGATCAAGAATTTCACTCTCTTCTCTATGCTCAATATCAAAACTGAAAGATTGCTAATTTAAAACTCCCTCGCCACTGTTTTCAAGCTCACAAACAACTAAAGGAGGACCACTAGGACTGCATAACTCATCCAAATAATCATATATCAAATCTTTAAAAATCAAAGAAGTTTTTTGCAAGTCATTGTGTATTGTTTTTTAGGAGATCGTAAAATCTTTCATGGGCTTGTCACCCTCTGCTTTAGTAGTATTTCCAAAATTTTCTTTTAAAAATTCAAATGAAGTAAAAGGTAATGAGTTTTAATCTATGATTTTTTTCTTTTCTTCATATTCAATGTCCCAACTATATAGCTACTGATTTTTGATACTATGAAGGTTCTCTTTTAGAAATTGAAAAGAAGCAAAACATAGAGGCAAAGTCCTTCACCTGGTTCAATAATTTATGCATATTCTTCATTGTTGTCGTAATTGACACTATCCAGTTGATCGCTATCTATAATTTGTTGTGACTTACCATTCTTTTGTTGAAAACATGTTTTTGGTTGCTCTAAAAAGTTAATATCAAAATCATCAGCATATTCATCATACTTAGGCAAATAAATTTCACTAGTAACATCATCAACCATGAACATTGAAAAAGAAGACTGTTATTTTTCATGCTGATCTATAAATCCAGTTTCAGGATTGTCCACAAAAGAATATATAAAATCATCAACTTCTAACTCACAGCAACATGAGTCAACAACGAAACAATTTGGGCCAGTTACTTCTTCTTCTACTACAAAATTTTATTGAGCAGGTGATCTTATTTGCTTCTTTTTAGCTATGATTTTATCTTACAATGTGAAATTTTCTATCAGTCTTACCATGGTTATCATTACTATGTCCATCTTATGGTCCGACAATGGGGGACTATCCTCTTTAATTTATTTCTTCCTTTCATCTTCCATTCTGGTCCTTTTTATTAGCATATTTGTTTCCACATCAACCACAGCATTCTGCATGTCCTCCAAAGTGATCAGGTTCCTCTCTCTGAGTTGATAAGCAATCTGGGCCTCAAAACCATCTGAAAATTTGAGCATATCCAAACCGAGAGGAGGTTTTGTATCTAAAGGTGTGGAATTATAAACTCTATTAAACCTGGTTGAGAATCCTTGGACTGTCTCATCAGGCCACCTTTTTAAGTTCTGATATTCATCCATAATATGAAAAGGGTTTATTTTGACCTCCCATCTGTCAATGAAAACATATTCAAACTATTGGAATGAAGGAATACTTCCAGCTGCTAGACCTTTATACCACCTCCTGACTTCTCCTGCAAGGATTTGAGAAAACATCCTCAATTTCACGTCCTCATAATCAACCTCCTCCAAATCCATAAAATCAATAACTCTATTGACATGTTGCATGGTTGTAATCTTACCTGTGCTATCAAATTTAGGTATCCTTTGCCCATAATTCTATGGTAACTCATGCAAAGGGGATGACAGTTTTAATGGAGCATACCGGGTAGCATACATGACTGCTTTTTGAGAGGAAACTATATCAACTAGGCTATTTTTGTCATCTGAATCTTGTTTAGGGATACTATTACAACCAAGAAATATACTTGCAGTCTCACTATGATGACAAAAAATTGTCAAGGGGGGCTAATGTATTGTTTTGTGGTCCAAATTGGAATTAAATAGATAGGAAAAAGTCTCTTTAATGTACTCAGGAAAAAATAAGAGGCATTTGATACAACAGAAAATCATATCCTGCAAAGATTTTAGGTTTAAGTACCTGACTCTCACACGCTTTTTTCCCATCCTTCTTTAAGAGATTTGTCTTTCTGTAAATATGTTCTGAATATTTGGAGTCTCCAAGTGAATATTTTCGTCCTTCTTGTGTTCTCTTGTTGTTCACCATCAGCAATCGGATCTGATCTTTGTCATTTATCCCAGGTAAGATGAAGTTTTTTCTCCCTGGCAGCGGTGTCAAAATTTTATCACTCCTTAGTTTTCCAAGACTAAGAAAAGAAACCAAAGAGGTAGCCACATACCAATCTTTAGGATTGAGTAGCTATCCCTACCCACCCAGAGAGGGATCTCTCACTTAGATTATCCAACTAAATGATTGAATGAAGAAGAGTTTAGGCTAGGTATTAATCTCACTAATGGATAATTTGATTTGTTGGATATGACAAAAGAGATGGAGTCATCTTTTCAAATAGGTCATTGTTTTTATGAAACCCTAATGAACCATAAACAAGGATGCAACTGTGACAAAGGAAATATAGAAGTAAACATTGGTATGTTGATGATTTGGTTGTAGTATAGTGGTGATGGAAATCAAAGGAAAGTGTAAACTAAGCATAAATTGCATATGAGTTCAAGTTACAAGTTGAAGGTGTAAACAAAAATGGTCAACTTAAAACAATACAGAGAATAAGATTAAGTTTTGTAAATCACTTCTTAAGTTGAGCATGAAGAAAATTACAGTATGGAGATTATAAAATCCATCATATACAGTAGAGAAACATTACACAATTGAAGAAAAATACCCATACCAATGATCAAATCACAAGAATCTCTTCACAAGTCTGCAAATTGTCTATATGTTCAATTTAGGAAAAGTACAGGCATATGTTGCTCCTTGGCTCTCAAAATCTTAGGCATCCAACCTCTAATACATTGCATTACATTCATATATAATGAAACAAGTTGAATTCTTCCTAAGGAGGTCGAATTATACTCCAAAAAGTCAAACACATGCATATATCCTATCATTGCCAAAACCTAGGAGGAGTTAGAACTAATTTTCCTCCTTTTCCTAAATTACTTGAGCTTATCCTTTAAAGCATCCAATACATGAATTTGACCTTATCAACTTGAAATTACATTTACCAAGCCTTAATAAACTTTTTTTTTACCATTTAGATTCACCAAATTACCATTTGACTATTTAGATTGATCTAGGTGGATATGGGTGGCCACCCATCTTTTCCAACTAGCTCAAAACAACTTTCTGGCAATTTTGGCAATTTACTATTTTTAGCAGGTTTTAACTTCCAGGGCCATTTTGAGGGCCTAAATGAAGGTTTTTCGAGATAGAGGTTCTCAATGATAGCCAAAGGCATGACTGGGCCCCCAAAATGAATATCCTCGACAATACCTTTCCAACGAGCTATTATACACCAAAAATGGAGATCATATGCAAAAGTTACAACCCCGGGAAGTTGATGTACTAACTTACCCAAACGGGGCCCACATGACTTTTGGCGCTTCATCTCCTAGGCTTAGGTTTTTGGATATCTAGGGTTTTTGCAATTCCTGTTTATTGTAAAAAGGCCTTCAGAGCCTCATTGTAATCATCTTCTTGTGAATGCGAATAGCCGTCACATCTCTTCTCAGAGATAAGTTGTCACCATTCTAGTGAGTCTTTCACTCTGTATTTTTACAATCTTTGTACATTTCTTTGATTAATAGAAATCTTGTATTACTATATATATGTGTTTATGGTTGCATCTCTGATACATTTATGTTATATTATTGAATATTTTCAATATATCTATGAATTTATTTACTATATCTCCGCTCTCATTTCGTGCTGAAAATAATCTAGATCATACATGGAGTAAAATATTTGCTACACGGAAGCAAAGCGAATCTGCGAGAAGCACAGTGAATCTACTAGAAGCACAATGAAAAATAGGGCTCAAAGACGAGATGATATATATTTAACCATAATACATTTGTATAAATGGAAATATTTTTTTGTAGATGAATATTGTTTGGAAATAAACCTCCTTCGGTTTCCCAAAATTCTACTCCAGTTCTTCATAATATATTCTGCAAAATGATGACTAAAACAAGCGGCCCTTTGCACATTCAGAAAAATAGGTTGTAAAGACATGCATGAATATCTCACCCTATAAAGCCTGTGTAAAATGTGAGACATTTTATTGTACTTTGTCCTCTTATAAACAAAAACCTCCTCCAATTTTCCAAGATTCATCTCTGATGGGCCACAATCTTCTCTCCAAATAGGTGACTAAAAAACAAAAAACTCTTATATTTTTGCACAATCAAAGTGCAATCAAGTGCCAAATTTGGTTTTTGGAGAGGCCTATTGATCCTTGTTGTAGATGAATAGATTCCTTAGAGTATGGAACATGCTAATTTATCTCTGATACACTTTATCAAACTAATACTCTCTATCAAACTGATACTCTTTGTCTTGTGACTAGGCAAATTTTGCTAGAATAGACCAAAATTTGACTTTTGACTTTTGACTAACTTGGAAGATTAAAAACTCTTGATTACTATGGAACATAGGACCCTAACATGTCTGAATAGTGAGTGTTGAAACCCATTGTGTAATTAGTGACGTCAAGAGGCTTCGCTCACATTGGAGTTAAGCACGAGGTCACGCGAAGTTGGCGGCAGAGATAGCCCTCTAATACCTTCTTAGCATCAGAGGTATTTTTGGGTTTCTATTCATATTTGGGGGTATTGATAGTACCTTTACCTCTGTGAGAGGCATTTCTTTCAATATTTTAGGCTTCTCTACCCTACCCATACGATGGACCAGACTTACGATTATTAGCATGTGCATTAGTTATATTGCGGTGAATCTAGTTGCTTGACATAGGTAGCCACATAGGTTACTTGCAGGGGTTATTCTGTAGGTACCTTGAGTCAGATAAGGGTTGGACAACACATATCCTTTATGGAGGATTGCCTCTCTGAGGGAATTTCACCAATTTTGATGTTAAGCCCATGAGGGACCTTATAATTGATTCTGATACCTCCAATATTTTGAAGGGAGTCTCAGGACCCTCTTGGGTGAGACATACCTACTCTAGTGAGGGAAGCCCCTTTTAATCCATTATATCATGTTTGTATGCATTGGCCCTTTTTTCTCTATTTTGGTGTGCTCTATGATTATTAGTTCTCCCTAGGATTTGGTTTTATATCTCGAGTAGTGAGTCATTGTGGATCAAGACCATCCTCCTCGTAGGTCTCACCATTTGTTGAAGTTACCACCGCATCTTGATTATTTACCAAATTTTTCTTATAAAAGGCATAAAGTTAATAAATGTGGTACATATATCTCCACCTCCCAGACTTGTGATCATCCAATTATGAGTACTGAGTCAAACTAGAACGTCACAGGGAGTCCCTCGACTCCTATATCTTCTATGATTAGTGGGATCCCTTCAACTCCTCTGCCTTGACAGTTGGGGTGTCATAAATCCCTGCCTCTAGTGCTACCAAACCTATGGGTTATACTCAACCCATAGGAACGAACCCTTTCAAATCTCTTTTTGGTACACCGGGTAACAATTATTAGTCAATACCTTCGATCTCTAATCAATTTTCTTTTGGTATGCCCAACATGACGTTGCAACTCGCATTCTCCATTCCAGCGGCTAATGCAAATCCTAGCTTTGGACCTGGGGGCATGGATGCTCCATATTCTCCTCTCTAATTTGGTGGAGGTCATATTCCACAAATGAATCCTACAGTTGGAGGTTGGCCTCCTCTTTCCTTCGAGCCTAATCCTAGTCTCAATGATCCTCGATGGAGTGCTCAACCGGGTGGATAGTTCACTTCGTATATTCCTTCCTTTATCCCCTCTTCCTCCATGAAGATTCCGACAAACGCATTTATTATGTAAAATCCCCCTCTTTACTCCAGAGTTCCATCTGGAGGGAGTCAGTTTCACACTATGGGAAACCCCCATCCTAGATCCACTTCAATTGGGGGAAACATATATAACCCTCATCATGTTGCTTTCGTGGGTATGATGCCCATACAACATTTTATGAATCATTTTAGAGTAAGATATTATCCTACCGAACATGGCCATGGAATATACCAGAACCCTGGATGCCATCATGCAATCCCTCAGCCCCAATATTTTCTAGGAGCATGGGCTCAGATGCCGCAAAACCGGCTCCCTTTTTTGGCCATGCTTAATTTTCCATATTTTTCAAAATTAATGAATGACCCTGTGCGTCATGATCCGTTATGGCCCCCCATCCCCACCAATATTCCTTTGGAAATTCCAAAATTCGAAGGCAATACTGGCGAGGATCCAGGAGATCATGTCACTACTTTTCATCTTTGGTGCTCATCTAACTCTCTGAATGATGATTCTATTCATTTGAGGCTATTTCAACACACCCTCAAAGGGGTTGTCATGAAATGGTACATTGATCTACCAAGGAGAACATACGAAAACTTTAATTAAATGGTTTTGGTCTTTCTCAACCACTTCTAGTTGTTGGTTTGTTACGATGCTGACATAGAACTTTTGTTGGCCCTACACCACGATAAATCCACACATATTGCGAACCATATCCAAGAGTGGGGTAGATGGAAGAGGTTGATCAAATCCTACATTCCTCTAGATTTTCTGTTGGAGTGGTTCCTTAAGTCCTTATTGCCTTATATTTCGAAGGATGTCTCTACATCCGGAGTAACATCTGAGGAAGAAGCTATTTTCAAATCCCAACAATTGGACCTCATATATGCTCAATCTGGCATGTTGTATGAAATTCTTCCTGACGCACCGCGGTCGAACTATGAACCTAGAAAAAATCCTGGGCCTCATGTCGATGGCATCATAGGCTCTACAAATGATAAGTCTATTAACTTGGTGATGAACCAGTTGAAATATTTGTCTCTAAGCCAACCTGTAGCGGGAAAATATTCGGCTTCGTCCTCCACTACCACTCAGTTGGTGGATCTACATATGTACAATCGTCGTCTAACCCCAAATGGTAACCAGCAACCAAGAGGGAATAAAACTGAAAGATGAGGTAATAATCATAAGGGTGGTAAAAATAATAATAAATCCAAGGACAACACTAACAATGATAGATTGAATAAAAATGTTGGTGAGGGAAAGAAAGAAAAACATAAGGTGAATTTTCCTTGTAAACTTTGTAAATACCTTACCCACCTATGCCCCAAAATCAAGGAAGGCTCAAGGCTCTTATCGCAACCACCCGTTGTGCTGACAAATCCGTTTCTGCATAATCATCACATGGCCTCAGGGACCCCCAACACCGGAAATGTGTTGAGTGGGAGTCAAAACCCCTCGACACATGAAGGTATCCAACTATGTGTTAATATGGTCAAGTCTCGGATTGACATAGCCACTCAATCTCGTGATTATGGTTCTTCACAGACTGTTGTAGGTCCATAGTCTCCTCCTCCAAAAACACCCTTGCAGATCAAAAAGTTAGAACATTTTCCTCGTATTCTGAAAGGATTACTAAAGTGATATGCCTATAATCCTAATTCCAGAGCTTCCCAGAACTATTCAATTGTCGAGGATATGGGCTAAACCCCTTGTGCGATGTCAACTTTGGAGGTGCTACAGATGTGTCCTTCACAAAGGAACACCTTGTTACCTGCATTAGGAGCTCTAGACCCATGTAGATCGAAGGTTATCAAGTTTCACGTCACAAATGTTAGGCCTCGCTTAACTTACCATGTGGCCTTTCAAATCCATGTGGAGTACACGAAAATTACCATCAAATGCATTGTAATTGATGAAGGTGTTGCAACATGCATGATGTCCCTAACTTGTTGGAAATCCATTGGCTCTTCGAATCTATCCCAATCTATGACTATGTTGATAGCATTTGATGGTTGTTCATTTCGACCCCACGAAATTCTTCTTGATTTTTCGGTCCAGTTTGGTGGGAAGATAGTGGAGGTTGATGTCAAGGTGGTTGATGCACCCCTCAACTACAATTGACTACTAGGGCGTAATTGGACTTATGCTATGACAGACAGCGTTTCATCCATTTTCTTCACTCTATGTTTCCCTCACGAAGGGAAAATAGTGTTGATTGATCAATTGTCCTTTGCGCACTCTAGTCCTAATGCATCATTTGGACCTTCGATCCCTGTGATTGACAATTCTCAGCAAGAAACTGAGGATGTTGGTGTCGAAATGTATTCCTCTCTGATGGTTAGCTTTTATTTAATGTCACCAATTCACCACATTCACGCCATTTCCAGTGAGTCTTCATCGTCGATGAGGTATGTTCATATCTGTACTTCATATTTCAATGACCCTTTGACCCTACCTTCCCCGACAATGTCGCACGAAGGTCAGTCGCACATTGGGATGGAAATTCCACTGTCAGCAGCAGAGATTGTGTATCAGTCTATTCTTGATGCTACTATTGACCCGAATCCTTCCTCCTCGTGGATGAATGAGGTGGATCATGTTCTAGAGCCCGTATGGGTCATTCAATCATTTTGTTCACATGATTTCCTCGGCGATACTTTACCTTCAAATGAAGCCATCTTAGGGCCCATGTATTGTCCTGGTAGGCCTTGGTACGATATGCATCATCACTCCTATTTCCTTGTAGATCTTGTTAATATCGAATAGGATGACTATAGATATACCTTGAGTGATATGGTCAGTCACGTTGTGGTTCCATTAGGTACACATGGTATTTATGCCAAAGGAAACATGGAAAATATTTTTCCTACCATCATGATCAACATCTCTTGTATTCCTGGAAAAATTGAGAACATATATATCGGTGCAGATTGTTCACTTGAAGAAATTAAAATCTACACCAATCTCTTCAAAGAATTTTGTGATGTATTCGCTTGGTCATATGAAGAGATGTCAGGGATCCACCCCAGCATTGCCAAACATGAGATTAAAGCCTATCTGGCTGCTAAACATGTTCGATAATGTCTTAGAGTTGTTAATCCTACGAAGGCACCTATTATTAAGTAAAAGGTAGAGAAGCTACTTAATGTTGGTTTCATCTACCTAGTTCCCTTGACTGAATTTGTGTCCAACCCCATTCTCATAAATATAAAACAAGGAACTATCCATGTATGTATGGATTTTCGAGACCTGAACAAGACTTGTCCTAAAGATAAATTATTGACTCCTTTCATTGACCAGATTATTGACGAGTGTATGGGAAGTGAAGTCTTTTCTTTTATGGAAGGATTTTCAGGGCATGATCAAATTCAAATGAAACCCAAGGATCAACATAAGACAACGTTTATTTTTCCTTGGGGTAATTTTGCATACCGAAAAATGTATTTCGGCCTTAAAAACATTGGAGCAACCTTCCAACGTTCCATGACCTTTTGTTTTCACGATCTCAAGCATATTTTTGAATCTTACCTAGATCATCTTGCTACTCACTCTCACAAGAAGGTAGATCACTCCACTTACCTTCGATTAGTATTTGAGAGATGTCGTTACTATCGCATTCGGTTGAACCCTCACAAGTGCATCTTTTGCATTAGGTCTGGCTATCTTTTAGGATTCTTAGTGTCTGAGCATGGAATCATGGTAGATCCTATGAAGGTTGAGGCAATAATTTGATTGCCTCCCCCACGCAACATTAGATAAATTCAAGGTTTACATGGGAAGGCTAATTTTTTGCATCGGTTCATAGTAAACTATGCCAATTTAACTAAGGGTTTCATGCGTATTTTGAAGAAGGATACTCTATTTATATGGGATGCATGAACCCAGGAATCCTTCGATACTCTTAAGAAATATTTGGTATCGGCACCTCTGTTGAAGCCTCCATACTACAATAGAGACTATTTTCTTTATATCGCTATGAATGAAGGGACGGTTGGTATGGTTCTAGTTCAGGAGGACGATGAGCTCCATGAGCCTATTTTCTACTATATTAGTCAAAACCTATTCAATTCTAAACTTAAATACTCTCACGTAGAGAAACTATCCTTGGTCGTCATATAACATGCAGTTCAAAGATTACAACATTATATATTACTTTGCAAAACTACTGTAGTTGCGAATATCAATCCATTTCAATATGTCCTCACCAAGTGTATCATAGGGGGGGAATACAATAAGTATATTGTTATTTTGCAAGAATTTGATCTCAATTTCGCTTCGGCGAAGTCTAAGAAATCGCTAGTTTTTACCAAGTTGATATCGGACTTCCCTCTACTAGATGAGGAAATTTTTCATGATGATCCATTCGTGGATGCACATATCTTTCTTATCTCATATTCAGACCCTTGGTATGGAGACATTCTAATTTATCTTCAAACCTTGAAGCTACCCCAACATCTTTCGAGAGACGATCGACGACATATATGGCATTAGGCTAAAAACTACCTTATCATCGGAGACACTTTGTATCGTCGAGGAGTACATAATATTTTACACCGTTGCTTGACTCACAAGGAAGTTGAGTCTATTCTCAATGAATATCACAGTGGGGCTTGTGGTGGTCATTTATTCGGGCTTGCGATAGCCCAAAAAACATTGTGAGCTGGTTATTTTTGGTCATTAGTTTTTAAATATTTTGTTGAAGTGGTCAAGAAATGTCACCCTTGCCAGGTGTTCGCTCGAAAAATGAGCTCGTACCCAGCCCCTCTTCACCCAGTCGTCACCATCGGTTCCTTCACCAAGAGGGGGGTATATTTCATGGACTATAACCTAACTTCAACTATGGGGCACCAACATATTATAATGGCCATGAATTACTTTACTAAATGGTCATAGGCCATGCCTACTGTTAAATTTGATGGTAATACTACAACATTCTTCATGTTCAACCAGATTATAGCCCAGTTCAGAATCCTAAAAGAGATTGTCACTGATCATGGAAGTCACTTTCAAAATGAAATGATGAAATACTTAGCATCAAAACTAGGGTTTAAACACAGTCATTCTTCCCCTTATTATCCCTAGGAAAATGGACAAGTAGAGGCGGTGAATAAATCTCTCACGACCATCTTGCAAAAAATTGTCAGCCAGAGTAAATCTAACTGGCATATGATGATTTACCCTGCACTTTGGGCATACCGAACCTTGGTAAAGAATTCCACAAGTTTCTCTCCTTTTCAGTTAGTACATGGTGTGGAGTCGATTATGTTGATTGAATGTGAAATCCCTTCCCTTAATTTGGAAAATGAGCTCCTGCCTAACAGATCCTATCTTGAAGAACACCTGGAGCATCTCGATGAGTAGCGTCGAGATGTCTCTACGGCCATCGAAGAAAATAAATGACGTGTTAAGGTTCAATATGATAAGTTTTTCTATCCTTGGAAGTACATTGAGGGTGACTTGGTTCTCCTTTATGACCAATCCAAAGAATTGTTGGGGGAAAGCAAGTTCGAACCCATGTGGAACGATCCTTATATCGTGTGACGTGTCTTAGAGAAAGGAGCCTATGAATTGGAAGATTATGAAGTGAATGTGTTTTATGAGCCTAGAAATGGGATCTAGCTTAAAAAGTATTATGCTTGAGCCCTCAAGCTTGGGTGTGACCTTTTGTATACTAGTGTATCTTAGTGTCTATTCATATTTTCCTTTGCGTCATCAGCTTGCTTATCAAGTTTTACCTTGGTTGGAAGATGTCAACGTAATATTCATTTTACTTAGGATTCACGGACGGTGCCATTCATCATACACGGAACATGGTCTATGTCGCTTGGGTCATTTACTCACCCGAGGGCCAACTGGTGTCTTCGGGTGGCATTCTTCTAGAACCATCAATGAATAATGTGGTTGAGTATAGTTCCATTATAGAGATATTACGCGACTCCATTTCAAATGGTGTTCAGTATTTAGAGGTTCTACTAGACTCCCAGTTAGTCGTATGTCAGTTGAGCAGCAGTTACCATGTGTGAGATCCTACTCTACTCCAACAATTCCTACGGATACAACTTTTGGAATGATACTTTGATTTTCTTACTTATAATCACATACCTAGAAGTTATAATCATGTATCTTATGCATATGCTAATTATATTTTAGATTGTAATTTTTCACATAGATAAGAAAAGAAAACATTTACACATTGTAACATATATAAGTAAATACAAGGACCAATTGTTTTTATATTTCATCCTTTTGAGTTCAAAAAAATGGTGTCATAGTACAAAATGGGGCTCACACCCTAAAAATACATATATGAACAATATATAATATGGCCATGGCATCTACGCATGTGGCACTGCATGCGTATCATGATAGCACACTACAGCATTTGCAAGACACTAGAAGAGTCTCACCCATGCATGGGGTACACCCACCACCTGTCGCTACATCGCCTCTGGAAGATCCTCCACTTGAACCATAGGAATCATGTGTGTCAATAGAGACAAGTTCCCTTGCACATTCTGCAGCACTCTCTCCGCATCTGCTCTCGCTTTCTCATCTTCTCGGCCCCTCTGTCGATTTCATGGAAATCCCTTTGGTCGTCGCAGACCTACATCTATGTAACAAATAAATTGTTAATACTTGATATCATACAAAAATATTTGTGTTTTTTATTTTTATTGAAAAACACAAAAAAATGAAATATATAAAAACATTTCTTACAAATATCACCATAGGCAGAACTTGGTGGAATAGGCATGTTTGGATCCCCTCTATAGTTGATCCCACCAGAAGGCTAGTTGTTAATGGCTATGACCTATCGGTGCCACCAAAAAAAAAAAAAAAACGCATCATTGTAGGGGGTTGTCACCCTACCACCTCCTAGCCGCCTCATCATGTTGATCCATCATGACATGGCTAGATTGTGTTGTCCATGTGGAGTAATATCTACTCTAGGACTCAAGGCTGGAACCCTGTCAAATAAAAAACTACAAAGAATGGATGCAAATCCAAAATTTCTCATTTTCCCTTGTTTGCAATCTATCAACTGGCTCTTCATGTTAGCCAACAACAAGGTACATCAATAATAAAAAGTGGGTCTTAAACACTCCATCACATAGAACACGATTGGCCTTGATTCTTGGTGTAAGGAGGCCAACCATGAAATCCATGTGAGTACAAGCATGACGATCTTTAAGCTCAGGTTCTCGATCATCCTGATTGGGAGTTGGCTTCCCTACTTTATTTGTGCCTGCAACACAGTGGATCGAAATGTACTCCTCCATAGTCATACATCCCCTAGCCCCTTGAGCCTTTAGATTCACTACCTCACCTCAGCAAGACAATCCTGTGATGAAGTATATATCATTCACTTCAATCCTCAATGGTTTCTCATCGAGGTTGAAGGACTT
>ML781939.1:214169-257860 GCA_009831015.1 Picea engelmannii
AAGACTCTCTCATTTGTAATCCTTAGACAGTATTGTAATTATGTAGAAGATTAGGAGAGCAAAGAGGATTAGAAGATTAGAGATTGTATGAAGAATAGTTGTTGTTATTGAACCATGTACAAAAGCTCTGGATTAATATAAGAATGATTTGATCCAATTTACATGGCGTGTGATGAATATTGTTTGTATCTTTTGAATGGTATGTTACAGTTTGTTTATAATTCTTTGTCATGCATTTGTTTCAATGTTATGTGTATTCTTGTGATTTCATGGTGAATATATGAAGTTTGTGAGAGTAGAAGTATAAGTTTCAATTGTTTCTCTCCCTGAGAATTCCTGCAAGGAGTGCAGTGAAAGGTATACATAGAATGCGTGACAGAGTTCTGAGTTTTATCTCAGAAAACTCAGGGGGTTAACATTGGCTTATATCAGTAGAGGTGTGGCTAAGTCACAGAGTCGTGCAAGGAGTGTGTAGACTGAGGAAGGAATTGAAATTCTTCAATCCCACAGAGTATTTGGAGAATCTCTATTGTGAGGAGTGCACAGAGTTAACATCATGGATGACTGGAGGTTATCATAGAGCCATGCTAAGTGTGCGCACGGGGATTCTTTAAATCCGGAAGCCAACAAAGAAATCTAGGTTCAGGAGGGTTAGAACCTTTGAATAGCTCAAAGGGAAGCGAAGAATAGAGTCGCGCGAACTCTAAGTTCAGACGAGTTGACGTCTGGGAGAATTTTCAAAAGGTTCATCGAAGCTTGAGTGAATGGTGGAGCACTTCCAAGGGAGAGTGTTGAAACCACGAGGGTCGTCTGATCATAATAAGTCGCGAGGAGGTTAGGCGGAGGTTCATCCCACTGTAATACTAGTAGGAGATCTAAGTCGTTGCTCCAGTGGGATCAAGGTCGTCCATTGAGTTTGGGAGTTCACGATTCGTTGTATTGGGGAGCAAGGTTGAGCCTTGTCCTTCAAAACCCCGATACGCAAAATCAAGGTTAGTTTTGAGCCATTGATTAACGTGCTCTGTGAACCATTGATCAGGGCGCGTATGGTTCAGGAAATTTGGCACCAAAGGAAGGGTGCACACATTGTTTTTGAATCCCCGAAAAGGAGAACGTCGACAAGCAACTAGGGTCATTGGTTTGTGGAAGATTTGGACCGTTGGATCTGGGTCACCATATTTCAAGAGTCGGGGCTTTGAAAAGGGGAAGGGGAAGCATTGTTCACAGATTTCCCAAATTGCAAAGTCCCGGGAGAAATTTAAAGATTGGTACCCAGTCCTGAGCGGAGGGTCATGTGCACTACGTTGAAGGGGGGGCTAGCCTTTGCTAGGCCCTAATCGGGTTTCAAGGTTTCAAAGGTGGAGGTGTTGAGTCGCTTCACCTCAACATCCCCAAAACTGCGAAGTGCTAAGTGTCAATAAAGCTGGGCCCGTGGTTGTATTGGGAGAGGACCTATGCCTAGCACCTCTTCATGGAGGCGGGGTTTTGTTGAAGGCACGTGGGTTATTTTTTGCAAGGGTTCTAGTAGGGACCTAAGGGTCGCTTTGGCTCAAGGAAAACAAGAGATCCGTGATCGGGAGGTCAGTTGGACCCCTTGGGGTAGGAGGTCTGTGTAACCTATTCATGGCCATGAATATCTATTTGATATATTTCCACATGGATCTGTAGTGTAATTCAGATTTTCATCCCTGTGTACAAAGTCATTATGGATTGTAATATTCTCATGAGCAACTAGTACTTCCAGCTGAGTCTCCATTACTCCACTTCTGGGAATTATATTGTATTTCATCCATCATGGATAGTCCTCTGACCTCACAAATTAGGGGGCATGTGTTAAAGAAAAAATTTCCTCACTCCATGAAACTTTCTTGGATGGCCTTTCCATTTCCCTATGTAGACTTGAAGTCCCCTTTTGCACCTTCTAGAGCCAAAAATGCATATTTTCCCACATATACGCACCCTATCAGTTATACAACAAGCGTATATGCAAGTTTCTCCACTACAGTCTGCGTACATTGGGTTTGGTACTCAAAATTAAAAATTATATTGGGTTTCCATGCCATGTCATGATATTCATAATCCTTGATCTTCCATATACTGGAAATGCTCTGACTCGACCCTTCAATTCCATTGGAAGGCTATAAATTGAGTCATATCCAAGCCTTGAAAAGATTGAATAATTCAAATTTTAGAGCAAAGGCACTCTGGAGAAATTTCACTTTATATTGAGTTTGCATCCCTTTGTCCTTGAAATTATGAACTCCTTGTTCATCCCCCAAGCTCTTCCTTCTTTGTGATGGAGAACCTTATCAACTCCTTTATATGATCTTTCCTTTGGTGGAGGATTGAAGTAGTGGAGGCCCAACTGGAGAGACTTAGTTTCTTGATTTTGATATGTGTCATTACAAAAGTTTGTCACCTATGTTCTTCTTCTAATTATTTTAATAGAAAAAATATTTTCTCATCCAATTGATATCTTGCAAATATTTCAATTATTATTCCATGGGCGTATTTGTCATGTATGTTAATGGATTATGCTAATATATATGCTAACACTATACATTATCACTACATGCTTGTGTATCATGGTTGTTGAGGACAAGTCACAGATATAAAGCTTTGGGTTGTGTGCTCAACCGTGGTCTTCATCAAATGTCTGGACGAGGTAGGCTCATAGCCTTGTCTTGTTAGCATTTATTTTATATAGCATACTTTGGATTAGATTTGATTTATGCATGTCATTTTGTTTGTTGTGGTTTACCCCTTGCCATAGAGATATTTTCCTCGTAACAGACCTACACTCATAAGTAATTATTATCCACTACTTCTCCCTTATATATTGATGAAATTATCATCAACCTTTATGTATTGGTTGATCTCCACCCTTGATTGTGTTCTATGATCAATGATCCAGGTTTCTCTTGGTTACTATAAATTGAAGCAATTGGTCATGAATCCAAGGGGGTATAAGGTGGCTTATGGTATTGATCGTTAGCCTAAACCATAGGGGTCCTTAGACTAGATCATCCATATGCTTGAGGGTTGTATGTATCCCATTTTAACTCCATACGTGTGTGTTCTCTAACAATTTTAATTGAGAGAGTTATATGAATAACATAATGCCTTGCTTCCATGGATGTTTCCCCACCTTGGGGTTTTACCACTTAAATTTGTTGTCTCCTCTCTCTTATTTTATATATATACTTTCATTTGTTTAATACTTTCCATAGGATTTTAGATAGGATAGATCCTAGTTATATATTTATGCATACGCTCTTGGTCTTTTAGTAATGTAGTAAATGCTCGTAACCAAATCCACCAACTAATGGTAGTAGCTAAGTCAATACGTATTGAATGTTGAAGCTCTTTTCCTTGTAGTAATGGAGAAAATGGTCAAAAGCAACTATATTGTTGAACACCTTAATGGTAACTAGATAATTGTAGACTAATTATAGATGCATTTTGAAGCCACATCAAACCACTGAATCTCTTGTCCTAGGAATTGAAATTGAGACCTATAATAATGTAGTGAAGGCTCATAATCAACTCCACCAATGAATCACCACCTCGAAGAAGTCAAACATCCACCTCCTTAGCTATTATTTTTCACCGATATCATTGCTAGTTTTTTGTGATACATCTGTTACAACAATTTCACTAATAATTTTTGTGATTATGCTAGGGTAATGTGTGAAAAATTCAAGAACAAATTTATGCATCAATCTATTTAAGAGTCACTTTGGTTGATTTTATGTCTTTTGTTCCATCCATGGATGAAGTGATTCATTTATTAATCACTTCATTGTCAATGTTGGAAGAATTTCCTTATGAGTACAAATGCACCTTTATAATCATTTAATACCTTGAACACTAATTAGATACGTGCCACAAAGTTATAGATAGATGTGCATTGTATAATTGATTCTTTCTTTATCAATTTTGCTTTCGATATTTATGCATTTTATGATCTACAAATATAGGAATCTTTTATGGGATATGGAACAAAGTTTATGAATGGATTAACGCTCGATATAAAAATGTTGGTGGTTGAGCACAAATTGTGAGTTCTTGTTAGGGACCAAGTCTAAGGGGTTGGCATGTAAGGGGTATTGTTCTAGTAATATAGGGGAAGAAGAATGATAATTATGGTGGGATGGAGAATGAATATTAAGAAAATGAAAGGAGAACAAGATATTAGTGGATATGGATTCCTCTCTGTGAAAAAAAGAAGATTATAAAGAAAGATTAAATAAATGGAATTGAGAATCCAATCCCTAACATTAAGAACATTCATTGTAAAATAGTAGATAAGGAAAAAGAGAAAGAAATAATGGAAGAATTGATGGATGACTTTGAGGCCACCTTGTATCATGATAGAATAATTGTATAAGCATAAATGTTATACATAAAAAAAATCATGTTGATGTCTCCAATCCTAGGGGTGGTGATGTCAAAGAACTTAGTCCTTTCCAACATTCCTTATCCCTAGGTATGGGTGGTGGAAAGTCCAAATATGATTCCATGCATTCAAAATATTATGAGCACTATGTAAATGACATTAAAAATTCCATAGAGGATCTCATGTAGTTGCACTAGAGTAATGAACTCTTGCATGTGTGTCACATAGGGTCAAGAACCCAAATATATCTCAACTTAAAGCAATGAGGACAAGAGCATGAATCAATATATATAGAATTAGTAGTACTCCCATTAATATTTTTTCCTTCTACATCACCCCCTTACAATCAGACATGGTAGGTTTTTCTATTGGTGAACAAATAATATATATAGATCGACTTGGATAAAGGTTGAATTGATAAGTTTAGTTAGTGAAAATAGTAGTAAATTTAGTGTAATACTTTGAGATTGATATCTCATACGTTAAGAAATTGGTGTTGATATAATTCAAGTGATACAAACCTTACAACATGGAACCATATCGTTACATTATATTAACACAACACATACAATTACACTAGTGATCATGATATGTGGCCCCTCTATGATATTGGTACTATGAAATGGAACTACAATTTCTATAAAACCTTGTTTTATATGTGAAACATTTGGGTGATGCCATGTATTATAGATAAGAACCAAATGTTGGTGGAGTTTACAACATTCATGCATGATAGATGTGCCATGGAATAGTATATAAAATCTAAAAAGAAAAATGTAGCAGGCGTGACTCAAGTCTAGAATGTCAAAGAAGATTTTGTATCCTCACTTAGAACAACAATACATCATCAAGCTTAAGGACATTAAGAAAACACTAGGTGGTATAGAGCTAGAGAGAAGGAGAAGTATAATATCTGAATGATAACGCTTAGTGGTGTGAGTGATTATTCATTAAGTAGTTAACTATACTATATATTAAAATAAAAAGGGAGACAAGGTCAAACATAATGTCCTTGTTTTATGTACACCTATATAAACAAGGTCATTATATGTAAAACATATCATATTTTAATGATGGAATAATAACTTTTCTTATTGTTCAGCTATTATGTTATTCCATTTCGTATCAATTTGTGTAAGAGTGGGTTTTTTATTCCCCATTGGCCTATGGTCATATTTGTTTTAATTTTGTGAAGTAACAAGATGAGGTTGTATCAACACTATAGAAATGAACACAAATTCATAAATAATTATATTAGAAGTCATTGCAACCAATAGATTGTTGGGAATTAATTTATAAAATTGACGATGATATGATCATTCAAAGAAAAGAAAAAAATGATTAGTGAGTCATCTTCCCACAACTCCAATGGAAAAATAACAATTGAGCAAAGGAAACCTATGGATTGTTGATTATGTGCATGACAAAAGCAACAATCTCTCATGAGCTCGAGGAAGGAGAAATTCTAAGTACTAGCCAAAAAAAAATTGGTGAAGACCTTTAGGATGGAAATGGTGTTTTGTAGGAGAGGACACCACATGGAACAATTCAAGAAAGAATTAGAAAGAAGAGAGCAAGAGAACAAACTATTTTGAATAAAATTGACAAAGAAATAGGTTTTACAATGAAAGTGTCAATACTTTTTTTTAAATCCCTACTCTAGTTTCACACTTAAAAGAAGCCTTTCCTAGCGCAATATGACTTGATATTTTCCTACTTCAATTCCATGCTTGAAGTAGAAGCCTTGCTCTATGCAAGAAAACACATATATGTGTTGGTAATGTAGGGCATATAACCCTTGTACCTCATGCTTCCCTAGTCATTGGTGATCTACTCCCTCAATATTGGGCCTCCACAACCCCAACGATGCAATAACCTTCTTCATTTTGAGGAGTGATCATTTTAAACAAGTACAATAAGACACAACATTATTATAGAATAGACAACCCACTGGAACATTCCCATTGTTATAGCATCTCTCTCTTAAACCAACAGGACAATGGGGATGTTGTCCAATTAAACCAGGAGGAAATGGTGCAGAACTTGAGAGAAGGAGCAGTGGAATAACTTAATGATAGTTCCTAGTATTTTTAGTGATTAGTTATTAACTAGATCATTATCATATATATTAAAATAAAAAGGTAAGCATGGTCAAACATAATTTCCATATGTTTATTATATGCTATATAAAAAAGGTCATTATATATAAAAGACATCATTATTTTGATAATGGAATACTATTTTTTCTTATTTTTCAACTACTATAATGTTCCATTCCACATCACTAGGAGAATATGTCTCTAAGTACGACAAAAATTCAAAAATATTTTGCATAATTTCCCTTTCCAAATTCTTGATGTTCAGTGTAAAGAGTGATTACAGAAGAAAGAAAAATAAAAACCATATTGAACTTGAATGTTTCAACACGACTCGACTCACAAAAACCAAACCAATAACATAGTAAACTACTATTTATTTGCACTAAATGAATTTCCATGTAAATAACCTTGCAATTATCAATAATCATAACAATTCAATTCAAAGTTCATTAACCCACCCCAACACCATCTAAACTATCTGAAAATTGATTATTAATTATGTAGTTCATTAACCCACCCCTAACTTTTGTAAACACCATCTAAACTATGTGAAAATTGATTATTGATTATGTTAACAAAATTTCTTATACATCTAAAGCTTCTTATTGCTCTCGGCTGGCTTCCCTATCCATGAGCACTTAGCTTTCCTATATTTTTTTAACATTCTTAAATTCTCTTTCTAAATCCAATACAGTAAATGGCTTATAGCTTACTATGTACACCCAAAAGAACCCAAATGCAGTGGAGAACTATTAAGTGTGGGTATTTAATTGTTAGTTATCCCTCCCTTACCTAAATCCAATTATTTATACATGTCCAAATAAAAATTAAAAAAATGTTAGAGTTTTGTTAACTTATGGTATCCAAAACAATTGATAATCTCCCTTCTCCATATATGTTCACCATTAGTTATTCAAGGATGCATTGTCGTACTTAATCAAGTGAAACAAAAAAAAAAAATCATTGAATTAAGTCCAATCATATATGAATTGGGTTGTTGATCCCAAAAAAAAATTGCACTTCACCCATTAAGTTACTAAAATCGTGATGATGTTGATTGCATCCTAAAATCATGATGATGTTGACTGGTTCCTAAAATCATGATGATGTTGATTGTTACCTAAAATCAATGACGTTTTTGGGAAGCAATGTACATAGACCATTCATGATGATGTTGACTGTCCCTAATAAAAAAGAGATTAAATTAAAGTTAAGTGGAGTCAAAGTAGATAAAGCATCATTTTAGATTTCAAAAAGAGATTAAATTAAACATAGGTTGTTGTGATATTGATGGGTTTTAGTGCCTTACACATCTTTGTGTAGTGTATACCAAGAATACATGAACTTCGATCGTGATGCAGTGGATGCTTACGTGAGGGAGTGAACATTGCTACTTAAAAGGTTTAGTTGTTGATTTTAAAATCAATAATAAAATAAAAGTGTTTGAAGTCATCAAGATTGTTTTCTTTGGCAAGGATTGCTCCTACAAATGAATGGAGGACATTGTCATAAAATGTATTGTTACATTTTGCAAAGATGAAGGCATGCTCCATGGTTAAAGGTGAGGGAGGTGCTCGTGAAATTGAAATAATAAATTAATATTTTGTGAAGTGAAATTAAAATAATAAATCAATATATTTTAATAAAGATTAAACTTCATCTATTAAAATGAATTAAAATTTTAGAACTAGAAAATATAAGGGTTATTTTAAGAGTTATTTTTATTGATATTGTTGTACTTAATGATAAAATGATTAAAGTATAATTTCAATATTTTTTTATTTTACTTGATAATTAAATAATAACATGCATCTAAACCTTGATCCCAAACCTTATCATATTAAAAAAAAATACAAGCAAGTTGCAATTCCAAAGTATGACCATGTGCTTCCTGAAGCGAGTAATTATGTCATGAAATTCTAAAATATCTTATTTTATTTCACGCCCGCAAAGAAGGAAAAGGTGAGTATTGTGCACCATGTAATTTGATTTTCAAAATAATAATGCAACCATATAAAAAACATAATAAGTAGGTGAAACTATGTACAAGAACATAATTTAATTTTTTAACTATTTTATCGAAGGATTTTTTTGGTCAATAATAACATTGGCAAGGTTTACTTGCCTTGTGCATGTAAGGAAATCTTGAGTACTATATACGATACAAACACAAAATTTATTTTATTTAATAAAATATTTTTAATAAAAGTTGAAGGTTAATGTTATTTTGTATTAGCAAGTATAAAAACAATTGTTATTTAAAAAACATCATCTCAAACTACATATACATATTCATTAGGGTTTTCATATAGGTATAGAAGAGAATGAAAGTGGGGTTTCACATAGTATAGTATAGAAGAGAATGAAAGTGATGGGGATATTTATAGTTTGGAGGAAGATGTAATAAGGTGGAATTTAAAAAAAAAAAAAAAAAAAACAATGATTAAAGACAAGTTTACAAAAATGAGTAGGGATGATGACATGCATAAAGGAAGTAGTAAAAAACAAGGTGGGTAAGAAGCAAGGTGGAGGAGTTGAGAATGTTGTTTTTGAGGCTTTAAGATTTCATTTAGGTGATAGTTTTTTTGATATAAATTAGAATCAATTTAGGGATAGAGTTGAGTATTAAAAACAAATAGATGATTTCAACAATATTGATGTGAAATATGTTTGTCCCTTTTATGAATACATGATGAACTAATAAATTCAAGAAACTCATTAATTTCATGTTGAGAATCTAGAAATTTTAATTTAGAACAACCCATATGCAATTGTGCCTTCAATTCTAATCATTGTGGATCATATATTTGTTTCATCTAAGAAAGATTTTGATAAAGAAGAATGGACCAAATATACCTATTATGTAATAGATGATTGTCACATAATAGAGGTAAGGAGATAATTATCATAAGAGTATCCAACTAGTGAGCAATTTAGAATATGCATGGCGAAGGTTTATATTGGGTTCATTGTTCATGAAGCAAGGGCTCTAGCATGGGAACACAACTTGGTTAATGAATATAAAAAAAATGTCACAAATCCAACATTTTGGTTTCTATCAATAAGAATTTAAAGAGGAGTTCAATAATGATAGAGTATGTGCAACTAATGAGTTGCAGCACAAATGGTGTTTAGAAATTGGGATACAAATCTATAATACCAATAAAGTAAGATACAAAAGTGATGCAATTCGAGTTGCATATCCTATTTTTCAATTGACATTTCATATTGGTGACATTTGAAATTTAGTAGATGCTATGTTTTCTCAAAGTGAGAAAATGGCGAGATTAAAGGATAAAAAAAGGTAAAGAGAGATGAGAAAGCTCAAGTTTGCATTTATGAGTTATAGTAGAAATGAAATTTTTTTGTTGGAAGAACATGTAGGGTATCAAGGAGATCGCTCTTGCGTACTAGGAAATTATGTAGTATGGTTAAGGGTACAACCTGTCCTCCTTAGCTAGTGTCATGAAAGATTTGGCTATGTACTATTGTTGGAAACCTTTTGATATATCAGAGGGATATAGCTCTTGACATGCCTTTACTCTTAGGACCCTGCAAAGCTTAGCCTTTGCATCTCAGGCTACGGAAAAAAACAATCTTTTGGAATATCTCGAATTTGGGAATTGCATGAGTGTGGTAATACTTAGACATGAGAAATACTCCCACTAGAGTTTAAAAAAAGTCTAGGTGCAAAGATTACCATTTTTTGAGATCTATCTCAAAAGATTCCTTGCATGATGTTGATTGCAATAGTATATCTCTCAAGTAACCTTTTTTTTGTAGACCCGACAATATTGTTGTTTGGGACCTATCTCAAAAGTATACTCCTCTCATGACATTGATCACATTGATATAGCTCTTGGGTAACCATTTAGGTCCTCCTCGTGCCCACTATGACATGTGTTTGAAACATGGTAACCATGGAAAACATAATGAAATATATCAAGGGACTTTATGCCCACATCACCACCATTAATAGGCAAATCTCACTTTGTTTTGATAAAATTGACAAGCTCAAGGGTAAGCATGATGATGGTGAGGGTTTCCCTAGTAAAGGCTCTCACAAGGGTAAGCATGTTGATGATGAAATTTCCATGGGTGACAACTCTCTAAATGAAAACCCCTTTCTTAATCATTCCCCCAATATATTGTATCGCATACCTAAGGTTGATTTGAATAAACTTGATGGGATAGATTCAATAGGTTGGGTTGACCAAATGGAACATTTTTTTTCCTTCCATGCTATAGAGGGTGACCTATCGAACTTAGAATAGGAGTTCTATATCTAGATTGGGAACATTAACAGTGGTGGCAATGGCATAAGAAAACATCTATGGGATACATTACGTGGAAGCAATTTGTAAAAGCCATTTTTTCTCACCTTGTCATGGATACTAATTTTTTGGGATGGGTTATCAAATTGTGTCAAACTGAATGATGGGAAAATATATTAATACATTCAAGAGGATTTGAAAATCAGACTAGAAAATTTAACTGATAGTTTTTCGAGCAATGTTTTATTAATGGTCTCAAGGAGGAAATAAAATAGCAATTTGAGGTGCATCACCCCACTACCTGGTTGGAGGAGTCTTGTAACAACCCTTCGTACACAACACAAGTAAAAGAATACAATGAAGTAGCAATTTTAATTTTTTTCATAGAGTTACGCAATTGTCTGTTACAATAATTATCAAGAATACAATTTCCCTGTAGTGAGATATCGCATTGGATAACTCTCGATAATTAGGGATACAGTAAATCAGTAGTATAAATCAGACATCCACCTGTCAACAATGATTCTCTGTGCTGGAAACAAAGAAACATACAAGCTTTAGTCATAAGGAGGTTGGCATGCAATTTCATGGAGATATATTATATCTAGACGTTGTAACACCAGGTTTGGGTTTACACTCTCTAGTACCAATAATTCATGTAGACTACGCAACAGTCCCAATAATTCGTGTAGACTACCAATAATTCATGTAGACTATGGAGATAAATCAGATTTGGAAAGCCAAGAACCAAGTTTGTTATACATGCATGTTGGTATATAAAATTCTGATTTATAATCCAAATAAAAAAAAACAGTACACTTAAATACAGTGACCAAGATGGTTGGTTGACAATGATAATCCTACTCTTGAACAAGGAACTTGATACAGGTCTTCAACCCAAATTGAAAATTTTCTATTTCCTTTGCTTCACTTGTTAAGTTCAAGACTTCACCGGTACCTCCCAGCCAATGCTAGGGGTACTCTTCTTCCCCCTTAGCCCCTCGAGCCGCAAAGGGACCACACACCAAAACAAAAACTAAATAGCACAAAATTGTCCTCGCAAGCAGAGGTTTCCACCTCTTTCCCAAGTTTGCATCCCAACTCTCCTCAAGTAAACTAGTCAATAAAAATTACAGCAACATAACATTCATCCAACAATAGGGTAATTTCTCTCTTCCTCACCACTTTTTTTATAAGAAAAATTGCATTGACACATGTCCTCTCATGCACAATTAAAAAAATAATAAATAATTAAATTAATGATTATTCACCCACAATACATGTCACACTCTCCCCAAGTTGCACATGTTGAATCTATTTTTAATTTATTTAATTAATCATTTTCCCTCACACTCCCCAATTTGTTCCTATTTTTCCTCCTAGTTGTCTCTTAGTTCCCCAATCTCCTCATTTATTGTGTCCCCTAACTAAATTTATGTTCGAGTTTGATTAGGAGTCTTCTTTTAGTTAGGATTTAGTGGTTGATTGACTTAGGATAGTAACTCTAGGTTGACCACCTATTCTCTCATGAATTTATTTTCTTTTAATTAAAAATTCACTTTTTATTATTTTCATGCACACATGTGCACATACCCCACTTTTGATTCTTATTCTCCTTTTACTAAATTTACTAGTCTAACTTCCCTTATTCCAATTTAATGTTTTATTTAGTCAAACATCTTAGACTTAGATTCTTGTTAGTTTTCTAGTTTATAAGTTAATAATTAATTGTATGCTATGTTCTAACAAAGTCTAAACATTTTTATTATATTTTCTAGGCCATCTAGATTTTTATTGACTCGCAATTTTGTTTACACGACGTGCCCTTCAAGACGCACTTTCATGCTCCAAGGGTGCCACTCGCCATTGACTAATTTGGAAGTTTGTCAGACACTTGGAGTCAACACTCCATTGGTCGACCTTGTGAGAGACTAAGGGATTTTCTAAGGAATAAAGATTCCTCCTTATTGCGTGCTCCTTATAATTCCTCGTGTGAAATTGTCTTAGTCTTCCCTCATAGCATCGTGGACCTCTCTGAACAAGATAATCATTAACCTTCAGTTCATGTCACAACGGAAGTGCTAGTAGGTTGTGACAGTGACACTGCCACACCTCTCCCTCATCCATCTGGTTTCTATGTATGACCCCTTTACTCCATATGTGAGTCGGATCAGCAAGTGTCACCATGCCTGCATCCACTAACAAAACAATGTCAATAATCCAAATACATGAAATCCATACTAAATTCATCATCAATAATACATGTGTATAAATCAAATACTCAAACCAAAATACAAGTCCACTCACTAACTCAATCTGGAGTATAAATAAGTTTGTTGATGCCATCAGCATCCTCTACTTGTCATGTTTCCTACACACTCAAGAAATATCATCATAATACATGTCAATATATACATCTATAAATAACATATAATCTCAATAATCAACACAACATAACTCATAATCAAAAGATAATCATAATCTACCATATTTTAACAGGATCACTTGCTCGCAAGTGTCCTCAAAGAATAAATCTGTATAAAAATGTGATCAGTGGAACTAGACATTACAAGTCTCATCTTGATCATTGTGCATAAGTTGTGTTATATGCCTAGTCCAAACACCAAAAATTTGTTACATTCCCATACCAAAACATTGTCCATCCTCTGTGGCCTACTCCATCCATTAAGGTCCACAAGTTGATGCAAGCGCTAAAATGGTGGAATGTTAACTCGAGATATTTCCTAGGGCATAAATGTAAGGAACAAAAATGATTTATGGCCATCTTTGAGAAAATTTATGATGATGAAGTTAACATGGTGAATTTCAAGGAAATCACACCTTTTATGGAGGACATTCCTACTCTAAACCAACAGTGTGAAGAACCCTAAATCCCCCCCCCCCCCCCCCTCGTGCCTTGACCAACATTTTATCTCCTTAGACATTAAAATTAGTTGGATATATCAATCATATGAAGGTTGTTGTCTTAATAGATAGTGGTAACACCCAAAATTCCATTCCTCATTGCATTTTCAAAGAAACGCACTACTAACTCCTTGTTGTTAACAAATTTCAAATTATGATTGTGAATATGGGATCTTTGAAATGTAGTGGAAAGTGTGAAAATGTGCAACTCCAATGATGATTATTTCCTAAAACATCACATGCTCACCATTTAAATGGGTGGGCTTAATATTGTTTTAGGTGTCAAATGGTTCAGAACATTATACCCCATTTCCATGGATTTCCTAGAATTATACATGAG
This sequence comes from Picea engelmannii, assembly GCA_009831015.1. Lineage (NCBI taxonomy): Eukaryota > Viridiplantae > Streptophyta > Pinopsida > Pinales > Pinaceae > Picea > Picea engelmannii. The sequence goes on from ML781939.1 coordinate 228,207, forward strand.
ATTCAGGAAGGATAGGAATTGTTGCACTTGAAAAGGTCTCAAAGTGGGTTCGCTAGATATAGTTGGTTCTTTTCATATGGAAAATATCTTAAGGAAAGTTCATTTATAAGGTATTTCACAATTCCATGATATTCAAGTCCTTAAGGATGCTTCTCAATTAGTTCATCCTAACTTGTAGTTAGTTTTGGAAAAACATGAACAGATCTTAGAAATCCCCTAAGAAATATCGCCCTCATATATCATAGTATCCCACTAATATTAGGTATCCAACCACCCAATGTGCATCCATATTTCCATCATTTTGCATAGAAAAACGAAATAAAAATAGCATCCAATAAACTATTGGCAACAAGTGTGATCTATCCTACTACTAGCCTCTTATTCTCTTTGATCATCATGGTCTCAACTTTTGGGATCTTAGCAAAATTTCTAGTTAGAGATAATTTTCCCATTCTAGTCATTGATGACCACTTGGATGAGTTACACACGAAGCACAATTCTTCACTAAATTTGATCTTTGTTTAGATTGTCATCAAATTAGAATGAAGGAAATAGATATTCCTAAAACTTCTTTCCACACACATGAAGGCCATTATCATTTCTTAGTGATTCATTTTTTCCTATGAAATGCATGACACTTTTTAGAGCCTCATGCATAATATATTTCAACCCTTTATGTGAAATTTTTTCCTTATCATCTTTGATGATATCTTGGTCTACAACAAAACATGGGAGACACATGTGGATTAGGTCTTACAAATCCTATATATTCATCACCAATTCCTCAAACATTCCAAATGTTCCTTCAACACCTTATAAGTCGAATATTTGAGGCACATTTTCAATGGAGAGAGAGTACTTGTCTATCCTAAGAAAATTGAGGCAACGAAGGAATAGCTTTGTTTATCCTCACTAGTTACTACAAGAAGTTTGTACATAACTATGGTGAAATCGTAGCTCCCCTCACAAACTTTCTAAATCAAAATTACTTGACCTTGAATGATGATATAGAATAGGATTTTCTAGATTTAAAAGTAGCTATGTGTACTACTCCTATCCTAGCCATGCCCGACTTCAATAAGGCCTTCATCTTGGAATGTGATGCATCCGACAAAGGTATTAGGGAAGTGTTATTGTGAGAGTGGTTCCCCTTGGCCTTCACCAGTAAACAATTGTGTTGTACATAGGTAAATCAACCTATGAAAAGTAAATGATGGCTATTATTCATGTAGTTGATCTATGGTGACCTTCTTACCTAATTAAATGTCATTTTCATATTACTACAAATCATTGCAATTTGAAATATTTCTTGGAACATAAGTTGTCCTCCCTAGAGAAACACAAGTGAGTCACTAAAATGTTAGGCTATGAATATGAGATCATATACAAGGGGCAAGGAGAATGTGGTGGCCAATGCTTTATCTAGAAAGTATGAGATGGAATATTCCCTATTTTCTTTATCTTTACTAGTGCCTAATGGATACCACATGTATGTCAAGAATGGTTTGTGGAAGCCAATATAGTACAAATTATCCACCAACTATAGGTCGATTCCTATGATTATCTAGGATAAACTTGGCATAACAATGCATTACGCTATAAAGGGTGTATATTTTTTGTCCCAAATTAAGCATTTAAATCTAGAGTGTTATATGAATTACATTTCTCTCTGACAATGGGTCACTTAAAGTTTTATAAAATATATGAAAAGATTAAGTATTAATTATTTTGGGAAGGAATGAAGAAAGAGATCCAAACCTTTGTGTCAAAATGTGACACATGGAAAAGGCATAAGATGGAGGCAATAAAGCCTCTAGGAGCATTACAACCTTTATTGATTCATGTCATAGTTTGGACTAAAAAATCCATGGATATTTTGTGGGTTACCTAAATCAAACAAAAAATCGATCATCATGGTACTTGTTAATAAACTTTATAAATATTCTCACTTTTAATCCTTACAACACCCCTTCAAGGCCTCCATAGTAGAACAAATAGTCATGTAATGTTTTTAAACGCCATGGCATGCCTAATTCAATTGTGATCCTACGTTCACTAACAAATTATGCTAGGAGTTATTTTGACTTTAAGGTATCAAATTAAACATCAAAATGGTGTATATTCCCCAAATAGATGGTTAGATGAAAGAAGTCAACAAGTTACTATGAAACTATTTACATTGTTTTGCTTCAGAACAATAGGCCCAATGTGTTAAATGGCTACCCATTGAAAAATGGTAGTACAATGCCACCTAGACTAGTGATACTGAAATGTTCCCCTATGAGGTGGTCTATACATAAAATAAACCATCAATTATCTCCTACTTACCAGGGAAAAGTTGGAAAAAATCCTAACAATGTGTGCTAACATTCTTCGTACATTAAAGGATAATTTGATGTTGGACCAAAACAAGATGAAACAACATGTCGATCAACATTGTTCTAAGCACCACTTTTAAATAATAGGATCAATTATTCCTTCATCTCCAAACCTATAAGAAGACATCACTCAAGGAGAAGATCCATCAAAATTTAGAAACGGTGTTTTATGAAACATATATCATACTCAAATGTACTATCCATGTTACTTACAAGTTGGCTCTTCTATCCCACTCTAAGTTCCACCTAGTGTTTTATGTGACATGCTTGAAGAAAGTGGTCAAGATGAATTTCATAGTTCAAACCATCCTCCTATAACTAGATGATGAAGGTACCATTTGATTGTAGCTAGAGGCAGTTTTAGATAGAAGAGAACGCTATCACCATCAGTACACTATCTAGGATTATTGATCCAATGGGATGATACACAATTTGAAGTTTCCATGTGGGAACCAACCACTATCCTTCAAAACATTTCTCATATCCAACCTTGATGAAAACACTACTTTGTAATGGGGGGGGCATGTTAGATTCCCACCCTAACTGCCCTAGTTAAGGGATAGGTTGTTTCTTGTATTGTGGCTATCTCTATTAAATAAGGACCACTAGTTATATTGAGTGCATAATCAATAAATGTAAGGTGGCCTTATTAAATAAGGTCCACTAGTTAGTTGTTGTAGCCTCATTAATCAAGTCCCATTATGTGGTTAAGGTTTTGGTTAGTCAAAAACTATTTATAGTACTAGAAGCTATGTAATTAGGTACAAAATTTATTTTGATATTGTATTGGAGCTCTGATAAATTAGAGATTTCCCCTTTGAAGGGGCCCATGAACATTACTTTTTATTCAAAAGTTTCATATTATTGTTGTTTCAATACTTCAGTTCAATTTTATTTTCATTTTACATTTATATTACAATTTGTATTGTTCTAAGCATTACATTTTAACTATCAAGAAATGATTTGGGATATTTTCATCGAAGTGACTTATAAACAATTGTATTAAATGAGCATAAATTAAAGTGCACCATTAAAGAAGGAAAAGATAAATAATGAAGAGACATAAGCATCAAATATGAACACAAAAAACTTGATAACGGAGTTCGTCCCTAGTGGATTACGTCTCTAGGTCTTGCTCTCAAATGGGTAGGCCTTTTTATTAACTCAGCAAAAGAATTTGGCAAAATACATAAGTATACCTCATTCTGGAATTAAGCTATAGAAGCTTTGCTCATATCAGAAAATAGACAGTATCATTGAATTTGTGGCATCGAATTACCCAAAAATGATTGTATCCACACCTCAATACGACTCTGGCACTCCCAGGCCCTTTAGAAATCTCTCCTCGTTTTTTGTGCTTGCTCCCTACATTTAATTCTTTGTACTGTGTCTCAAATATTGTCCCTGGTCATACCGTCATGCAGCATTCCTTTCTTCGTCTATGGGAAGACTCGTCTTGTAAAAAAAATCAGGGCGGAGTACACAAGGTGGTCTATTGGCCCAATGATGGCAGAGTTATAGTTAAGGTGTTTATATAGGGGGAGGTCTCGGGGTCGAGCCCACGAGCCTCCCCTTTTGGGTTGTTGTTATAACATATATGTATATATGTGGAGTGGTAGTTCACCAACTTTGCAGGTGATTTAGATTTGTCAGATGATTCTGTTTGGCCGCCTGGCGGGGCCACCTTTTTTATTTTTGAAATTCGGTTTTCAAGCCCTCATTAGGCATTTGCCCACTACCACGTGGCATCCCATGATTGGGCCACGTGGAAGCAAACCATTGGGCCATGCCAACCACCTACACAGTCACATGCCATGTCACCTACCACATCAGTTGCCACATCAGCCTCCCATGTCATCCTACCATGTCATCGTACGGTCTGCCACATGGCACTTTTTCATTGGTCCATGTATTGACCCAAAAAAGCCAAAAATGACTGACACGTTGTAGCCTATGGTGTTGCCACATCACCATGATGACATCATCATGACATTTGTCACCTCCTGTGTGTTCCACATACATTGTACAGAAGTTGACGTCATTCGTATTGATGTTGACATCAGCAGTACAGATGTTGACTCATCCCCTGCTGACTGGGCTAGGTTGACAAAACTTTAACCCTGAATATATTTTGATCTGTAACTTTGTTTGATGAGTCATTTACGTCGTTCGAAAGCTTGTGAAGCGCGCTTTACGATGATGCCACCTTCATTGAGTTTTGAGGACTTTGAATTTTTTCCCTTTCTCTGTCTATTGAGCCCATTCTGAGCTTCCTGAGTTGTTTCTGCGAATTATGAGTTGTCATTAGTCTTCTCTAGATCCTTTTTGGATCACTCCTTCCCACTGAGATATTTTTGGACCACCAAAATCTTTCATTTATCAACAGATAATTGAGGGATGAGATCCCTCACCTTGTCCTTCTCAATCCACTTTTCCTTGCTTGGATGTGTGTCATTTAAACCTACTCGAAGATAATCAACATCACCCCTGTGTGAAGTCCTAGTCCTTCTGTCCAGGATGATATCTTCCCTTGACTCATCCAAATACTCAGGAGGAAACTCATCATCTAAAGGTATTGAAACTTCCTCATCCTGATCCATGATCATGGGAGGCTCAAAAAGTTTCAAGTTCTCTACATTTACAACTGAGTAGATCTGCATATAAGGTGGAAGATCTAGATGAAAAGCATTGGTACCACTTTTCTCCAAAATAGTGAAGGGTTCATAACGAATGGGCTTGAGTTTCTTGCCTTCACCCTTCAATTTTTCCTTGTTGATGTGAATCCATACCTAGTCTCCAACTTGGAACTGATGATCAACCTTGTGTTTTTCATGTCGAGCTTTATATTGTGCTTGAATTTTCTCCAACTATTACCTGACTACTTGGTGTACCTATTGGATCCTATGGATGAACTTGCAGGCTCTGCTTCATTTATTTCTTCATTTGAATCGGCATCTCTCCCATACATCAAGTCCAAAGGAACTTTAGGTATATACCCAAAACATGTCTCAAAAGGTGAACATTAAGTGGAGGAATGTAAGGTTCAATTGTAAGCATGTTGTAAATAGGGTATATGTTCATCCCATAACTTGGTATGCTTGCTGCAGTAGCCTCGAAGCAAAAGTACCAATGTTCGGTTAACAACCTATGTCTGTCTTTCAGTCTATGGATGGGAAGAAGTGCTCCTCTTCAACTTGGTGTCCATCATTCTCCACAACATTGTCCAAAAATTCCCAATAAATCGAGTTTCTTGATCCGAGATAATGGATGTGGGTAACCCAAAGTGAACCCAAACATACTGAAAGAAGAGATTTTTAGTCTCCTCAACAGTGATCTACTTTTTACATGGAATTAAGATACACATCTTGTTGAACCTATCCACTACAACATACAAATAGTCATGACCTCTTTTCGACATTGGTAAACCCCCTACAAAATCCATGAAGATACTTTCCCATGGATGGGATGGAACAGGAAGTGGTGAGTATAGCCCTAGTTTTCTATTAGTGGGCTTACAAGTAGAACACATCACACACCCATTTACATATTTAGTTACAATTTCTTTCATTTGAGGCCAGTAACAAAACCTCTGCAAATGAGCCATATTTTTTCCTACCCCAAAATTCCCAGACACAAGAGAAGTGTGAGCTTCTCGTATTACATAAACTCGTTCACTTGTAGGAATACATAGCTTTCCAAGATGGGAGATTTTTTTTCCCTGTAGACAATAGTTCTCTACCTATGCACCATGGGTTAGATTCTCATATACTTCTTTAAAATATTCATCAATGGCATATTGTTCCACATAGCTATCATGAGATAAAGAATCATTTTTCAAAATAATAGAAGCAGCAATAGGAGGTCTAGAAAGCATATCAGCTACCTTGTTTCTTGTACCCTTTTTGTACTTGATTACCAAATGAAATTGTTGTAGGAAACCCATCCATCTGTAATGTTGAGATTGTTGCAATTTGGTTTGTGCTTGGAGATACTGTAAGGGTTGATGATCTATATGTATGATTGTTTCCTTCCCTAACAAGTAATGCTTCCATTTATTTACACTTTGAACTAATGCATACAACTATTTATCATATGTAGGATAGTTAACAACATCTTGGTTAAAAGTTTCAGAGTGGTAACAAATAGGCTTACGATATTGCATCAATATTGCACCCATGGCGTATCCGTTGGAATCTGTCTCAATCTCGAAGGGTTGTTGAAGATTCGACAGTGCTAATACTGGTGTTGTACAAATCTTTTCCTTCAAAGTGTCGAAAGCTTTTCTTTTTTTTTCCTCCCCACTGAAAAGTGTTATTCACACTGGTTAAGGCATGCAAAGGAGCTGCTATAAAGGAGAAGTTTGAAATGAACCTCCTCCAATACTGGATTGCACCTAAGAAGTTATGTATCTCGGTTACACTTTTGGGCTCAGAACAATTTACAATTACATCAATCTTGGAAGGATCAGTTTTTAATTGTCCTCCTCCTACAATATGACCTAAGTACACAAGTGTAGTCTTACCAAATTCACATTTGGAAAATTTTACATACAACTTTTCCCTTTGCAAAGTATCCAATACTTTATTTACATGCCTCGCATGTTCATCCCAAGTCCTGTTAAATATAAGAATGTCGTCTAAATATACAATCACAAAATCATCTAGAAAAGTCATGAATACATCATTCATCACACTCATGAAGGTTGTCGGAGCATTACATATCCCAAATGGCATAACTAACCACTCAAACAATCCCTGTTTGGTTTTAAAGGAAGTCTTCTATGCATCATGTTCTGAAACCCTGATCTGATGGTATCCACTGCACAAATCCAACTTAGTGAAATAAACAACATTCTTTAATTGATCAAGTAAATCATCTATACGAGGAAGAGGGTATTGATTTTTCACCGTGATTTTATTTAAGACCCGGTAATCAACACACATTCTCCATGTGCCATCTTTATTTGGCACCATCATGATCGGAGAACCACAAGGAGATGAGCTAGGCCTAATGACCCATTGATCCAATAAGCCTTGTTCCTACTTCTTGATATATGTCATCTCTATGACTAACATCATGTGCATGCCCACATTATGAAGAGGAGAATCCTGTTGAATATGTATTTCATGTTGGATTTCCCTCTTAGGAGGTAATCCATCTGGTTCCTCGAAAATATCATCATACTTAGAAACAATATCAATTAATTCTTTCTTATGAGAAGTATCACATCCTTAGAAAGCGTTGGATGTTCCAACATCTTTATCCCTTACAGCCATGAGTACATATCTTTTATTATTGTTTATGAGTCTCTTCATTTGTCCTACACTAACAAGTGTTGGGTTTACCCTCATGCTATGAACTCTAATAATATATTCCACTCCCCCCTTAGTAAGGTGGTATTTGTTCTCATGACAAAAGAAGACTTATTTTATATCATAAAGAGAAGGAATCACCAACACTATGCCACATATATCAAGTGATACAACATCCAATTCCACTTCATCAATCAACTTTGAAGCAATAGCAAATCTGACCCTAAATTGCTTGGTGACATTAAGTTTTTCTTTCTCACATACCCAACCAAGAGGATAAGGATTTGGATGTGGTTTCATTTCAAGACCCATCTTTTTGACAAGTGCTTTAGATATCAAGTTTACTTGGGAACCCATATCAAATAATGTATCTATCTTAGTGTATTTAGATACAACTCTTATATGAAATAATTCATTCCTCTTCCATTCATCATCATGAGATTCATTATTGGAATTTGAACAAGCATGAAGGGAATATTTACCTTGTACTCCAACCATTGTGATCTTTCCTTCATCTCCTGAATCGGAACCAATATCTTGTTGCACTGTAGAAACAGTCTTTGTCTTCCCCTTTCCACCAAACTATTTCAGTCTCTTCTCTGGATGTAGTTTCCAACAGTGTTCATCATCATGACCACTTTTCTTGCAATGAGTGCAAGATGGCTTTCATTCTTCTCTCTTTACCATGGCGGTCTTCTTGTCCTTCCTTTTAAACTTCTTAAATGGCTTATGTGGGAGATTGGAAGGTTTCTTTGTGGGATCTTCTTAAACATGTTTTCTCGTGTTCACAAGGTGAGTTTCTTGCACACAAACTTCGTCAAGACTGGTGGGGTTAAACAATATAAAAGTATGACGAATATAACTGTGAAGTGCACCAATATACTTCATTAAAGTTTCATAAGAATCCAAAGGAATGTTTAATGCAATAGCTTTCTTCCTAAATTATTCTGTGAAACTTTGTATAGTTTGACCTTTACTTTGTCTTAAAGTTTCCCATTCCATCATTGCTTTATGTAAATAACCCAATGGATAAAATTGCTTCATTATCGTTGATTGAAATTACAACCATGAGAAAAGAATATTACCACACTTGCTTTTGTCCTGAAGTTTTCTCTCCCGCCATATGAGAGCAGTGCCTTCCAACCAGAGAGAAGCCAATTGCACTTTAACTTCCTCTTCATCAATTTGTTGAACATGGCAATACACTTCAACCCGTCGGATCCAATTATCTAGATTTTTGGGATTAGCATCTCCATTAAACATAGGTAAAGAAAATTTTACATCAAGATTTAATAATGGTTTCTTAAAAGAAGCTTTATGGCTAGAATGATGAGAATGATGAGAATGCTCAGAGGAAGAAGAGCTAGAACTTGATGGTGAAGATGGAGGCGCAGGAAGGTCTCCTCCAGCCCCTTGATTTACCGAAGCATCATCATCAACTTGTGATTCCTTTTTCTTCCCTTTCTTATTCATCCTCTTCTCATAGTCTCCATACATTCATTCGACCATTTCCGACATGCGATAAAAGACCATATGGAAGTTTTTCTCTTGTTCATCATGCTTGTCCTCTTCTGCCATTTTCTTCCTTCGGGGTGCACAGCCAACTTCGGGATTGAAATTATTAAGAGTTCCTTCACCCTACTTATGTTTGGCCCTAGTAAGAATTCACACTCAACAATTCACGTCAAAGATGATTGCTCTGATACCAAAATGATCTGGGATCTTTTCATCGAAGTGACTTATAAAGAATTGTATTAAATTAGAATAAATTAAAGTGCGCCATTAAAGAAGGAAAAGTTCAATAATGAAGAGACATAAGCATAAAATTTGAACACAAAAAACTTTATAACGGAGTTCGTCCCTGGTAGAATACGTCTTCGGGTCCTTCTCTCAAATGGGTAGGCCTTTTTATTAACTCAGCAAAATAATTTGGCTAAATACATAAGTATACCTCATTTTGGAATTAAGCTGCAAAATCTTTGCTCGGATCAAAAAATAGAAATCACCATTGAATTTGTGGCGTCGAATTACCCAAAAATGACTGTCTCCATGCCTCAATACGACTCTGGCACTCCCAAGCTCTTTAGAAATCTCGCCTTGATTTTCGTGTCTGCTCCCTGCATTTAATTCTCTGTACTGTGTCTCGGTTCCCATGCCCGGTCATACCGTCACATGCAATTTCTTTCTTCGTCCGTGGGTAGACTAGGCTTATAAAAAAAAAAGCAGGGTGGACTACACAAGGTAGTTTGTTGGCCCAACAGTGGTGGAGCTATAGTTAAGGCGTTTATATAGGGGGAGGTCCTAGGGTCGAGCCCACGGGCCTCCCCTTTTGGGTTGTTGTTATAAAATATATGTATATATGTGGAGTGGTAGTTCGCCAACTTTGGAGGTGGTTTAGATTTGTCGGATGATTTCATTTGGTCGTCAGATCTGGCGAGGATCTGCTAGATCTGGTGGGGCTCTGCCAGATTTGGCGGGCCCACCTTTTTTATTTTTGAAATTCAGTTTTCAAGCCCTCGTTGATAATTTTCCCACTGTGACGTGAAATCCCATGACTAGACCACGTGGCATCCAACCATTGGGCCACGCCAACCACCTGCACAATCACCTACCACATCACCTACCACATCATCTGCCACATCAGCCTGCCATGTCACCATACAGTCTGCCACGTGGCTATACGAGCTACCACATGGTGCTTTTTCATTGATCCACATATTTACCTGAAAAAACCAAAAACAAGTGACACGTGGCAGCCTCTGGTGCTTCCACATCACCATGTTGACATCAGCATGACACATGCCACCTCCTGTGTGTGTCACATACATTGTATAGATGTTGACATCATATGTACTAATGTTGACATCAGCAGTACGGATGTCAACTCATCCCCTGTTGACTGGGCTAGGTTGACCAAACTTTGACAGTGAATATATTTTGATCTGTAACTTCGTTTGACGAGTCGTTTACGGCATTGGAAAGCTTATGATGCGCTCTTAGTGATGATGCCACTTTCATTGACTTTTGAGGACTTTGAATTTTTTCCCTTTCTCTGTCTTTTGAGGCCATTCTAAGCTTCTTGAGTTTCTTCTACGAATTCTGAGTTGTCCTCATTCTTCTGTGGATCCTTTTTGGATCAAGAAACACCATAGATTAATAGTGCACATCTGGATATAATTAAATGAGTAGAGAAAAACTTTGTTAGGAATTAGAATATTGATTTCTAGCTAATTATTTCCATGGTTAGTGCATGGTAATCTCTTTGTCATTATGAGAAAATGGAGGAGTGGTGTTATGTTATATAGTTTCGTTTATGATCAAATTTTATATAACTAATCTATGTAGCATATGCTAAGTGATATGTGTCTTAACCTAAGCTATACGATCATGCACCTAATTATTATGAAAGCCCTAAACTAATCCATTGAACCTAAGTGTTGATCCTACCTATTATTAGAAGGAAAATGAAGATACATTATATCACTTTTGGTTGTTAGATGATAGTGAATATATGTTAAAGAGTTATAGCTTGGGCCTTATATGCAATATTGCATTAAGACTTCAAGTGGCCTTTTGGATTGGTTTATTACCCACATTTTATTATGATAGCCCAGTGTCTTTCATGATCATGATGATAGAATGTAATTATGGCATGAATGAAACCATCTATGAGAATCAAAGGACCAATCTAATTTAGGGTTATATGAATTATAAATTTTTATTAATTAACTATCATTTGACCTGTTAAGCCTTCTATCAAAGATAAGAGGTTGAACTCTACACTAATAGTTATGAATGGTGATGCTATGATGGATTTGAGCTTGAATAAAAATTATACATGAGAATTTTGAAAAGATAAAAGGATTGGTGTTGAGACCCTAAAGAATATTTTTTTTCTATAATTCTCCGTTTTTGTCAATGGCTTCTCAACCAAAGAAGGGGGTTGCAATTTTTAAGGTAATTCTTACAGTGTGCATTTGTTTTTATCTGTATGTATGAAATATCAAATTAGTAGAAATGTGTTGTGTTGTATAGGGTTGTTAGTGGAATTTTTATTCTCTACCATCTATTACTTCCTCGCCATAACCCATATTTCATTAAATTTGAAATAATAAGGCAAAATCTAAAGTAAGAAATTGTGAATTTCGATTATGAAAGTGTCAATATCATCCTTTCTAAACTGAAAAATTGGACTCTAAAAGTGGCAATATTGATTTTCAAAAGTGTCAATTTCAATTCCAAAAGTGTAAATTTCAAATAATTTTGAATTTGAAAGGTGCAAATTTCCATTTCAAAAGTGTGAATTTTAATTCCAAAAGTGCAAATTTTGATTCCTAAAGTGTCAATTTTGATTTTGAAATTGTGAATTTCAATTCCAAAAGTGTGAATTTCAAATCTAAAAGTGTCAATTTCAATGCCTAAGTTGTGATTTTCAATTCCAAACGTATCAATCCTATCACTTCGTCATATACCTCTTTTCCATATGGACATTGGAAAAACCCTAAAAAATGTTGATTTTAAATCAACGATAACCCCACTTCCCGAAGTCCAATTTGAACATTTTTTTTTTTTAAATTGGGTGTTATTTCAAGAATAACTTAGGTCTACTACAAATTTCTTCAAATTCTACACATAAATTTTCAAAAATACAACCTAAATTCTATCGTCCTCTTTTTTCCTTCAAAAGTATGCAAAAAGAAGAGAAAAAATTATCTCACTTTGTGCCAAACAAAGAGCTCTAATACCACATGTAGTAACCTTAACAAATATAAGATAGAATATATCTCTTAACTTCATAAATAAACCCATAAAATTTAAAGCTGCCAAAACATTCAGCATAAGCAACACATGAATATAGAGAAGAACCATTAAGGTAGGGAAGCACCCTTAAATACTCCTTATGGAAAGAATCACTTTGCAAGTCATGCTTGATACAAGAAAATGCATCCCACATATATATAATAAAATGATACTCGTGTGTATTTATACTTATGAGTACTCCTAGGGTCCATTCCAACTACCCCTTATTATTATATTTTCCTCTTAACTACATATTGGGCCTATTTATTACCCATCAACTACCAAGTGGGCCTATTCCATGATTATGGCCAAATTACATTCGTTATCCCCTTGGGCACCTCCCTAGGTACCCCATATTATCCTCCCTGGGCACATTACACATTCAACATATCTAAATTGACTACTACAACATAGAGCATGTATAAACATGGTCCATCACCAATCCCAGTCATATAGGATGATATATCCAAGGATTCTAGTAAATTAAATTGTTTGTTGAGTTTACCAAAATTTTCATTCTACAAGAACCTCTAGCTATTGATTACACTTGTCTCCCTATTATATCCTTGCAACAATTGGGTGAAGGTAGGTGAGCTTCAAATTTAATTAAAAAAAATACCTTAGATGTCAAAATTCTATTGCTTTATCGAAATTCCAAGTGGACATCATAACTAATGCGGGATTGTTAATATATTGTTGTAATGGATACATACAATGCCAAATAATTTCAACTTTTTCATCGCTAATATGTTGATATTACGACACAAAAATGTTTGAATTTGGATGCAAAGAGACCATAAAAATGTCTAATTCCCTCACTAATCTATTGGGGTTGTGATAAGTATTCATCGGAATTCCAATGTAAACAGACCTCATTAAAATGCTTGAAACATGAAACACGGTAGCATATATGTCAGGGATTTGAAAAAAGTTTATTGGAATTGCAACGTAAACAAAAATTACAAAAAGAGTTCAAATAGAACACATAGCATTGAGTGTATGTTAGAAAATAAATGATATAATGGTATGTTAGAAGTGCGACGAACGTTTACTGACAATTTGAGGTTACGTACAATTTTGTCTCTTTTGCAACAACATAAAATTTGGTACTATATCGGAATTTATACCCAATCTAGTAGTGAGGGAAGGTCTTATTTTAGTGATTTGGGGTCCTAAAACTTCCACAATCCATTTTGGGCATTACATGACTACTTTGGGGATAAAAATGTGAACAAATATCTCATCCCACCAATATTATTCTACACATCAAGAGCTTTCCAACGGTGCAAATATCATGTTAGATTCCTAACCCCCTAAATAGATAGATATGTTGTTATGTATTGCTATGTATGGTGGCCACATCTAGTAAATAAGGTCCATGTAGTGGCGTGAAAGAAACAAGTGTAAAAAGGCTTACTAGAAGGTTCCACTTACTAGAAAGTTTATTCTCTAGAATGTTCCTAGGAGTTAGATAGTACTATATAAAGATGTAGAAACAATGTAATGGGATGTCTTGTGAAGTTATTTGTAATCAGAGCTCTACTCAATTAGATGTTTTCCCCTCAAAGAGGCAAGTGAACATTGCTTTCGATAATAAAGGTATAACATTTTTTGATATTATGGTTCTCTATTTGGCTATTGTGGTTGAAATATACCTTTTTTTGTAATAATTATGGGTAAAATATGTTAATTCTACTCTAAATCTTTCAATTTTCCAATAAAGAACACCATGAGTGGTATCAGAGCACTTTCCTGAGCATACATTTTAGAGAAATGTTTTTCAAGATAGAGATGTGTTTCAACATCTATAAATAACACAATGATATGTTGTTCATCAAGTAAAACTATGGTAGGGGAATCATACACACAAAAAATATAGTTTCACCTAGTTGGACACCCAGGTAACCCCTATTGGTACCCCTTCAAGTAATACCACATCAGACAACCCCTATATATGGAATTTCACATCCACATACCCTCAAGCATATTGAAATCCCCTTACATTTCCTCAAACCATCTTTAGATAAGTTGACTGGCCATATTTTTGTTATAGTGACATTGAGAAAAACACTCGAGAAGATTAATCTCTAGTACATGGGTAATCGAGTAGTAAGGATAAGGGTATGATCGAACCTCTTTAGTTAGATCCCTAGGAAATTGGGCCAAGTACTATAATTGGAGCCTTCACATATATCAAAGAGATATAGCACTTGGCACTTCCTTTTCCTTGGGACCCTCAAAACCCTACTCCTTGCTATTAGTCCAAGGAACTTATACAAAAAGGCTATCTTGCAAAAAAATTTCATTCAGTCAGTAGAAACATTGCCTCCTACTACTAGTCCATGAAATTCCTACATAAACGATAGTATTGATAATTTGAGCATCATGTGAGCATAGTATTATCCAAGTGGGAGTATAATTTCGCAAGAGTTAAAAAAATGGTTCCTCTTGACACCCTTATTTGGGACCTAGCTCAACATAATCCTTGTGTCTCATTGATCGTTGTGGTACCAATTTCTAGTAAGCCTCTTTTGGTATACCCACTCACCCCATTACCAGAAAACTATCTCAACATACCTATAAAGTAACATTGATCACCTTCATACCACTCTCAAGTAATATTTTTATTTTGGACACCCATCCCTGTGGCTACTAGAAACCACGATCTAGCTAACTAAGTATCCAAATTGGAAACTCTTTGTGATGAGTTGCAACACAAACTATATTGCATCCACTCTTCTACTGAGCAAAACTTTTCTTTAATCAATGGAAATCTTAAAAAATTGGATTCAAACCTAGCACAATTCTCCTAACTCATGGAAATGTACAATAAATTCAAGGACCAATCTGTAACATTCTGCTCTTACACGCACCCGATGTAAATTATTCTTGTGGACACGTGTGTGCAAGTGATCCGGTTCACTATATGATTGACTCATTCAATTATGGAGCATGATGATGTTTGTGGATTTGATGATATGTTATTTTATGATATTTATGTCGACAGATGCTATTGATTGGTTTTCCTAAGTGTGCAGGACTCTGGACGTTTGAGGATGCCAATGGCATCGATGGATCTTCTTGGACTCCAGATCGAGTCCGGGAGAAGATGGTTATGGTTTGAATGTTTTAATATTAAATATGTGGCATATGAATAGATATTGTGATGTTGATTGTTATCGCTGACACATTTTGTTGATGGATGCAGGCTGATGATAGCTTGCTAACCAAACTCACATTAGGAGTAAAGGGGTCACGCACGACAACCTGAGTTATTGAGGGAGAGGTGTGGCAGAAACCCTGCCATAGCCTACTAGCACTCCCGCCATGGTTGGAAATGTAGGTTAACAATTACCTAGTTCGAGAGATCCACAATGTCGTGATTGCAGACTGTGACAGTCACTCACGATGATTCTAAAGGGTGCACAATAAGGCAAGGTCCTTATTCCTTAGAGGCCCTTAGTCTCCCACAAGGTCACCTGACAGAGTATTGACACCAGGGGTTTGATGTCTACCAAAATCAGTCAAAAGGTGAGTGGCACCTTTGGAGGATGTGTGTCTTGAAGGGCACGTCGCGCAAATAAAACAGAAATGCAAGCGAGTTGCACCCTTGGAGCACGTAGTGCGTCTTGAAGGGAACGTCGTGATTTTAACTCTGGCAAGTTAATAAACCTAGTACCTAGAAAACTATGTCTCCTTAGGACCTGGTCGACCTTAAAATGAATGATGGTATGAGTAAAGTTTAATGACTAATTTTCCCTTAAAAACTGTCGCCAAGCCTAGTGAATTTAAAACCTAGGTCTAAGTAGAACATGTGAACAAAAAAAACTAAATGGACATATAACAAGAAGGGGGGGTAAAGAAAAATAAAACATTAATAATTAAAGTAAAATTTTAATGAAGGATTAAATTAGAAAAGGGTATTTATATCTAAACTTGCTAAATCTAAACTAAGAAGGAAAGGGGAAACTTAAGGAAAAGGAGAATGTCTAACATAGTAGGGAATCTAGTCTTTGGAACCTTCTAATTGTAAACTCAACTAGGTTTTAAGAAAGGCATCAGTCATTTAAAAATTGTAAGGGAATAAAGGGACACCAAGGAGTGTTTTAGGAACGTTTTTAGGTGGGTGAGGGAAATAGGAAAATTTAATTAATTAATAAATTGATTTTTTGGTGCAACTAAGGGATTGGGTGACATGTGTACGGGGGAGGTTTATCCTAGTTAAATTTAATAAAAAGAATCTAAAGAGGGTTTGGGGAAACTAATCACTAAGAAAACTCTATAAAAAGGATGGCGGAGGAGGAGTATGGATCACGTCTGGTAGGCGTAAGGCTACACTGTCGATATTTTTCTTGACTGATTTTACCTTGTGGAAGTTGGGATGCCCAACTCGAAAGGGAATGGTAGCTCGACCTTGCAAGGCGAGCTGGGAGTTATATTATTTGTTGGTTGTGTTCTTGGCCCATTTGTGGCTCGGGGGGCTCAGGGGAAAGAAGAGTACCCCTAGCGTTGGTTGGGAGGTACCAGTGAGATCTCAGCGGTTAGCAGAAAGGAGTCAGACGAAGCGCCAATGCGGGACAGCGACATAGGATCATTCGCCTTCGGTTATCATACGCATGTGTAAATTTGCATTGGTAAATGGATAGAAATTTTTGGTATATGGATTTCGTTAATGATGAATGTTGTAAAGAATTTCAGGAATAGTAGTGGTTACTTCAATTGAAATTGGATCTAATAATGAAATTTTTGGAGGACTCTTTGATCTATCATAATAGTTTAATGTATGCAGTTTTCTTCTTCCTTCGGAATGTGGTATAAAAAGAATCAACCATGTTGGGAAACTCATCATGGCATGTAATCCTTTATGGCCTGTAATATGTTAGTAGTGGCCTCATGGATTGACTTTGTGGTTATATTGTTGATTTCGATCTATTTCTTAATTAAAAAATTTATGTAGAATAATGCTCTTGGGATAGCAGTCTAAGCAGTAATTTGTTAATAAAGGATTTGATTAACGTGGGGAGAAGGGCCCAGGGCTCCAACTGTCATGTTTACCTTCTCAGAGTTGGTTCAATTTTTAAATTTTGTGCAGTTGTAATAAGCATATCTCCTGCACAAATGCCTTAATAATTAATAATCTCGTATATATATAGAAGTTTATAATTGAGAATGCATCCAGTCCTATAGTCTGGGTAGGATTGGATTTCCTCAAGATGGAGGATTCGCCTTTTGCAGAAATCGTCCTTGGAGTCTCTCGTCTGAGTTTTTTTTTCTTCCCCAAAAATTTGTTTGAGATGTCTTAATGAAGATCGGGACCTCTTACATTTTATGTTGATGTATGGATCTTTGAATTAGAAGGTCGTTATGTTGTTGGCAGATACCCGGTTGATGCTTTGGGAAGAACATACATGCTTGTAGCTTTTTGGCCCTTGCATTAAATCCAGACGATTTAGTTTGCATGTGAAAGAATAACACTCGGGGTTGTTGAGAGGGTGTGATTGGAGAGTTGGTCGTGTGAGGATGTTTGGCCCCGTTGGAAAGATTTTGATTGAAAGTCGGGCTCATTGAGAGCTCTGCCTTTCCCCTTCCATGGATTGTTTCAGGCGTGCTACAGAGCGACCCTCCCTTTCCTTCTTCTCTGCGCGAGACCCCTCAAAACTCACCTATCCCTTGCCCTCCATCCTCCCCTCGCCTGGAGATCCTCCAAAATAGTCAACACGATTCCCTGGTAGTCATTGGCACTTAACCCCTTACCCTTCGTTGTGTTAGGAGGGAGATTTGGGCCCAACTTAGATGCGGATGCAATTACTTGGGGAAGCGGATTAGTGAAAAACGAACCGACGTGAATGTTAAAAATAATGTAACCTCAATAGGCCGACTATACACTGCCAGCTATCCTAGCCAGCTGTACTTTCTATTCTTTATTTTCTTGAGCCTATTTAGCTCAGCCATCTCCCATTGCATAGGAATATTTTCACACCTTCTTCATTAACTCTTCTTATTGTACTCTTCTTCATATATTCTAATATACTGTTTTTTGTTCTATTCCTTCTCTCTACATTTCTTGCTTCTCAATTTATCATGGTATCAGAGATACAGATGTAATCCTCTTCACACAAGTTGGAGAGAAACACGATCCTCAAATAGCACAGAGCTTACACGGATCTTGAGAGCATTCGACAGAGACTTTTCACAAAGCTTGGAGAGTTGTCTGTCATACTCTTGAAAGATTCTCGAAGGAAACTTCCACGAGGAAGTTGTCCGCTCATACTCTCAAAAGATCAGTGTAAGAAGCTCATGCCCCAAAGCAGAGCGCACAACGCTCGAAAGATCAAGGAAGAAGAGAGTGCAGAAGAAGAAACTTGAAAGATTCTTGTACAATTTTCAAGAATCATTAAAGAATTCACAAAGAAGAGCTTAAGAAGGAAGAAACGTTGAAAATTTCACGAACATTTGTTCAAGTTCGTGGAAGATTGTTAAAGAAAGAAGAAGCGTTTAAAGAATTGCAGGAATTCTTCAAATCTGTCAAAGACTGTAGCAGATAACAAAGAACTCATGAAATTCTTTCAAATCGTTGAAAGATTCACGAATTTTTCTTCCGCGGAAGAAAATCCTTGCAAAGGCAGTAAAGAACGCATCGCAGGTTCAAAGAACAACCGTCGCGACCATAAGATTCGTCTTGTGAACAGATCTAGAGCGGGAAACCAATTCAGAAGGGACGAAGAGAGCACGGAAAAGGTGAAAGAATTTCAGCCGCTAGATCTTGCACAGAGGACCAACAGCCGTTGGATCAGCAAGAAAGTGCATGAGGTTTAGTCCTCTGAAGTGCACAGGAAAAATTTCGACTTGTGAAGTCGCGAAATCCCGACATCATCTAGAGTGTCCATCAAGAGACACATGGCGAGATCTTGGCATTTCACTAACTCGCAAGGTGTAAAGGTCAGAAGACTGTTGTGAGAATTCGCGAATCACGAAATCACGAGTCATTCTAGACCATTGGATCGTGAAAGATCGTGAGCCTTCGATCTTATCCCATCACAAAATTGGGGATCGGGAGTTGGACGAGTGAAGGAGACTGCTCTCCAAAAATATGATACGTGAAATCCCGACATCATGTATCACGAAATCCCGAGAGGATTGTGAGTCGTCTATCTCAGAGGACAGGTGGCAGCAGATCCAAGCCATCACTCCATCGACATTTCGGAGTTCGGGATATCGGAGGTCTTGTTGACGAAAGACACTCCACGGTGAAAGTCGCGAAATCGTGATTCACAAAATAGCGATAAGATCACAGCCGTCCATTTGTTTGGGACACGTGGCAGACATCGAGGAAATCATCGGCATCTCGGCAATCGGGGTTCTCAGTTGATAGGGAATTTGGAGTCGCAAGTCACGAAATCGCGAAACGACGAGGACCGTTCATATTAAGGGTACGCATGGCATAAATCCGAGGGCTCCGGAAAAGTCCCGAAAGGGGAGAGTCCATCGGCACATCGGGACTCGGTAAATCGTGAATCCTGAGGACAAGGGATCGTGTTTCTTTATGGTGAAAACCCCGTAAACGATCGGAGCCGTCCATTTTGAGGAGACACGTGGGCGAGATCGGGAGAACCAATCGGCACACCGGGGTTCATTGTTTCACGGATCCTGGAGACGAGACATCCGGAACAGATCAAATCGCGAAATTGCGAGGAGAAATCAAGACCATCCAATATAGGAGGATGCGTGGCGGAGATCAAAGCAATCGGGAAATTTCCCGAAAGGAAAGGTCATCCATCGTGAAATCGAGAATCGGGAAATCGAGGATTCCATGGACAAGAGGTCCAATGCATTTCGACCTTCGAAACTCCGAATTCCGATAAGAGGTTTGACTGCGGTCTTATGAGTTCTGGTCATAAGATCTGGACCGTCAGATCATAGGAAGATCTGGACCGTTGAATTGTCCAAAGGCGAATTTCGCATTTTGGCAATTTTGAAAGACAAAGAACCGGAAAATCCCATAGTGCTTTAACATCAAGGCCCGTGGTCACATTGCACAAAGACTAAGGGCCAATTCAAGGCCAATAAGCTCTCATTGGAAAATCGACGTTTCGACGATCGGAGGTTGGAGAGACAAGAGATCGGAGGACTCATATAATGAAGTCCCGACGTCAGAATTGCGAAGCCAAAAACTCTCGAAATCTTGAATGCAGAGTTTCGAAGTCACTGCAAATTACACGCAGGAGACAAGTAAGTAAGAATTTTTTTTTTTTTGCTAAATTCCTTAAAAGATGGCGTCGTCTAGCAATTTAGGACCAACTCAGGGTCTGATTCTTCTTGGAAAGAACTATGAGTTCTGGTCTCTTCGGATGAAATCTTTCTTGCAAGCACAAGAGTGCTGGGATCCAGTGGATCATGGATATGTGGAACAAGATCCAGCAGACCTGTCTGCCATGACTAATCAGCAGAAAATTGCTCAGGCAACTCAGAGAAACAGAGAAAATAAAGTTAAGTTTTGGATTCAAAATTCTGTGGATGATTCGAATTTTTCAAAAATCACAGGCGCTTTGTACTTCAAAACAGGCCTGGGACATCCTTAAATCTTCCTATCAAGGAAATGACAGGGTCAAAATAGTTAAATTGCAGACCTTGAGGATGCAATTCGAGACTCTAAGGATGACMAAGTCCGAAAATGTGGATCAGTTCATGACCAGAGTCATGGGCATCGTGAACCAGATCAGATTGACTGGTGAAACCATCACTGATCAACACATTGTTGAGAAAATACTCAGAAGTTTACCAAAGAAATTTGAAATGGTTGTAACAGCAATCCTTGAATCCAAGGATCTGTCAAGTTTTTCAATAGATGAATTAATTGGTTCTCTGGTGACACATGAGACTAGACTGCATCTCACAGATGAGTCAATCTCCAATGATTTCAAAACTCAATTCTCCTTCAACAGAGGGAGAGGTAGAGGAAGAAGCAGAGGTCACCAAGGAAGAGGGAGCAATCAAAGTAACCCTCACTCCAGTGGAGGTAACAGACAACAATATTTGAATYAGAATTTCCAAGGTCAAAGACATCAGCAACAAAATCAACATCAGAATTTCCAGCCTCAAAGAGGCAGAGGGAGAAGATCAAATGAGAAATCAAGCATTCAATGCTATTACTACAAAAAGTATGGGCACTATGAATCTGAATGCAGGAAGAAGCAAGCAGATCAGCTCTCAGGCAGAGCACATGTGACACATCACACGGGAGAAAACTCCGGAGGAATCAACTGCGTTGGCTCAAGTTCGAGACCCAAGAACAATTGAGGAGACTCGTCCACACGAACTTGCAATCTTCAATGGTTTTCTTTCATGCAACTTGAGAGATACACGCCCAACTCAGATTCGTTGTGTATGGCACGAGTTTCTGCCCAATCCAGAGCTTTCTCCTGGAGGAATCTATGTGTAATTGCTCCTTTTTCTCTGTTTTAATTGCTTCATATTCTCTTCCTGATGCCCGTGCTTGGTTGCTTTTCTTATTTTTCATTTAAGACTGTCACTAGTGGCTCGTACCCTTCGACTACGTCTGCCAGTCTTTCTTCTTGCCATTGTCCACTTAACTCCCCGCCCTTCGATTCTTGCTATAAATTCTTTGGGTACCTGCGCCCTCTGTCTGACTACATCGATTAAAGGCACGCATGTTCCTATTTAGTCAGTAGCCACTTATTTATTATTCCTTCATAATTACAAAAACGTACCTAAC
This sequence comes from Picea engelmannii, assembly GCA_009831015.1. NCBI lineage: Eukaryota > Viridiplantae > Streptophyta > Pinopsida > Pinales > Pinaceae > Picea > Picea engelmannii. The sequence continues at coordinate 250,430 of ML781939.1, forward strand.
TTTGAAAATTTACTAATCAGGAGCAATCCTCTCTCCCTTTTTTTTTAGTTAAAAAAAAATGGTTCTGAATTCGGTTAGATTTTCAGGGGAAGTTTGAGTTTGGTATGGGTGAAAGTTCTATGGATTTCAAATCCTCACCTAAAAGGTTTTGCCCCATTTTAAACCAACCCAGATAATCATAAAATGTATCAGACTTCTAGATCAATCAGAAATTCAAAACTACATAGCTTGAAAACTTACCAGAAAATTAACTCCAGAAGAAAGATTGCTCCCGAAAAAAAAGATTACTCCTGAGTTAGCCCACTCCCTCAGTCTTCAGCCTCTTCTTTGATTTATTGGTGTGATTGTTGATATGTCTATCTCATTGTGTACACCTTCAGGAATGGTTGACTTACGAGAGGTCTCCTTTAAATTGTTGTAGATGTCGGTGGTAAACGTATAGTTGGTGTAGAGGGATTTTATTTATCCTTTTTTTATTATTATTAATACATAAGTTGCATAACAAATTGAGGGGTGTCTATTACACAATGGAGTACGAATATCATTTAAATTATATTAAATTGTCGTACCTACCTTGAGGCCCCAATTTTGTTTAGTATAATAGAATGTTCATGGATTTATTAAAGTTATAACGTTAAATTTTAGTTGGGTTATAATTTGTAATTGTGATCGGTTGTGATTTGCTTAGTCATGCGCCTTGAAGTTTAAAATTGATATGGTTAAGTTTTGTTGATGTTTCTCTTGCGAATTGTGTATTAACTCATTAACTCTTGCATCTTAAATCGTGTGGGGTATTCGATAGATTGTTTAAGTGTAATGCTTGCGCTCGCATTGATTATTATTGTTGAAGGATTAGCATTTTGGAAGTTGATTCATGCGTGTAGAGATCATTTATGTTGATGAACCTTGGTTTAAGAAGATGATTCATGCGCGCATAGATGTTGATGGATGGATGTGGGTGTAGTCTCTTCTTGCGCTCCATAAGGGCTTGACGTGTGAACGCTAGCAATTAAATTCTTGCGCATTGAAAATAAGACATAGTTGATTACATTGTGTCTTATCTTGTGCTGATATATGAATGATAATTGATTAAGTTGTTATCTCACTTGTGTCGGGATTTTTATTTGTCACACGACTAGTTAAGTAATAATACGTACGTGTGTGCCTTATTTTAGAGGTGTATGATCGCTTCGTCATTCTTCCTTGAACCTCAGAATTAATGATATTGGTGTTGATTTCCTATGAATGATTTCCTCACTCAATGAAATTAAATGATGTTAAATCTCGCACCATTGTTGAAGTTGACATAAGCTGGTCATGAATTATTACTCTCGCAGGCAGCGGATATTTAATGTCGTGAATGATTGGGAAGGTGTTGGTATTGTTCGTTATTTATTTAGTGGATGTGTCAGTAATGTCGCCATTAATTCTGCACTGCAGTACCTAGCGCATTTAAAGAAAAATTTATCGTTGTATCGTCGCATTTTTGAGGTAACGATGGGGTTGTTACACAATCATCCCAACCAAAGGGAGGTGAATCATTAAATACCATGGGGCATAAATCTCACAAATTTTTTAGTGACCTTATGACTCAAACATGGAATCAACTCCCTAAGTTGGATCTAAACAAATTTGATGGCGTTAACCCCACAATTTGGGTCACTCAAATGGAACATTATTTTTCCCTGCATAACATCACCAATGATTTAATGAAACTTCATGTGGGTGTCTTATATTTAGACCTTGAATGATGGAAATGGTGGCAATAGCATAAGAACCCCCATAGGGGTTATATTGCTTAGACTCAATTTGTAGCAGATCTCTATGATCTTTTTGAACTAGACACTCATCATTTGGGTTTCCTAACCAAGGTTAAACAATATGGTACAATTAAAGACTTCATCTCCACTTTTTAGAAAATTTCTTTCCACACCAATGGAATGTTAGATACCTTCTTCAGGAAATCATTTACTAGTGGTCTAAGGAAGAGATACATCCCAAGTATTAATGGCTCACCCTACTACTTATCTAGAAGCCTCTCAATGAGCCAGGGAAACCCAAAAGGTGGTGAATTCTCAAATAGAAAAACTATCCTTTATTCCCCATCCCCGTGCCACCAATCCCTCTCCTTCCTCTCCTCCTCCCAAGATCCACAAATTAACCTATGATGAAATGGCAAAGTACTAATTTAAAGTTCTCTACTACAATTGTGATGACAAATATTTTCTTGGGAAAAAATGTAAGGATTAAAATCTCTTTATGGTTATTCCATAAGACATTTTGAAGGTTGGAATTGAACCCATACCTCAAGAACCTCTCCCTCCACTAGTTGACAGCATTCCTCCCTCTGATCTATTGAATGTGGAACCCCAAATATACATGCATGCATTGATTGGTATTTTATCTCCCCAAACCCTCAAGTTTATTGGCCACATCAAACATCATAAAGTCATTATCTTAATTAATAGTGGTAGAACCCATAACTTTATTCATTGCTAGGTATCCCAAGAAACACACTATCATATCCATGTTATGAAAAACTTCCATATCGTTATTTCTAATGGAGTTTCCATGAAATTTGGGGGTTATTATGAAAATGTGTTGCTTCAAATGAGTGATTATTCCTTGAAAACACAATTGTTTGCTATTTAAATGGGTGTCCATGACATTGTTTTGGGTGTCAAATGGTTAAGAACACTAGGCCCTATCACCATGGATTTCTAGGATTTATACATGAGTTTCCAGTAGGAGGGGCGCTGCTACACTTTCCAAGGAATCGCAACCAGCTCTCTAGAGATCATCATCTCACACCGTATGGAAAACAATTATTAAAAAATGGAATTCATGCATCGTTTCCCAATTCCATGCTATCCAATACTTTAAGACACCTTCTCAACCCATCCATCCTCACATGCAATTAGTCTTGGCTAAACAACAATCAATATTTGAAACCCCCCAAGGCCTCCCACCTTCACATAGTGTACATGATCAATCTATTACACTGATACTAGGTATCCTCCCACCCAATGTATGCTCCTATAACCACCCATTTTCCGAGAAAAATTAAATTGAAAATAGCATTCAAGAGTTGCTAGCTATCAGTGTCATATACCCTTGTACCAATCCATATTTGTCACCATTTGTCATGGTACTCAAATTAGAAGGCAATTGGCACATGTGTCCTAACTTTCACTCTCTCAACAAAATAACCATCAAGGATAAGTTCCCCACTCCAGTCATTAACGATCTTTTGGATGAGCTCAAAGGGGCTCAATTCTTTTCCAAACTTGATCTCCATTCTAGCCATCACCAATTTCACATAAAGAAGGTTGATATTCCCAAAAATGATTTTTCACTCATGAAAGCTATTATGAGTTCTTGGTGATTCCCTTTGGCCTTTGTAATGCACCTTTCACCTTATAGAGTCTCATGAACCACATCTTTCAACCCTTTCTACATCATTTTTTCCTTGACTATTTTTATGACATCCTGATCTATAGTGAAACTTGGCATGCCCATGTCACCCATGTGGATCAGGTCTTACAACTACTTTCTCAGCATCAACTCTTTCTCAAGAGGTCCAAATGTGTCTTTGGTGTCTCTAAAGAATAATATTTGGGTCATATTGTTAGTAATGATGGTGTATGAGTGAACCCAAAGAACTGTTTTCTTGGTCTCATAGGGTACTACATAAATTGTGTCAAGAAATATGGAAATATTGTTGATCTCCTCACCACATTGCTTTTAAAAAATGATTTTGGTGATCAGTCCTTCTAGGAATTGAAGTATGTTATGTGTATAACCCCATTAATTTATCTACCAAAATTCACTAAGACTTTTGTTTTGGAATGTAATGCCTATGGTAAAGGAATCATATCAATCCTCATGCAAGATGGAAGACCATTATCCTTTACTAGCAAATAAATCTGTGAGCGGCACTTGGGAAAATTCACCTATGAAAAAAAATGATGGTTATCTTGCATGTAGTGGATATCTAGAATCCATGCCTACTTGGGAAATGTTTCCAAATTAAAATTGAACATTATAGCATGAAATACTTCTTGAAGTAATGGATTTCATCCCTAAAGAAACATAAATGGGTCACCGAAAATTTGGGATATGATTATAAGATCATTTATAAGAAGAGAAAGGAGAATATGGTAGTATACACTCTCTCTAAAAACTATGAAGAGGAAGGGTCCCACTTTTCACTCTCCTTCATCATAGTAGATTGGTTAAATGAGGTTCAAAAGGAATGGTTCATAGATCCCAAGATTTCCTACTTGGTCCAAAAACTTTAAATGGCACCCCATGCATACCATGGCTACAGTTGGTACAATGAAGAGCCTCTCTATATAGGGCATCTAAACTCCATGCATATCCAACAAAGGTCATTGTGTCTTTCATAAAACATATGGACAAACCAACTATTCATTTTTTTGTGAAGGCATGAAGAAGGACATACACACTTTTGTGGCAGAATGCAACCTTTTTCAATTACACAAGGGAGAAACATTGAAAACCCTCAACAAACTACAACCTTTACCTATTTCTCCCACTATATGGAATGAAATTTTTTTGTTCTTCATTGTGGGATTACCCAAATATGGAAATAAATATATATATGGTTCATAATAGGATGAAGCACCAAGCTAATCAACATCAATCTCAATGCCATTTTGAAGAAGGGAGTCATCTTTTCCTTTTTCTACATCCTTATAAGCAGACCTCCCTCAAAGACAACCACCACTAGAATCTTGCTCCAAAGTTTTATGGCCCCTATAAGGTCCTCAAATGTATTGGGCTAGTAGCTTACAAATTATAACTTTCCAACCACTATAAAATCCATCCAATCTTTCATGTCTCCTACTTAATGAAAGTGGTATGATCTAATTGTTGTGTTCAAACTAGCCTTCCTGAATTGGATAAAAAAGGTTCCATTTCATTATAGCTTGAGGCCAAACTTGATAAAAGAGAGTGTTTTCTCTACCAATGCACTATCCAATAGACCTTGATACGATGGAAGGAAACATATCTCGAGTATGCTACATGGGAACCAATGGTGATCCTTCATCGATTCTCTCATCTCAATCCTTGAGGACAATGTTTCTTTTTCGGGGGGAGGGGAGGGGGGGCATGTTAGGGTCCTAACCTCCCTAACCCCCTAAGTAGATAGATATGTTTCTATGTATTGTTGTGTATTATGGCCATCTCTAATAAATAAGGCCCATGTATTAGTGTGAAAGCAATAAATGCACGAAGGCTTACTAGAAGGTTACACCTACTAAAAATTTCCTTCTCTAGAATGTTCCTAGGAGGTAGATAGTACTATATAAATATGTAGAAGTAATGTAATGGGATGTCTTGTGAATTCATTTGTAATTGTTGATGCATGGTAGCATCGAACAGGTACTTCCACATAGGCTTGTGTCTAGCATGTGGAAGTTGTCAAAAGCCTTCTACTTTGAGACTTTACTTTAACTAAAGTAATTATTAAAGTAAAGTGATTTAATTAGTGAGCTAAGTTTTATTTAAGGAAATGTTTTAATTAGGATTAATGAATTAAATAATATTCATTGATCTCAAGTGAGGTGAGAAGTGATGATTTGTTTTATCAGCTGAAAGGTGCAAGAATATTTTCCAAGATTGACCTGAGATCAAGCTATTATCGGTAAAGGAAGAAGACATAAGTAAGACGACATTGAGAACAAGATACGGACATTATGAATTCACAGTAGTTCCATTTATTAGACTATCAAATGCCCCAGTTGTTTTTATGTGATTGATGAATGGAGTGTTCATGGAATACCTAGACAAGTTTGCAATTGTGTTCCTAGATAATATACTCATCTACTCTAAGTCAGAACAAGAACATGAGAAACATTTGAGAATGGTGTCGCAAGTGTTAAGAGAACATAAATTTTATGCTAAGTTAAGTAAGTGTACATTAATCATCTAGAGTGTCATGTTAGATTCTACGTGTCATACCACGTCAACCAAGAAATGGCCTATGGTCGATGGTCGGGTCAGCCGAAGTGGAGAAGTGTTTTAATCATCCAACAAAAATCATCGATGGCTAATGGCCAAGAGTCGATTCATCCAGTTCAGAGATGTTTCACAAGTGGTTTCCCAGATAATTCTTTGATGGTCGATGGTCTATGATCGAGCGTCAGGGAGATTCGTGAGCAAGTTTGGTTTGCCAAAGAGAATCATCGATGGAGCTCAGATCAATAGTTCAGATTGTCTTAAGTTGTTGATCGATGATGAAAATTGATCAGCGGGGTTTGGAAATAATTAGTGGATCAATGGCTTAGATTTAGAGGGGTTTTAAAACAGTAAAACAATCAATTTTATATGAAATTTTTTGAATTTTTTGGGTCTTTGAAGGTCATGATCTTGTGGGGCATTTTTGAGGCCCTAAACAAAATTTGTATGCAATCAAAACCAATGATAACAGAGTACCACGGTACACTTTATCTCTACGTATCAAATAAAAGAAAATGAAGAGATATATTCAATGATCTACTCCGGATGTAAAACAAAGCTCGTATGAGAAAATTACTGTTGAAATAGTTAAGGTAAAATTTTGGCATTAGTTTACTTCCAAAGGACATAACTCCTTGCCCAAAATTCAGTTTGAGGCTCAGGAGCTGTCTATGGAAAGATTATGAATCATAGAAGACAGTGATGGAACCAAATTTGGAATCTAGGTATGTAAAAATGTGCAGGCAGAGAAACAATCCACCTATAGCATACAAGGATAAAATGAGAAAAACAGTCCAAACTTCTCTAGACCATAACTTTAAACTCGAAGCTAATATTTGAGAAAATGAATAGTCATTGGAAAGGTATTAAAGAGGAGAAGACATATGTCCACCGGGAATTTTGAATTGGGTACTAAAATTTCTTAGAAAGTAATAAAGAGATTTATGTAGTAGTAAACAAATCAAAATTACAACTTGTAAATATAGTAACTTTTTCTCTCAAAACTCAGATTGAGGCATGAGTATATTCATTGGAAATCTATTTCAAAGAGGAATGCATCTAAGGAATCATATTTTGAATTGGTGCATTGTTTTCTTCATAATTTGAAGAGAATAATAACCTAAATTCTAATTGATGAAATGTTTTATGTTATGCATGTGTTATTTCCTGTCTGGTGCCCTGCTGGTGCATAAATGTGTTGATGCACATGCCCTTGCCTTGATGACTTTTGCATCTCTATATGATGTGGATGGCGATATACAACAACTGTAGTAATTTGTTCTTTTTTCGTCAAATCTGCAACACTTTGTGCCTTTGAGTCAATGACCTCCTTAGCTTCCTGATTATGTCCTTCTTGTAGATTTGCTTCATCTCCTTCTGTAGACTCTGCCTCTGATTCAACTTCAGAATGGGCAATAACTTCTTTTCTATCTTCCATGGGTCCAT
>ML781939.1:259202-318354 GCA_009831015.1 Picea engelmannii
TCCACCTTACATTGAATGACCTCCACTATTATCACTATGGGCCCTCTGGGCCCTCCCACTACCTCTCTAGCTACCTTACATTCCATCCCCCTTATGAAAGCGTTGTCCTCAACGCTTGATGTACAACCATATACCAGGGTCCCATGATATGTTTTGTGGTATACCAAGCACCTTGATGAGAAGAGGATCTCATGGAGGAAATTCAAAGGATATTTCCAATAGAAATATTTTTCCAAGCATTATTATGAAAGGAAGATGAAACAGTTCTTTGAACTCAAGTTGGGAAGAATGACAATGGACAAATATGAGAAGAGGTTCTTTGAATTGTTGAAGTATGTTGACTTCATAAAGGATGAAAGTCAAATTCCAAAGGTTTCTATGTGGTTTACCCTCCTATAATGACAATATGCAATATGATAACCCCAAGACCTTGGAGGAAGCCATAAGGAGAGAAAAGCAAACGAAGGCAAGTTTTCCAAAAAGTTTGGAATGACAAGATGAAGGGTAAAAAGGATCAAAGGAAGAAATTTTTTAAGTCACCTTTTTTCAAGAAAAATTCTAAAACAAATCAGTAGGGTCAGTCAACCCAAAATGAGCACAAGACTACAGATTCATTTGGGAAAAGGCCAAGGCAACATCATGTACAATGTTGGGGATGTGAGGAAAATCACTTATATAGGGACTTCCCTTACAAAGGAGAAACAATGAGGACTACCCACATCATTCAGGAGGCTGAAACAATGGAATACGTGGAAGGAAACATGCCAAGGATTTATGTAGCCATAAACAACAAGTAGGCAGAATATCAATCCCCGTGATTGAAGTGGATGGTAAGATTGATAACCATCCCATAGCAATTTTAGTTGATTTTGGAGCTAGTCACAGTTACATAAATCCTAACATTATTGAAATATTTCACTTGCAAAGGAGTAAGCATAAGAAATCTTGGTTAGTTCAATTAACCACAGGGGCTAAGACAAAAATCAATGAGCTAGTTAAAGATTGTCCAATAGACATGAATGGACTTAGCACAAAGGTAGATGTGAACATCATACCATTGGGTTCATATGATTGTTTAATTGGCATGGATTGGTTGGAAAAACACCATGCTATCCTATATTGTTACAATAAAATTACATGTCTTGATGAAGAAGGGAAGCCAGGTAAGATTCAAGGCATTCCAAGAGTTGTAGTTGTTCGAGAAATTTCATCTATGTAGCTGAAAAAGAGTTTCAGGAAGGGATGTTAGATTTTTGCAGCCCATATGGAAGAGGTGGCCAAAGATAAAGTGGCAAGCATTGGAGACCATCTGATTTTGAGGGATTTTGAAGATGTTTTTAGAGAAATTCCAAGATTTCCACCAAAGAGAGACATTGATTTCTCTAATGATTTGATGCCAGGGGTTGCCCCGGTGTCCAAGACACCTTATAGAATGGATATGCCAAAGTTGAAGGAGTTTTAGATGAAGCTTGAAGAGTTGTTAAGGAAGGGGTATATACGTCCAAGTGTGTCGCCTTGGGGAGATCCAAATCTTTTTTTGAAAAACAAATATCGAACCTTAAGGTTGTGTATTGACTTCAGAGCATTGAATAAAGCCACCATAAAGAACAAATATCCTTTGCCAAGGATTGATGATTTGTTTGATCATCTGAAAGGTGCAAGAATATTTTCCAAGATTGACCTGAGATCAGGCTATTATGAAGTGAGGATAAAGGTATAACACATCAGTAAGACGAAATTCAGAACAAGATACACGCATTATGAATTCACGGTAGTGCCATTTATTAGACTATCAAATGCCCCAATTTTTTTTATGTACTTCATGAATAGACTGTTCAGGGAATACCTAGACAAGTTTGCAATTATGTTCCTAGATGATATACCCATCTACTCTAAGTCAGAAAAGGAACATGAGAAACATTTGAGAATGGTGTTGCAAGCGTTAAGAGAACATAAATTGTATGCTAAGCTGAGAGAGAGAGAGAGAGAGAGCCTAATAATATAAGTCAAAACTATACCAGCAACCCCCTTTAAGATTGACTTGGAGGTAAGGGGCATTACAATAATCCCTCCTTGATGACACATTAAGTACATAAATTGGCCCATGTAAAATATTTCAAAAAGATGGATTAAATATGTTGAATTATGTATTAACTATCAAAACAGTGATGGAGGTTGACATCTTGACAATGACAAATGATAACAAGCTCTCAATGGAAAATACCTATATTGAATTGTACCATCCAAACTGTTAACGCTCTGTAACTTCCCAGAGGTTGTCAGAGTAGAATAAATTTACAAGAGGTAACTTTATCCAACCACTTCGAAACTGGAATCTAGCCCTACCAGCTTCAGAGAGGGATCTCTCTGTATGATTTAGCTATGTTTTAACTTTGAGATATTAGGCTAGTTAAACAAAATAAGTTTGAATGGTTTGTTGTTGTTTTTGTTAAGTTGGATGAATAGGGTTGTACACCTCCATTGGGCTATGGGGTTTGTATCATAAAGAAAGAGGTCTAAACAGAAATTAAAATATTCTTTTCATCGGGCAAGATAATTCATTCATTGGATTATTTAGCAGTAAAGTGATGAATAGCAGAAAAGATGAGAATATCAATTAAAGTAAAGAAGCATTTAAGAATTTCTTCACTATAATATCAGAAAGATAAACATTAAGATCTTTCAAAGATGGAAACAGGGTATACAAAGATAAATCCTGCAACATGTGCTACTTTAAAAGATTAGATTAGAAAACAATATGACAACTGAGGGAGAAAAACATTTAACATAGAAAAGAAAACATCACCAATGAATAACACGCGAGAATCCTGTGAAACGTCCCTTTGTATTACTGGAAGATATCTTGATAAAAATTACAGTCTTTCTAGCTTACAGGGTGTAAAGATCAACCCTCAGTACTTCAAAGTTTGAAGTGTTTATAATCAAAAATTACATATGATCCTATCATTAAAGATCAGGACGTGGCAAATTCTAAATTTAGTTAACTAACTCAACAAGATACAAAAATTTAGGAACTGTTTGATGATGTGTTGAAATCTTCATGCTGATTTCTGGGGTAAACCATTGGTGAGTCCTCTGCATGACCTCGTCTGATTGGATAGTTGACTGGGCTTGGACACCTCATCTCCTACTCAATCAGATTGCATAACTCTTCGCATCAAAGGTTACTAGGAACGACGACTTTGAGAAGTCTTTGGTATACTTCATCCATCTCTGTATAGTTGGAAAAATTCGGCTTGACGATGAAAATGTATTGGATCTCGTGTTGTATGTTGATGTCTGACTGGAAAGCTTCTAAGAACGCCTTGCATGTGATACTGCCCTGTATTCCCGAGAATTTTGAACTATCTTTAGCCACGGTGGCTAGTTTCTTTTTATAATCATAAAGTGTCATTCACTTGTCATTTATGACCCTTAATCCAGGGAGGCCTTTCTTCTGCAGAGATTCAATTTTACTGAAAAATATTTGCACTCCTATGTCCATAGTCTGGAATTTTCCCTCCAGTTGTAGCATCAATCCTCTTTTGGTCAGGACCCTCTTGACCTCAAGGATGGTTTATGTCCTATCTTCAATTTTTAAATCATCTAATTCTTCTCTGGTTTTTGAATTCAGGAATTTAATGATCTCAGTGGCTTCTGTGGGCATCTCTCCCAATTCTCCTCTTATTTTCTCAATCGCTTGCTTGCTTCTTTGCACCAGTTCGTTCTTCTCGAACATGATTTGTACCATAGGCCATATTTCATTTATGGATTTGGTGATATCCATCTAGACATTTTCCTTGACCTCAACAAGTGTTTTGTCTGCCATTGTTTGCTTTTGAAGCTATTGCAATTCTTGTTTGAGCTTGTCTGATGTTTGCTTCTCCTTGGAGTAACTAGTTTGGTAAGAAGACTTGAGTTCCTTAAGGTTCTCAACCTCCTTTTTAAGTCTGTTAATCTCTGTCTCTTGCAAATTCATCTCTTCCATGGATTTTTCCAGTTCTACTGTCTTCTCCAGAGCTATCAGTGGAGTTGCTAAGGGAGTTTCTGCTGAGGGGATTCTCGTTGTGGATGTTGTGCTTACTCCTGTGAGTGGAACTGCGCTCAATGGAATGATTTCCATAGGCTTTGATTGTTCCTTCTCTTTCAATAACCTTTCCAGTTCTGCTTCCATCTCTTTCAACTGTGCATTCTACTCCATAATCAACTTGAGCATCTCATCATTTTCCCCTTCTGTCTCAGCTATCTCCTTTGCATGCGCATCTTCCATTGGTGGAAGTTTCAATTGTTTCCTCAGAGATGCTATATCGGCATTTTTATTTTTAAGCATCTCCTCAACTGCTTTCATATTTGAGGGGTCATACCCGATCTTGAGGACCAATTCTTCCAACGTATTAATTTTGTTATCCTTTGCAAAGGATGATATCTTTTCTAATTTCAGTTGTGTCATGACATTGCTTAGAGATACTTGTAATTTAGTGGCGCAGTAAAAGCATTTGCCAACATGGAGAAAATCATTTCCCCAGTTTTCCTATGCAGATCCATTTGATCAGCAGGATGCACATCCCTAGTATGAAACTCAAATGTTTCCCTTTTGTAAACAGTGATTGCTTTGGGTTCTGGCACCTATTCTTGCAGAAACGCCATGTGCATTCTACCCTTTTATGTATCGAATGCAGACAACAGTCTGTGTTGTGTTGTTGATGTCTACTTCCAAAACTAAGCATAAGTATTGTTGGTCAGTGTGTGATTTTTCTTTTTGATCAGGTCATACTTCTCAAAATCACTCAATTTTGGTCCTACTTTACTCGGTTGGTCGACTAGTGCAGTACTGATGGGATTCTTAGGCACAACAGTAGACATGATTTGCTTGCTTCTTGTGCTCAGAAGTGACCGATCATCTTTCATAGTTGCAGTGGATTGGATTTCCTTTTCACCAACCGAGTCAGGTGTAAGACTGGTTTTTGGACTTTTGGTGTGTAATTGGAAATATTCAGTCGAGACTTCAGTGATGGAAGGTGAAGTATCCTTCCTGGGTCTTTTCTCCTTGGGAAACTATGGTGTAGTAGTCTATGAGATGATGATCGAAGGGTCATGTTGTTCTATTTCGACCAGAGTGTTCAGCTCCCATTCTGTTTGATTCGCAAACTTCTTTATCTCAGGCTTGGGTGTATGAACATATGGGACATTTTTATTTTTAATCCTCATCTCATAAATCATCCCACATGGATCATAGTTCCATATGAAACTAGCAAAAAACTTCATTTATTTCAACAGTATGTATGCTTCCTCCCCGGCGCCTCGGCTATTGCAGATGAAAGACCCTATTTGCCCTTTAATTCGAAGTTGTTGTTTCTTTTTCAGAGACACAAAATGTATGCCATCGGAGTTAATCATTTTCCTTATGTACTCCAAGGAAAATATCCTCATGAGAAGATACTTGGGCAGTTTTCATGGAGCTAACTCACATCCATATACTCTAATCTCGGTGTGGTTTTGGTAAAGATACCAGTCTCTAGTTTTTGCAAGGCCTGAGAGGTGTAAGATCCTTTGAATTTCCTCGTTTAATCTTGGTTCAGGTCTACCACTGAGCATGCTTACCCTGGGTGATAAAACTGCTCAATAAATTGTTTGAAACTGAACTCTGTTGAATTTTGTCTGAGTAGTGAAGTCCAAGCTGTTACCGCTTGCGGTCTCCCGTCCTTGTCCATTTTCTGCATTGAAAAGGAGAACCTGTCCACTTGAAAGAAAGTGAACATGTAGGCCAGTATTGAGGAATATCGGAACATGCCTTCTGAGGTGGAATTTAAGAAATTCTTGTGAATATTGTCCGCCAGGAAAGTTTTGTAGTCAAACTGCATGGTGGGTCTTTCTTATGTGGAGAAAATGGATAGAAAACCCAATATGGGTTCATCCACCCATTGGTCGAAAAAATAACCCAACAGAGCACAGAGCGACAAAATGATTTGGTTTCCATTTACTAATAACAGGGAGGAAGGGTATGGGGGATTTGTCTTGGGGAGTTGAGCAGCCTGAAGGAGGAAAAGCTCGAAAATTTGGGCTCTCTGAGGGAATGATAGTTTCTAGTACAGCTCCATGATGACTTCGAGATTGAAAGGGGAGGCAGATTCAATTCTGGGTATCTGCATCATCTGATCAATGGCCTCAAGTGTGATGAAGAAAAGAGTTTCTCCTGGTGAACATAGTATGGCTCTCTAGTCGGGGATGTAATGAGCCTGGCATTTGAGGGAAAATTCAGGAAAATGGTGAACCTAGGGGAAAAGATATAGAGGAGGGTTTGATTCCCAGAGCCCAATTTCATCGCTCTGATCTAAGAAAACATATTTTAGCCATGACTACAAATTCGTGAAGTCAAATTCGCACCTGGTGTTAGCGATTAAATGACCTTTTTCGGCCAAATGGATAATGTCGAGATCAACAGGAGGCCGGAGGAAAGGATTTTACTTGGCTTCTTCTTTCTTGGATTTTGGCGCCATCACTGTGAAAATACCTGCAAGTCAAACAAAACATTAGTGGGAATGACTATGGTTTTGGACGGCTTACTGAAACGGAGAGGAGACAGGGGAGAAATATCTGGTGCGATGGACAAAGTAACAGTGGGAGAATGAAGGAAAAAGGGTAGTTTTGAGCAAACGGATACCCGTTGGGTGCGGGAGACAGATCAGCAAGCTAACAGATAAGTTAGCCAGTAATAAATGGCCAACGGGTCCTTTAGAGCGTGAGATGGCATGTAACAATGAATGATGAATACGATCGGGTGACATGGCGAGTGTTGATTGGGGAAGTGACCATGGTGAAGGGACTTGTAACGGGTGAACAGGGAGAATGAACTGATAGAGTTGTGAGACGTGACCCTTAGGGAAAAAGGTGGAAAATGATGGCATGGGGTGACGGAGGGGAGGTCAGAGAATGATGAGCGGTACGTGGTTGGAGTCTGGACTAATGGATTCCTGCCATGTAGATAAAAATGACCCACTAGAAACCACTCCATTATAGACCCCCCCCCCCATCGTTAAAATTAGACCGGTCGGGGGGGTCCGAAAAATACCATCAGTCATCCATCGGTGCGCCTATCGTTGGACCGTAGATCTAAGCGTGATGTTTAAGCAACATTACGGACCCCCCCCACCATTAAAAGCATAATGGTCGGGGGGTATAGAATTCAATCTCAACCATGGATCTAAGCGATGCCACCTCATTCATTCAGATGTATGCCTTCATTATANCCCCCCCCCCCCCTTACCGTGAAAGGTAGAACGGGCAGGGCGGTCCGAAAAAACTTATCAACTGTAGATCTCAACGCCATCATCTCAGACGTTCATCTATGCATTTTCTTTAATCTGTGAGCACAAACTCATTTTTTCTTTGAAAACTTAGGATAAGCACTTTAAGTGGGTTTGTCCAAGCTTTCCCTATTTTTATCACCATGGGGTTAGACATTCAACTTTCAAACATCAAAGATAGGGTTCAACATCGATCATCATGCCTGTTTTATTGAGATAAAGAAAACTACTCTATGCTCTAACCTAATTACTTATGACATTTATCCCAAATTAAACTGTTGGACTAAGAAATTACTCTATCCTGGAGTTATTTGACCAAAATTAGGCAGTTTGGTAAAATTTATTCACTAGCTAACCTAATTTGTTTCGCTAAGATTAAACAGTTTAGCCAAGCTTATTCACTACTCCTATCAACATCAATTTAAAAGGACTTGGCCATGTTTAAACTATATGGACCAAGTCATTGTTATTGCATGGGGCTCTATTTAAATTTCTTTTATGCCCTCTTTTATTCTTCTTCTTTCTTTCTTTCTTTTTTCTTTTTCTTTCTTTTCTTTCTTTTCTTTCTTTTTCTTTTTCTTTTTCAATTTATTTACAGAATGGAAAATCATTTGACAAACAAAACACTAATGAGATAACATTTTAGTCACCAGTTGATCCTATAAATTATAGGGTTATAACAGCGGCTCCACCTGGGGATGGTACTCTCCTTGTGAAGTGCCAAGAATCTTGTTTTCTGATGTTCTGAAAAAATTTCTCCATAGTTGCCTTTGTTGTATGATTCGTTTTATTTTTGAAAGTTTGATGACAATGTTCAGTGGCTTAGGGCCTTCTCTGTGAGCTTCAACCATCTGATCAAAATTATTCACTCAAAACTTGTAAGCAAAATGAAATTATTTGTACAATGAAAAGGTGTGACTCAAGGTCCCTACTGAGGAGGTGAGTAGTGCTTCAGCATTCTGCCATTCACAGGTCCTCCTGGAAGATTGGTCCCATCGTTGTTGTTGAGTAGGAAAGAATTATTTCCTCTGAATGCGTGAATTATGTAAGGTCCTTTCCATAGACTGTCGAATTTTCCATGCTTCCCCTTATCTTCATTTTGGGCATCCCATCTCAGAACCAGGTCACCTAGCTCAAAGTCATCTTCTTTAGCTATTTTATCAAAGATCCTTTTTATGCTATCCTGGACAACCTGAGATTTTTTGTATACTTCTTCTATGGACTGCTGCAAGTGGATCATCTGGTTTACCCTTCTTTGGGAATCGTTTGGCTCGGCTTGCATCTCTTGAAGCAGTTTCATGACAGGAACCCCTAAGGAGGTAGGAAAAACTGCTTCAGTACCATAGACCAACTGATATGGAGACATACCAATTGACCTCTTGGTGGTCAGCATGTCGGCCCATAGTGCAAAAACCAATTTTTTATTCCATGACTTTTTGTTTTCTTGCAACGTCTTTTTAATAATGTTCACCAGGGTTTTATTGGATGACTCCGCCAGCCCGTTTCCCTGAGGGTAATAAGTTGTGGAGTGTCCCAAACCGATATGATACTGGTTGAAAAAATCTATGAGCCTCTTAGAACGGAAAGCAACTGCATTGTCATTTATGATTTTTCTTGGACACCCAAAACGATACAAGATATTATGTTCTAGAAATTTAATAATGACGGAATTAGTAGCTTGCCTACTTGGTACAGCTTCGATCCATTTTGTGAAATAGTCTGTAGCAGTAAGAATCCACCTGTGTTGGCCCGAAGAGGGAGGATGCATTTCTCCGATAAATTCTAATCCCCATTGTTGGAAAGGAGCTTCAACAGAGATTGGTTTCAAGGGCAAAGAGAGGAGCTTCCTTTTTCCCTCGAACACCTGACATTTATGACACGAAGTCACCTTCTGGTGCACGTCAACAAATAGTGTAGGCCAATAGAACCCAACTCTGAGAATTTTATTAGTTGTGGTATTCCAGCTCAGGTGACCACCACAGTCTCCTACATGAAAATCCTGCAATACTTTGTCAGCTTCATCCTTTAACAGACAGTTCAACAAAATACCTCCAGGATCCTTCCAATAAAAATTGTCTTCTAGAATGCAAAATTTGAATGCTTTCAATTTCAAAAACCTAGCTTTAGTTTTGGTCAGACCAGGGGGAGCTTGTAAGTTATGCAAAACAAATATTAGGTCTGCGTACCATGGAGAGTTCAGAAATACCTCTTTCACGCTTGGAGTCGCCTGCTCTCCCTGTTCATCTACTGCAGTTAAAAAATTAATATCAAGAGCATGGAAATTGGATTCAGCCATTAACTTTGCTAGACCTTGACCTTTAATCAGTTTAGTAGGCTTAATCTCTATGTCATACTCCAGAATGATAGCAATCCATTTTCCTCTTCTGCCATCTAGGTTGTCCTGGATTAAAATATCCTTCACTACTGCGTTCGGAACGTATGCGATGGTGTGGGAATGGAGAATATTTACTCTAAAATACTTTATGGCTTTTACCAGGGGAAAAGCTTGTTTCTCCATTATTTTATAATTCAAAGCAGCATCTCTTAAAGATTTACTGAAAAAGGCTATGGGTTGTTCATACCCTTCGTCGTTTTTCTGTAGTAATATTGTTGCAATGGTATGTTCATAAGCGAAAGAAAAAAGGTAAAAATCCTTGGTGAAGTCAGGACTGATCAAGATTGGAGCCTGTGTGAGTGCATGTTTAACTTGTTGAAAAGAATGCTTGGATTCAGTGTCCCATTTTATTTTTGTGTCATTTTTTAACATGTTGGTGATGTTCCTGAGAAGCTTAGCTAGGTTAGGTATGAATCTTCTCATAAAGTTTATTTTTCCAATGAAAGATTGTAACTCTTTGATATTCCTTGGGTGTTCCAGTTTCTGGATGGATTCTATTCTATTGGGATCTATCTTAATTCTGTCATTAGATATTATGTGCTCCAACAGTTTACCTTCCTCTAATACGAAAAGGATTTTCTTAGGATTTAGAGAAATCCCAAATTTCCTGCATTTCTCAAACACTCGTCTGAGATGTCGTAAGTGCTCATCATCGGATTGGGAATAAAAAGTTGCGTCGTCCAGATAAATGAAAATAAATATGCCAAGTTCTTCCACAAAAGCGATGTCCATCACTCTTTGGAAAGTGGCTCCAGTGTTCATCAAACCAAAAGGCATTTTCACGTACATGAAGGTACCCCAAGGTGTTGTGAAGGTTGTTTTTTCTTGGTCATCTGGATGAACGAGAACCTAGTTATAGCCTGAGAAACCATCCAGTAAAGAGATTCGTAAGGATCCAACTAATTTTTGTAATATGTGGTCCATTTTTGGCAGTGGGTAGCTGTCCTTTAGGGAAACATTGTTCAGGTTTCGGAAATCAATGCAAAGCCTGATTTCCCCAGTTTTCTTTCAAGTCGGGACTAGATTCGAAACCCATATGGAAAATCGTAAAGGAACTATGATTTCAGCATCGTACATCTTTTTTATTTCTTTCTCTATCCGGGGAAGTAACTTGGGATTGATTCTCATAAGTTTTTGTCTGAAAGGTTTTTGATCTTCTTTTATCGGGATCCTATGTTGAATGATGCTTGTGTCATAAGATTTTAAGTCTTCATAACCCCAAGCAAACACGTCCACATATTCCTTGAAAAGTTCAATGTATTTGAGTTTTTGCTCAGGGGGTAAAGATTTGGAAAGTTTTACCATCTTGGGTTTTTCTTCTGTCCCTATGTTACAGTCTTCAACCTCTTTACCACTAGCTTTAATTTTAGGTTTTTTAGCTACATCATTAAAATCAAATAAGTCTTCTAATGGAACTAAACCCCTAGGTAAAACATTACCCTTTAAATGCAAAACATCATAATCTATCTCATCTTCACCTGATTCTTCTGAATCTATTTTATTTACACTATTATTTCCAAAAATAGATTTATTTACATTTTCAACGTCGTTTTCTAAGTCTATGTTTGTACACTTGAAATCATTTTTGCATTGTAGAAAATCTTCAATTTGATCATCGTTCCCAAATATCTGCCAGTATCTGATGTTGTCCGGGACAGTCGGTCTGCACTTCACCTCCACCGTGTATGGGCAAGTGCAATGAAAAGGTATTTTGCATGTAGTTGTTGACGTAGCTAACCCATCTGCTAAAATATTATGTCCCCTGGGCATCACCTACAAATCAACTTCAGTGAAACATTGAAGGGCATCCAAAACATCTTTTCTATAAGCTCTAAGCCTAGGATGTTTTGTTGCATACTCACTTTTAATGTGTTTGATAATTAATTCAGAATCGCCTCTTACCATGATTTGTTTGGCACCAACCTTCTTTATTAGTTTCAGGCCGAGCATCAAAGCTTTGTACTCGGCTATGTTGTTAGTGCATTGAAAATTCAGTTTGTAAGAATGGTTTTCTGAATACCTAGATTCATGATTGTGCAACCAAACTCTCGCTCCAACTCCTTCTTTGCTTACAGCTCCATTGAAGTCCATGCTCCAGAAATCGGATGGCAATTCTTCGCTTATTACGAGTTTCTTCCCTTTTGCCTCGGTGATTTCTTGGTCTTTGTTCGGGTCAAATGTATCTTCTTCCAGCTGAGCGATTTGTTCTCCCATATCGTCGTCGTTATACAGGATGAAAGAATCTAGATCAGAGTGAGCAAAGTACAGAGGATAGTTATGGGGCTTTTCCTGGCTGCTAACCATATATTTCATCAGAGTCTCTTTGTGCAGTCTTCTCTATTGTCTGAATACTGGGATGGTGGCGTATGACATATCCAACTACAACGTGCCTTTCAACTTGGCCCCCCAAGACCTGCACAACAAGATACCATATTTCGGGGGAATGTCTGCGACTACAACATCCATAACTATGTTTTTTGCCGAAATCTGAACTAGGGTGATACATAAGTCCTTGATCAAACCGATACGTCTGACTTTGCTAGAGTCGAAAGAGTGTAAATCCTTGTAAGGTCTGGTGACCTCGAGTCCCAAATTTTCCATCACTGCTTTAGGCATCAGGTTATGGGAAGCACCCGAATCTAACATAGCATTGTGCAGAATCAGGTCGTGTATATTAAGGCTGATGTAAAAAGGGGAGACAGTACCAGTGTCAGTATGACCATCAACTTCAGGGCCAAAAAGGATTTCAGGTTGATCATCGGTAATATTTACCGTGTCTGAATGATTCGCAGATCCGACGGTCAAGGCCTTCGTGCCTATATCGGGCTCAATGCTCATTGCTTTGATCACCTGCGATCGGTAAGCGTTCTTACTCATCAACTCGAAAAGGGGAATGGGAATTTTCACTTTGGCTAATTCCCCTTCGAGGCTGAATGGAGCAGGTGCTCTTCTTTGGCTCAGCAACTCCAGTCTATCTACCATAGTTTTCTGGGCAAAAGTATTTGGTCGGTTGGTTGATGAAACCTCAGTCTGCGTTGATCTTTGTAAAATGGTAGATTTTCTTTTTGTTGGAGTTTCAGCATTACCTTTCTCGGGGATCTTCTTGGTAGAAGGCTCAGGAGCTTTCTTGTTTTTGATTGTTTTCTTCGTTTTGGTTACCTTTTTTGGGGAATTTTCATCTGTCTTTTCACTTCGCAGATTGTACTGCCTGTGTACCTCCATAGTGGCATTTTCAAATGCTTGTTGTTCTATCTCTTCAGCTTCCTCACTCACCTCTATTTGAGAAAGAAGGAAAAGTTCTTTCTCTTCTTGAGTAAGGAAAATGGCTTCGTTATCGTGAATGCCCATGAGGTTTATGTGTGTGTCCTCTAATTCTTCAATTACCTCCTCACCTTCATCGGCATAATTTTCCTGTAGGGGTGGTCTAATCTGTTGATTAAGACCCCTCTGTTCTCTTTGATCCCTAGGATCTCTCTGCCTAATTTGAGGAGGATTTCTTATGAAGTTAGGATTATGAATTTGTGGAGTTGGTTGGTTTTCTCTAGGAGGATTTCTTTCAGCTACAGTAAGTCTCTCCATCATCCTTTCCATTGCTCTAGCTAAGGAATCCAGTTTGGCGTCAGAAGAAGATGTGAAAATTTCCTCTTTAATCATGACTCCCCTCTTTGTCCTCTGTCGTGCTCTTTTAGCCAGCAAATTGGCCTCTACACTTATTGCGCTTTTATGCATGTCCTCCAGGGTGGTGGGGTTTCTCTCCCTTAATTGATACGACATATCAGCGTCGAAGCCGTCATGGAATTTTATCAGTGCCAAACCTTGTGGGGGTTTAATATCGGTTGGAATCGCATTGTACATATTGTTGAAGCGGGTGCAATAGTCTTGTACTGTCTCTCCATGATTCCTTCTGATGTTTTTTGTATTCTGACACGATCTAGAGAGGGTTTTTCTTTACCTCCCATCTGTCCAGGAAACTTATTTGAAATTCCGTAAGTTCGACCACTGAAGCAGCACGTAATCCTTTGTACCATTTCTTAACGTCCCCAGTCAGAATCTGCGCAAAAATTCTCATTTGAACGTCATCTTCATCCACCTCCTGCAAGTCAAAATAGACATTCATTTTATCAACATGTTGTTGTGCGTTCAAGGGCCCTGTACCATCGAACTGTGGGAGTCTCATTTGATAGTCCTGGGGCATGTGTAAAGGTGCAGCCAACACCAAGGGAGCATATATGGCTGCCATGATAGGTGGAGGGGGTGGGACAGCAACCTGAATGATAGGTGGGACGATGGCAGAAAATGAGGAGGATGAGGAACTAGCTGGCACAGAGTGAGCGGTTTGAGGTTTTGGAGTGGGAGATAGTATTTCAGGGGTCCAGGGTTGCAGGATGGTTGGATCTAAAATGGTTTCAGTCACAAAGCTATCAGATTTCGTTCTAAACCGGCTTTGTTCAAAAATGGTGTCAAAGTCGAGATCTTGAAGGGCAACAAGTTCCTCTGGAAGAGAACGGGAACTGTGAAGGGGACTATGACTCCCTGAACCTTCTGCAATGGTCTTATTTATGAGTAATTGTTCTAGATTATCAGTTGTTATCGCAGGTTCTGGGTCTGGGTGGAATCGAGTATAAACTCTTTTAGGAGCCAGATTTTTTAATTTTTATATATTTTTATTTTTATGAATCCGAAATTACTATGTACAAGCATTTAACAACCTCTGAACAATGTTTCTTTCTCAGATTTATAATTTTTTCATAAACAAAATTTTCTTCTAGGGAAAAAGAAAACGTGGGGTTGAATGTTTGTTTCATTACCCAATATGGTCACCACTATGTTAACGCTCTATAAATTCCCAGAGGTTGTCAGAGTAGAAGAAATTTACAAAAGGTAACTTTATCCAACCACTTCGAAACTAGAATCTAGCCCTACCAGCTTCAGAGAGGGATCTCTCTGTATGATTTAGCTATGTTTTAACTTTGAGATATTAGGCTAGTTAAACAAAATAAGTTTGAATGGTTTGTTGTTGTTTTTGTTAAGTTGGCTGAAAAGGGTTTTACACCTCCATTGGGCTATGGGGTTTGTATCATAAGGAAAGAGGTCTAAACAGAAATTAAAAGATTCTTTTCACGGGGCAAGATAATGCATTCATTGGATTCTTTAGTAGTAAAGTGATGAATAGCAGAAAAGATGAGAATATCAATTAAAGTAAAGAAGCATTTAAGAATTTCTTCATTATAATATCAGAAAGATAAACATTAAGATCTTTCAAAGCTGGAAATAGGGTATACAAAGATAAATCGTGCAACATGCGCTACTTTAAAAGATTAGATTAGAAAACAATATGACAACTGAGGGAGAAAAACATTTAACATAGAAAAGAAAACATCACAAATGAATAACACACGAGAATCCTGTGAAACGTCCCTTTGTATTACTGGAAGATCTCTTGATAAAAATTACAGTATTTCTAGCTTACAAGGTGTAAAGATAAACCCTCGGTACTTCAAAGTTTGAAGTATTTATAATCAAAAATTGCATACGATCCTGTCATTAAAGATCAGGACGTGGCAAATTCTAAATTTAGCAAACTAACTCAACAAGATACAAAAATTTAGGAACTGTTTGATGATGTGTTGATATCTTCATGCTGATTTCTGGGGTAAACCGTTGGTGAGTCCTTTGCACGACCTCGTCTGATTGGATAGTTGACTGGGCTTGCACACCTCATCTCCTACTCGATCAGATTGCATAAATCTTCCCATCGAAGGTTACTGGGAACAGCGACTTTGAGCAGTCTTCGGTATACTTCATCCATCTCTGTATACTTGGCAAAAGTTAGCTTGACGGTGAAAATGAACTAGATCTCATGGTGTATGTTGATGTCTGACTGGAAAGCTTATAAGAACGCCTTGCCTGTGATATTGCCCTGTATTCCCAAGAATTTTGAACTATCTTCAACAACGGCGGCTAGTTTCTTTTTATAATCAAAAAGTGTCATTAACTTGTCATTTATGACCCTTAAGCCAGTGAGGCCTTTCTTCTGCGGAGCTTCAATTTTGCTGAAAAATCTTTGCACTCCTATGTCCATAGTCTGGACTTTTTCCTCCAGTTCCAGCATCAATCCTCTTTTGGTCAGGACCCTCTTAACCTCAAGGATGGTTTTTGTCCTATCTTCAATTTTCAAATCCTCCAATTCTTTTTTGGTTTTTGAATTCATGAATTTAATGATCTCAGTGGATTCTGCGGACATCTCTCCCAATTCTCCTATTATTTTCTCAATCGCCTGCTTGTTTATTTGCACCAGTTTGTTCTACTCAAACATGATTTGTACCATAGGCCATATTTCATTTATGGATTTGGTGATATCCATCCAGACATTTTCCTTGACCGCAGCAAGTGTTTTGCCTGCCACTGTTTCCGTTTGAAGCTGTTGCAATTCATGTTTGAGCTTGTCTGATGTTTTTTTCTCCTTGGAGTAATTGGTTTGGTAAGAAGAATTGAGTTCCTGAAGGTTCTCAAACTCCTTTTTAAGTCTGCTAATCTTTGTCTCTTGCAAATTCATCTCTTCCATGGATTTTTCCAGTTCTACTGTCTTCTCCAGAGCTGTCAGTGGAGTTGCTGAGGGAGTTTCTGTTGAGGGGATTCCTGTTGTGGATGTTGTGCTTACTCCTATGAGTGGAACTGTGCTCAATGGAATGACTTCCATAGGCTTTTATTGTTCCTTCTCTTTCAATAACCTTTCCATTTCTGCTTCCATCTCTTTCAACTGTGCATTCTGCTCCATAATCAACCTGAGCATATCATCCTTTTCCCCTTCTATCTCAGCTATCTCCTTTGCCTGTGCATCTTCCGTTGGTGGCAGTTTCAACTGTTTCCTCAAAGATGCTATATCAGCATTTTTCTTTTTAAGCATCTCCTCAACTGCTTTCACATTTGAGGGGTCATACCCGATCTTGAGGACCAATTCTTCCAATGTCTTAATTATGTTATCCTTTGCAAAGGATGATATCTTTTCTAATTTCAGTTGTGTTTGGACATTGCTTAGAGATACCTGTAATTTAGTGGTCATAGTAGAAGCATTTTCCAACGTGGAGAAAATCATTTCCCCAGTTTTCCTGTGCAGATCCATTTGATCAGTAGGATGCACATCCCTAGTATGAAACTCGAATGTTTCCCTTTTGTAATCAGTGATTGCTTTGGGGTCTGGCACCTATGCCTGCAGAAATGCCATGTGCATTCTACCCTTTTATGTATCGAATGCAGACAACAGTTTGTGTTGTGTCGTCGATGTCTGCTTCCAAAACTGAGCATAAGTATTGTTGGTCAGTGTCTGATTTTTCTTTTTGATCAGGTCATACTTCTCAAAAACACTCAATTTTGTTCCTACTTTACTCGGCTGGTCGACTAGTGGAGTACTCGTGGGCTTCTTAGGCACAACGGTAGACATCATTTGCTTGTTTCTTGTTCTTAGAAGTGACCGATCATCTTTCATAGTGGTAGTGGATTGAATTTCCTTTTCACCAGTCGAGTCAGGTGTAAGACTGGTTTTTGGCCTTTTAGTGTGTAATTGGAAATCTTCATCCGAGACTTCGGTGATGGGAGGTGAAGTATGCTTCTTGGGTCTTTTCTCCTTGGGAACCTGTGGTGTATTAGTCTGTGAGACGATGATCGAAGGGCCCTATTGTTCTATCTCAACCAGATTATTCGGCTCCCATTCTGTTTGATTCGCGAACTTCTCTATCTCAGGCTTGGGTGTATGAACATATGGGACATTTTTATTTTTAATCCTCATCTCAGAAATTATCCCGCACGGATTATAGTGCCATATGAAACTAACAAAAAATTTCATTTCTTTCAACAGTCTGCCTGCTTCCTCCATGGCGCCTCGGCTATTGGAGATGAAAGACCCTATTTGCCCTTTAATTCTAATTTGTTGTTTCTTTTTCAAACACACAAAATGTATGTCATCGGAGTTAATAATTTTCCTTATGTACTCCAGGAAAAATATCCTCATGGGAAGATACTTGGGCAGTTTGGATGGAACTAACTCGCATCTATATACTCTGATCTCGGTGTGGTTTTGGTAAAGATACCAGTCTCCAGTTTTTGCAAGGTCTGAGAGGTGTAAGATCCTCTGAATTTCCTCGTTTTTTCTTGGTTCAGGTCTGCCACTGAACATGCTTACCACTAGGTGATAAAACTGCTCAATAAATTGTTAACTAAACTCTGTTGAATTTTGGCTTAGTAGTGAAGTCCAAGCTGTTACCTCTTGCGATCTCCCATCCTTGTCCATGTTCTGCATTGAAAAGGAGAACATGTCCGCTTGAAAGAAAGTGAACATGTAGTCCAGTATTGAGGAATACCGGAACATGCCTTCTAAGGTGAAATTTAAGAACTGCTCGTGAATACTGTCTGTCAGGAAAGTGTTGTAGTCGAATTGGGTGGTGGGTCTTTCTTTTGTGGAGAAAATGGACAAAAAACCCAATATGGGTTCATCCACCCACTTGTCAGAAAAATAACCCAGCAGAGCACAGAGCAACGAAATGATTTGGTTTCCCTTTACTGAGAATAGGGAGGAAGGGTACATAGGATTTGTCTTGGGGAGCTAAGCAGCCTAAGGGAGGAAAAGCTCAAAAATTTGGGCTCTCTGAGGGAATGATAGTTTTTGGTATAGCTCCGTGATGACTTTGAGATTGAAAGGGGAGGCGGATTCAGTTCTAGGTATCTGCATCATATGATTAATGGCCTCAGGTGTGATGAAGAAAAGAGTTTGATCCGGATTATTTTCGGCACGAAATGAGAGCGAAGATATAATAAAGAAATGCACAGAGATATTGCAGATATTCAATAATATAATAGAAATGTATCAAAGATGCAACCATAAACATAGATATACAGTAATACATGATTTCTATTAATCAAATAAATGTACAGAGACCGTAAAAATACAGAGTGAAAGACTCGCTAGAATGGTGGCAGCTTATCTCTGAGAAGAGATGTGACGGCTACTCGCATTCACAAGAAGATGGTTACAATGAGGCTCTGGAGGCCCTTTTACAATAATAGAGAATGCCAAAATTCCTAGACATCCAAAAACCTAACCCTGGGAGATGAAGCGCCAAAAGTCATGTTGGCCCTGTTTGGGTAAGTTGGTGCATCAACTTCCCGGGGTCGTAACTTTTGCATACGATATCTGTTTTAGGCGTGTGATAGCTCATTGGAAAGGTATCATCAAGGAGATTCATTTTGGGGGCTCAATCATGCCTTTGGCTATCATTGAGAACCTCGATCTCGAAAAAACTTCATTTAGGCCCTCAAAATGGCCCCAGAAGTGAAAACCTGCTAAAAATAGTAAGTTGCCAAAATGGCCAAAAAACTGTTTTGAGCCATTTGGAAAAGGTGGGTGGCCCCCGATATCCACCTGGATCAGAGTTTCTCCTGATGAAGATAGTATGGCTCTCTGGTCAGGGATGTAATGAACCTAGCATTTGAGGGAAAATTCAGGGAAATGGTGAACCTGGGGGAAAATATACAGAGGAAGGTTGGATTCCCAGAGCCCAATTTCATCACTCTGATCTAAGAAAACATCTGTTATCCATGACTGCAAATCCGCGAAGTCAAATTTGCACCTGTTGTCGGCGATTAAATGATCTTTTTCGGCCAAATGGATCCTGTCGAGATCAATAGGAGGCAAGAGGAAAGGATTTTCCTCGGCTTCTGCTTTCTTGGATTTTGGTGCCATCACTGTGAAAATACCTGCAAGTCAAACAAAATGTTAGTGGGAATGACTGTGGTTTTGGACGGCTGACTGAAATGGAGAGGAGAAAAGGGAGAATTAGCTGGTGCGATGGACAAAGTAACAGTGGGAAAATGAAGGAAAAAGGTTATTTTTGAGCAAACGGATACCCATTGGGCGCAAGAGACAGATCAGCAGGCTAACAGATAAGTTAGCCAGTAATAAATGGACAACGGGTCCTTTAGAGCATGAGATGGCAGGTAACAATGAATGACGAATACGACCGGGTGACATGGCGGGTGTTGATTGGGGAAGTGACCATGGTGAAGGGACTTGTAATGGGCGAACAGGAGGAATGGACTGACAGAGTTGTGAGACGTGACCCTTAGGGAAAAATGTGGAAAATGATCTCATGGGGTGACGGAAGGGATCTCATAGAATGATGAGCGGTACATCGTGGGAGTCTGGACCAATGGATTCCTGCCACGTAGAGAAAAAGGGCCCGCCAGAAACCACTCTATTCTGGACCCCCCCCRTCATTAAAAGCAGACCGATTGGGGGGGTCCAAAAAATACCATCAGTTGTCCATCGGTGCGCTTGTCGTTGGACCATAGATCTGAGCACGATGTTTAAGAAACATTCCGGACCCCCCCCCCCACCATTAAAAGAAAAACGGTCCAGAATTCAATCTCAACCATGGATCTAGGCGTCGTTGCCTCAATCATTCAGATGTGCACCTTCGTTATACATGATTCCGAACCCCCCCCCCCCTTACCGTTAAAGGTAGAACTGTCAGGGGGGTCCGGAATAACTTATCAACCATAGATCTTAGTGCCAGCATCTCAGCCGTTCATCTGTGCGTTGTCTTTAATCTGTGAGTACAAACTCATTTTTTCTTTGAAAACTTAGGATAAGCGCTTTAAGTGGGTTTTTCCAAGCTTTCCCTATTTTTATCACCATGGGGTTAGACATTCAACTTTCAAACATCAAAGATAGGGTTCAACATCGATCATCATGCCTGTTTTATTGAGATAAAGCAACCTACCTTATGCTCTAACCTAATTACCTATGACATTTATCCCCGATTAAACTATTGGACTAAGAAATTACTCTATCCTGGGGTTATTTGACCAAGATTAGGCAGTTTGGTCAAATTTATTCACTAGCTAACCTAATTTTCTTGGCTAAGATTAAATAGTTTAGCCAAGCTTATTCACTACTTCTATCAACATCAATTTAAAAGGACTTGGCCATGTGTAAATTGTATGGACCAAGTCATTGTTATTGCATGGGGCTCTATTTAAATTTCTTTTATACCCTCTGTTATTCTTTTTCTTTCTTTCTTTCTTTCTTTCTTTTTTCTTTTTCTTTCTTTTCTTTCTTTTCTTTCTTTTTCTTTTTATTTCTCAATTTATTTACAGAATGGAAAATCATTTGACAAACAAAAAACTAACGAGATAACATTACAATCACCAGTTGATCATATAAATTATAGGGTTATAACAGTGGCTCCACCTGGGGATGGTACTCTCCTTGTGAAGTGCCAAGAATCTTGTTTTCTGATGTTCTAAAAAAAATTCTCCACAGTTTCCTTTGTTGTATGATTCATTTTATTTTTGAAAGTTTGATGACAATGTTCAGTGGCTTAGGGCCTTCTCTGTGATCTTCAACCATCTGATCAAAATTATTTACTCAAAACTTGTAAGAAAAATGAAACGATTTGTACAATGAAAAGGTGTGACTCAAGGTCCCTACTGAGGAGGTGAGTAGTGCTTCAACATTCTGTCATTCACAGGTCCTCCTGGTAGATTGGTCCCATCGTTGTTGTTGAGTAGGAAAGCATTATTTCCTCTGAATGCATGAATTATGCAATGTCCCTTCCATAGACTATCAAATTTTCCATGCTTCCCCTTATCTTCATTTAGGGCATCCCATCTCAGAACCAGGTCACCTAGCTCAAAGTCATCTTCTTTAGTTCTTTTATCAAATATCCTTTTTATGCTATCCTGAACAACCTGAGTTTTGTTGTATACTTCTTCTCTGGACTGCTACAAGTGGATCATCTAGTTTATCCTTCTTTGGGAATCATTTGGCTCGGCTTGCATCTCTTGAAGAAGTTTCATGACAAGAACCCCTAAGGAGGTAGGAAAAATTGCTTCAGTACCATAGACCAACTGATATGGAGACATACCAATTGACCTATTGGTGGTCAGTCTATCGGACCACAGTGCGAAAATGAGCTTGTTATGCCATGAATTTTTGTTTTCTTGCAACGTCTTCTTAATAATGTTCACCATGGTTTTATTGGATGACTCCGCCAGCCCGTTTTCCTAAGGTAATAAGCTGTGGAGTGTCCCAAACCGATATGATACTGGTTGCAAAAATCTATGAGCCTTTTAGAATGGAAAGCAGCTACATTTTTAGTTATGATTTTTCTTGGACACCCAAAACGAGACAAGATATTATGTTCTAGAAATTTAATAATGACGGAATCAGTAGCTTGCCTATTTGGTACAACTCCGATCCATTTTTTGAAATAGTCTGTAGCAGTAAGAATCTACCTGTGTTGGCCCGAAGAGGTAGGATGTATTTCTCCGATAAATTCTAATCCCCATTGCTGGAAAGGAGCTTCAACGGAGATTGGTTTCAGGGGCAAAGGGAGGAGCTTCCTTTTTCCCTCGAACACCTGACATTTATGACACGGAGTCACCTTCTGGTGCACATCAGCAAATAGTGTAGGCCAATAGAACCCAGCTCTGAGAATTTTATTAGTTGTGGTCTTTCAACTCAGGTGACCACCACAGTCTCCTGCATGAAAATCATGTAATACTTTGTCAGCTTCATCCTTTAATAGACAGTTCAACAAAATACCTCCAGGATCATTCCAATAAAAATTGTCTTCTAGAATGCAAATTTTTAATGCTTTCAATTTAAAAACCTAGCTTTAGTTTTGGTCAGACCAAGGGGAGCTTATAAGTTATGCAAAACAAATATCAGATCTGCGTACCTTGGAGAGTTCAGAAATACCTCTTTCATGCTTATAGTCGTATGGTCTCCTTTTTCATCTACTGCAGCTAAGAAATTAATATCAAGAGCATGGAAATTGGATTCAGCCATTAACTTTGCTAGACCTTGACCTTTAATCAGTTTAGTAGACTTAATCTCTATGTCATACTCCAGAATGATAGCAATCCATTTTCCTCTTCTGCCATCTAGATTGTCCTGGGTTAAAATATCCTTCACTACTGCGTTCGGAACGTATGCGATGGTGTGTGAATGGAGAATATATACTCTAAAATCCTTTATGGCTTTTACCAGGGCAAAAGTTTGTTTCTCCGTTATTTTATAATTCAAAGAAGCATCTCTTAAATATTTACTGAAAAAGGCTATGGGTTGTTCATACCCTTTGTTGTTTTTCTGTAGTAATATTGTTGCAATGGTATGTTCAGAAGCAAAATAAAAAAGGTAAAAATCCTTGGTGAAGTCAAGACTGATCAAGACTGGAGCCTGTGTGAGTGCATGTTTAACTTGTTCAAAAGACTGCTTGAATTCGGTGTCCCATTTTATTTTTGCGTCATTTTTTAACATGTTGATGATTTTCCTGAGAAGCTCAACCAGGTTAGGTATGAATCTTCTTAGAAAGTTTATTTTTCCAATGAAAGATTGTAACTCTTTGATATTCCTTGGGTGTTCCAATTTCTGAATGGATTCTATTCTACTAGGATATATCTTAATTCTATCCTTAGAGATTATGTGCCCCAACAATTTACCTTCCTCTAATCCGAAAAGGCTTTTCTTAGGATTTACATAAATCTCAAATTTCCGGGATTTCTCAAACACTCGTCTGAGATGTCGAAGTGCTCGTCATCGGATTGGGAATAAAAAGTTATGTCGTCCAGATAAATGACAATAAATCTGCCAAGTTCTTCCACAAAAGCGATGTCCATCGCTCTTTGGAAAGTGGCTCCAGCGTTCATCAAACCGAAGGGCATTTTCATGTACATGAAGGTACCCCAAGGTGTTGTGAACATTGTTTTTTCTTGGTCATCTGGATGAACGAGAACCTGGTTATAGCCTAAGAAACCATCCAGTAAAAATATTCGGCTGGATACAACTACTTTTTCCATTTTTGGCAGTGGGCAGTTGTCCTTTAGGGAAACCTTGTTCAGGGTTTGGAAATCAATGCAAAGCCTGATTTCCCCAGTTTTATTTCGAGTCGAGACCAGATTCAAAACACATTTGGAAAATCGTAAAGGAACTATGATATTAGCATCATACATCTTTTTGATTTCTTTCTCTATCAGGGGAAGTAACTTGGGATTGATTCTCCTAAGTTTTTGTCTGAAAGGTTTTTGATCTTCTTTTATCAGGATCCTATGTTGAATGATGCTTGTGTCATAAGATTTCAAGTCTTCATAACCCCAAGCAAACACGTCCACATATTCCTTGAAAAGTTCAATGTATTTGAGTTCCTGCTCAGGGGGTAAATATTTGGAAAGTTTTACCATCTTGGGTTTTTCTTCTGTCCCTATGTTACAGTCTTCAACCTCTTTACCATTGGCTTCAATTTTAGGTTTTTTAGCTACATCATTAAAAGAAAATAAGTCTTCTAACGGAACTAAACCCCTAAGTAAAACATTACCCTTTAAATGCAAAACATCAGAATCTATCTCATCTTCACCTGATTCTTCTGAAACTATTTTATTTACACTATTATTTTCAAAAACAGATTTATTTACATTTTCAACGTCGTTTTCTAAGTCTATGTTTGTACACTCGAAATCATTTTTGCATTGTAGAAAATATTCAATTTGATCATCGTTCCCAAATACCTGCCAGTATATGATATTGTCTGAGACAGTCGGTCTACACTTCACCTCCATCGTGTATGGGTGACTGCAATGAAAAGGTATCTTGCATGTAGTTGTTGACGTAGCTAACCCATCTGCTAAAATGTTCTGTCCCCTGGGCATCACCTACAAATCAACTTCAGTGAAACATTGAAGGGCATCCAAACCATCGTTTCTATAAGCTCTAAGCCTGGGATGTTTTGTTGCATACTCACCTTTAATTTGTTTGATAATTAATTCAGAATCGTCTCTTACCATGATTTGTTTGGCACCAACCTTCTTTATTAGTTTCAGGCCGAGCATCAAAGCTTCATACTCAGCTATGTTGTTAGTGCATTGAAAATTCAGTTTGTAAGAATGGATTTCCGAATACCTGGATTCATGATTGTGCAATCAAACTCCCGCTCCAGCTCCTTCTTTGCTTACAACTCCATCGAAGTCCATGCTCCATAAATATGCTGGCAATTCTTCGCTTATTACGAGTTTCTTCCCTTTTTCCTCAATGATTTATTGGTCTTTGTTCAGGTCAAATGTATCTTCTTCGAGCTGATCGATTTGTTCTCCCATATCACCGTCGTTATACAGGATGAAGGAATCTAGATCAGAGTGAGCATAGTACAGAGGATAGTTATGGGGCTTTTCCTGGCTGCTGACCATATATTTCATCAGCATCTCTCTATACAATCTTCTATGTTGTCTGAATATTGGGATGGTGACGTATGACATATCCAACTGCAACGTGCCTTTCAACTTGGCCCCCCAATAACTGGACAGCAACATACCATATTTCGGGGGAATGTTTGCGACCACAACATCCATAACCATGCTTTTTGCTGGAATCTGAACTAGGGTGATACATAATTCCTTGATCAAACCGATACATCTGACTTTGCTAGAGTCGAAAGAGTGTAAATCCTTGTAAGTTCTGGTGACCTCGAGTCCCAGATTTTCCATCACTGCTTTAGGCATCAAGTTATGGGAAGCACCCGAATCTAACATAGCATTGTGCAGAATCAGGTTGTGTATATTAAGGTTGATGTAAAAAGGGGCGACAGCACCAGTGTCAGTCTGACCATCAACTTCAGGGCCAAAAAGGAGTTCAGGTTGATCATCGGTAAGATATATCGTGTCCGAATGATTCTCATATCCGACGGTCAAGGCCTTCATGCCTATATCAGGCTCAATGCTCAGCACTTTGATCGCCTACGATCGATAAGCATTCTTACTCATCAACTCGGAAAGGGGAATGGGAATTTTCACTTTGGTTAATTCCCCTTCGAGGTTGAATGGAGTAGGTGCTCTGCTTTTGCTCAACAACTCCGATCTGTCTACCATAGTTTTCTGGGCGGAATTATTTGGTCGGTTGGTTGATGAAACCTTAGTCTGCGTTGATCTTTGTAAAATGGTAAGGTTTCTTTTTGTTGGAGTTTCAGCATTACCTTTCTCGGGGATTTTCTTGGTAAAAGGCTCAGGAGCTTTCTTGTTTTCGACTGTTTTCTTCATTTCGGTTACCTTTTTGGGGGGAATTTTTATCTGTCTTTTTACTTCATAGATTTTACTACCTGTGTACCTCCATAATGGCATTTTCAAATGCATGTTGTTCGGTCTCTTTGGCTTCCTCACTCACCTCTATTTGAGAAAGAAGGAAAAGTTCTTTCTCTTCATGAGTAAGGAAAATGGCTTTGTTATCGTGAATTCCCATGAGGTTTATGTGTGTGTCCTCTAATTCTTCAATTACATCATAACCTTCATCGGCATAATTTTCCTATAGGGGTCGTCTGATCTGTTGATCAGGACCCCTCTGTTCTCTTTGATCCCTAGGATCTCTCTACTTGATTTGAGGAGGATTTCTTCTAAAGTTAGGATTCTGAATTTGTGGAGCCAGTTGGTTTTCTCTAGGAGGATTTATTTCGTCTACAATAAGTCTCTCCATCATCCTTTCCATTTCTCTAGCTAGGGAATCCAGTTTGGCGTCAGAAGAAGATGTGAAAAGTGCCTCTTTAATCGTGACTCTCCTTTCCGTCCTCTGTCGTGCCCTTTTAGCCAGTAGGTTGGCCTCTACACTTATTGCGCTTTTATACATGTCCTCCAGGGTGGTGGAGTTTCTCTCCCTTAATTCATACGACATATCCTCATCGAAACCGTCAGGGAATTTTATCAGTGCCAAACCTTGTGGAGGTTTAATATCGGTTGGAATCGCATTGTACAGATTGTTGAAGCGGGTGCAGTAGTCTTGTACTATATCTCCTTGATTCCTTCTAATGTTTTCGTATTCTGACAAGATCTGGAGAGGGTTTTTCTTTACCTCCCATCTATCCAGAAAACTTCTTTGAAACGTCGTAATGTCGACCACTGAAGCAGCACGTAAGCCTTTGTACCATTTATTAACGTCCCCAGTCGGACTCTGCGCAAAAAGTCTCAAGGGCCCTGTACCATCAAACTGTGGGAGTCTCGTTTGATATTCCCAGGGTATGTCGTGTAAAGGTGCACCCAACACCAAGGGAGCATATCTGGCCACCATGATAGGTGGAGGGGGTGGGACATCAACCTGAATGATAGGTGGGACGGTGGCAGAAAATGAGGAGGATGAGGAACTAGCTGGCACAGAGTGAGCGATTTGAGGTTTTGGAGTGGGAGAGAGTATTTCAAGGGTCTAGGGTTGCAGGATGGTTGGATCTAAAACGGTTTCAGTCATAAAGCTATCAGATTTCATTATAAATAGGCTTTGTTCAAAAATGGTGTCAAAGTCGAGATCTTGAAGGGAAACAAGTTCCTTTAGAAGAGAAGGGGACCTGTGAAGGGGACTATGACTCCCTGAACCTTCTGCAATGGTCTTCTTTCTGAGTAACTGTTCTGGATTATCAGTTGTTATCGCAAGTTTCGGGTCTAGTTGGGATCGAGTATAAACTCTTTTAGGAGCCAGATTTTTTAATTTTTATATATTTTTATTTTTATGAATCCAAAATTACTATGTACAAGCATTTAACAACCTCTAAACATTATTTCTTTCTCAAATTTATAATTTTTTCAGAAACAAAATTTTCTTCTAGTGAAAAAGAAAACGTGGGGTTGAATGTTTGTTTCGTTACCCAGTATGGTCACCACTATGTTAACGCTCTGTAAATTCCCAGAGGTTGTCAGAGTAGAATAAATTTACAAAAGGTAACTTTATCCAACCACTTCGAAACTGGAATCTATCCCTACCAGCTTCAGAGGGGGATCTCTCTGTATGATTTAGCTATGTTTTAACTTTGAGATATTAGGCTAGTTAAACAAAATAAGTTTGAATGGTTTGTTGTTTTTTTGTTAAGTTGGTTGAAAAGGGTTTTACACCTCCATTGGGCTATGGGGTCTGTATCATAAGGAAAGAGGTCTAAACAGAAATTAAAAGATTATTTTCACAGGGCAAGATAATGCATTCATTGGATTCTTTAGCAGTAAAGTGATGAATGGCAGAAAAGATGAGAATATCAATTAAAGTAAAGAAGCATTTAAGAATTTCTTCACTATAATATCAGAAAGATAAACATTAAGATCTTTCAAAGCCGGAAACAGGGTATACAAAGATAAATCCTGCAACATGCACTACTTTAAAAGATTAGATTAGAAAACAATATGACAACTGAGGGAGAAAAACATTTAACATAGAAAAGAAAACATCACCAATGAATAACACACGAGAATCCTGTGAAACGTCCCTTTGTATTACTGGAAGATCTCTTGATAAAAATTACAGTCTTTCTAGATTACAGGGCATAAAGATCAACCCTCGGTACTTCAAAGTTTGAAGTATTTATAATAAAAAATTACACACGATCCTGTCAATAAAGATCAGGATGTGGCAAATTCTAAATTTAGCTAACTAACTCAACAAGATACAAAAATTTAGGAATTGTTTGATGATGTGTTGAAATCTTCATGTTGATTTATGGGGTAAACCGTTGGTGAGTCCTCTGCACGACCTCGTCTGATTGGATAGATAAATAGGCTTGGACACCTCATCTCCTACTTGATCAGATTGCATAACTCTTCCCATCAAAGGTTACTGGGAACGACGACTTTGAGCAGTCTTCGGTATACTTAATCCATCTCTGTATACTTGGCAAAAGTTGGCTTGACGATGAAAATGAACTGGATCTCGTGGTGTATGCTGATGTCTGACTAGAAATATTCTAAGAATGCCTTACCTGTGATACTGCCCTGTATTCCCGAGAATTTTGAACTATCTTTAGCCACGGTGGCTAGTTTCTTTTTATAATCAAAAAGTGTCATTAACTTGTCATTTATGACCCTTAAGCCAAGGAGGCCTTTCTTCTGCAGAGCTTCAATTTTGCTAAAAAATCTTTGCACTCCTATGTCCATAGTTTGGACTTTTTCCTCCAGTTGTAGCATCAATCCTCTTTTGGCCAGGACCCACTTGACCTCGAGAATGGTTTATGTCCTATCTTCAATTTTCAAATCCTCTAATTCTTCTCTGGTTTTTGAATTCTGGAATTTAATGATCTCAGTGACTTCTGCGGGCATCTCTCCCAATTCTCCTCTTATTTTCTCAATCGCCTGCTTGTTTCTTTGCACCAGTTCGTTCTGCTCGAACATGATTTGTACCATAAGCCATATTTCATTTATGGATTTGGTGATATCCATCACCAGACATTTTCCTTGACCTCAGCAAGTGTTTTTCCTGCCACTGTTTGCTTTTGAAGCTGTTGCAATTCCTGTTTAAGCTTGCCTGATATTTGTTTCTCCTTGGAGTAACTAGTTTCATAAGAAGACTTGAGTCCCTGAAGGTTCTCAACCTCCTTTTTAAGTCTACTAATCTCTGTCTCTTGCAAATTCATCTCTTCCATGGTTTTTGCCAGTTCTACTGTCTTTTCCAGAGTTGTCAGTGGAGTTGTTGAAGGAGTTTTTGTTGAGGGGATTCTCGTTGTGGATTTTGTGCTTACTCCTGTGAGTGAAACTACGCTCAATGGAATGACTTCCATAGGATTTGATTGTTCATTCTATTTCAATAACCTTTCCATTTATGCTTCCATCTCTTTCAACTGTGCATTCTGCTCCATAGTCAACCTGAGAATCTCATCCTTTTCCCCTTCTGTCTCAGCTATCTCCTTTGCCTGTTCATCTTCCGTTGGTGGCATTTTCAACTGTTTCCTCAGAGATGTTATATCGGAATTTTTATTTTTTAGCATCTCCTCAACTTCTTTCACATTTGAGGGGTCATACCCAATCTTGAGGACCAATTCTTCCAACGTCTTAATTCTATTATCCTTTGCAAAGGATGATATATTTTCTAATTTTAGTTGTGTCTGGACATTGCTTAGAGATACCTGTAATTTAGTGGCCACAGTAGAAGCATTTTCCAACATGGAGAAAATCATTTCCCCAATTTTCCTGTGCATATCCATTTGATCAGCAGGATGCACATCCCTAGTATGAAACTTGAATGTTTCCCTTTTGTAATCAGTGATTGCTTTGGGGTCTGGCACTTGTGCCTACAGAAACGCCATGTGCATTCTACCCTTTTCTGTATCGAATGCAGACAACAGTATGTGTTGTTCCATTGATGTCTACTTCCAAAAATGAGCATAAGTATTGTTGGTCAGTGTCTGATTTTTCTTTTTGATCAGGTCATACTTATCAAAAACACTCAATTTTGGTCCTATTTTCCTTGGTTGGTCGACTAGTGGAGTACTTGTGGGATTATTAGGCACAACGGTAGACATGATTTTCTTGTTGCTTGTGCTCATAAGTGACCGATCATCTTTCATAGTTGCAGTGGATTGGATTTCCTTTTCACCGGCCGAATCAGGTGTAAGACTAGTTTTTGGCCTTTTGGTATGTAATTGGAAATCTTCATCCGAGACTTCAGTGATGGAAGGTGAAGTATCCTTCCTGGCTCTTTTCTCCTTGGGAACCTGTGGTGTAGTAGTCTGTGAAACAATGACCAAAGGGTCCTGCTCTTATATCTCGACTAGAGCATTCGACTCCCATTCTGTTTGATTCACGAACTTCTCTATCTCAAGCTTGGGTGTATGAACATATGGGACATTTTTATTTTTAATTCTCATCTCAGAAATTATCCCGCACTGATCATAGTGCCATATGAAACTAACAAAAAACTTCATTTCTTTCAACAGTTTATCTGCTTCCTCCCCGACGCCTT
Source organism: Picea engelmannii (assembly GCA_009831015.1). Taxonomy (NCBI): domain Eukaryota; kingdom Viridiplantae; phylum Streptophyta; class Pinopsida; order Pinales; family Pinaceae; genus Picea; species Picea engelmannii. The sequence continues at coordinate 289,645 of ML781939.1, forward strand.
GGCTATTGCAGATGAAAGACCCTATTTTCCCTTTAATTCTAAGTTGTTGTTTCTTTTTCAGACACACAAAATGTATGTCATCGGAGTTAATCATTTGCCTTATGTACTCCAGGGAAAATATCCTCATGGCAAGATACTTGGCCAGTTTGTATGGAGCTAACTCGCATTCATATACTCTAATCTTGGTGTGGTTTTGGTAAAGATACCAGTCTCCAGTTTTTGCAAGGTTTGAGAGGTGTAAGATCCTCTGAATTTCCTCGTTTATTCTTGGTTCAGGTCTGCCACTGAGAATGCTTACCACTGGGTGATAAAACTGCTCAATAAATTGTTTGAAAATGAACTATGTTGAATTTTTTCTGAGTAGTGAAGTCCAAGTTGTTACCGATTGCGGTCTCCCGTCCTTGTCCATTTTCTGCATTGAAAAGGAGAACCTGTCCACTTGAAAGAAAGTGAACATGTAGGCCAGTATTGAGGAATACTGGAACATGCCTTCTGAGGCAAAATTTAAGAACTGCTCGTGAATATTGTCCGCCAGGAAAGTGTTGTAGTCGAACTGCATGGTGGTTCTTTCTTCTGTGGAGAAAATGGACAGAAAACCCAAGATGGGTTCATCCACCCATTGGTCGAAAAATTAACCCAACATAGCACAGAGTGACGAAATGAGTTGGTTTCCCTTTACTGAGAATAGGGAGGAAGGGTATTGGGGATTTGTCTTGGGGAGATGAGCATCCTAAGGGAGGAAAAGCTCAAAAATCTGGGCTCTCTGAGGAAATGATAGTTTCTAGTACAACTCTGTGATGACTTCAAGATTGAAAGGGGAGGCGGATTTAGTTCTGGGTATCTGCATCATCTGATCAATGGTTTCAGGTTTGATGAAGAAAAGAGTTTCTCCTGATGAAGATAGTATGGCTCTCTGGTCGGGGATGTAATGAGTCTGGCATTTGAGGGCAAATTCAGGGAAATGGTGAACTTGGGGGAAAAGATGCAGAGGAAGGTTGGATTCCCAAAGCCCAATTTCATCGCTCTGAGCTAAGAAAACATCTTTTATCCATGACTGCAAATCCGCGAAGTCAAATTCCCACCTAGTGTCGGCGATTAAATGATCTTTTTCGACCAAATGGATCCTGTCGAGATCAACAGGAGGCGGGAGGAAAGGATTTTCCTCGGCTTCTGCTTTCTTGGATTTTGGTCCCATCACTGTGAAAATACCTGCAAGTCAAACAAAAAGTTAGTGGGAATGACTGTGGTTTTGGACGGCTGACTGAAAGGGAGAGGAGACAGGGGAGAATTATCTAGTGCGATGGACAAAGTAACAGTGGGAGAATGAAGGAAAAAGGATAGTTTTGAGCAAACGGATACCCGTTGGGCGTGGGAGACAGATCAGCAGGCTAACGGATAAGTTAGCCAATAATAAATGGCCAACGGGTCCTTTAGAGCGTGAGATGGAAGGTAACAATGAATGACGAATACGACCGGGTGATGTGGCGAGTGTTTATTGGGGAAGTGACCATGGTGAAGAGACTTGTAACGGGCGAACAGGGGGAATGGACTGAAAGAGTTGTGAGACGTGACCCTTAGGGAAAAAGGTGGAAAATGATGTCATGGGGTGACGGAGGGGAGGTCAGAGAATGATGAGCGGTATGTGGTGGGAGTCTGGACCAATGGATTTCTGCCACGTAGAGAAAAAGGGCCCACCATAAACCACTCCATTCCAACCCCCCCCCCCATTGTTAAAAGAAGACCGGTCGAGGGGGTCCGAAAAATTCCATCAGTCGTCCATCGGTGCACCTGTCGTTGGACCGTAGATCTGAGCGCGATGTTTAAGCAACATTCTGGACCCCCCCCCCCCACCATTAAAAGCAGAACGGTCGGGGGGGTCCAGAATTCAATCTCAATTGTGGATCTAGGTGTCGCCGCCTCAGCCGTTCAGATGCGCGCCTTCATTATACATGATTCCGGACCCCCCCCCCCCTTACCGTTAAAGGTAGAACTATCGGGGGGTTCGGAAAAACTTATCAACCGTAGATCTCAGCGCTAGCACCTCAGTGGTTCATCTGTACGTTGTCTTTAATCTATGAGCGCAAACTCATTTTTTCTTTGAAAACTTAGGATAAGCGCTTTAAGTGGATTTGTCCAAGCTTTCCCTGTTTTTATCACCATGGGGTTAGACATTCAACTTTCAAACATCAAAGATAGGGTTCAACATCGATCATCATGCCTGTTTTATTGAGATAAATCAAACTACCCTATGCTCTAACCTAATTACCTATGACATTTATCCCAGATTAAATTGTTGGACTAAGAAATTACTCTATCCTGGGGTTATTTAACCAAGACTAGGCAGTTTGGTCAAATTTATTCACTAGCTAACCTAATTTGCTTGGCTAAGATTAAACAGTTTAGCCAAGCTTATTCACTACTCCTATCAACATCAATTTAAAAGGACTTGGCCATGTTTAAACTGTATGGACCAAGTCATTGTTATTGCATGGGGCTCTATTTAAATTTCTTTTATTCCCTCTATTATTCTTTTTCTTTCTTTCTTTCTTTTTTTCTTTTTTTTATTTTCTTTCTTTTTCTTTTTCTTTTTCTTTCTCAATTTATATACAGAATGGAAAATCATTTGACAAACAAAACACTAACTAGATTACATTTCAGTCACCAGTTGATCCTATAAATTATAGGGTTATAACACAAACCTTCACACAAACCTCTTTTAAATCGATGAAGCAATCACAACAAAACTCAAATCCAAGTGTAGAAAAGCATACATGCACAAGCAATAGAAGAGGGAATTCAAATCTGTCACACACCCGACCCCTAAGTATTTTTTTAAGTGATTGGGTATAAATTTTTCACTTACCTCCAATAAATATGGTATCGAAGAATATTCCCTTTATCTCGATGGATAGTCTCGATGCATGTCAAATCTCCTGAACTACGGTTAGGATCCATCTGGCACCTAAGGTTCACCAATCCTACTGGACCTCACTCAATGTGTCAACCCATTGAAGATTAACATGTCCCATCACACTGAGGTTCTTAGTCAGCAATAATTCGCCATGTCACCGTAGGGCGCTTAGGCTTGCTCGACTAAAGAATGACAATTGTCTCTCTCCTATAGTCCAAATAAAATACTTAATTAATATTTCGTAGAATACCATTCTTTGGTAGTTAATTACTTAAACCTTATTAAGGATAATTATTCTCCACAACTAATTATCCAATAATTAATTTTTTTCTTAGCCTATAATACCCATGGCCCAGTAATTATTGAGGTTTTTACTTTCTCTTTTCCCCCTTAGAAGTAGTTTATCACTAATTCAATTAATTATATATATACACACATATTTATTTATTTAATGGGGAAAGGATTAACCATATTTAATTTAATATTTATTATTACCAACTTGTTATTTTATTAATTATATTATAATACAATTCTATTTAACTATATTATAATATGATTAAACATATCAAAGGAGCACTTAGGATTACTAATATATATTAATACCCAAGCCTCCGGACTTCGGAGAAATTCATCATCATGATTTTATGAACCCAAATCTCTTGAACGTTGAAATCTTGAAGAGAGTTTCACTTAAGTTATATTATGATGCAATATGATATTAATTATACCACATTATGATGTAAATAAATCACATCAAACATTTATTATAATCAATTACATCAATATAACCTCGTTTAATTTAAATGTATTTAATTTTCATGCAAACTTTGGAATGTGGAGAGGTAGGTCCGGGCCTTCGGTACTTTTTGCTTGTTCCTTCTATCATCCCCAAACATTCGGAGTCTCGAATCCCCAAACTCACGGAGCTCTAGAGTCTCAAACTCTCGAAGGGTCTACACTTACATGTGACTTCGCATTAAATAATAAATTTAAAAAGGAAGAAGGGTTGGTACTTTGTCACGTACGAATATCATAATAATTCAATTAAAATATATTGTATTAAACCTTTTTGGAAATTGTGTCCACGCTTATAAAATTTCAAATATTATATTAATATTTAAAATGAGAGAGAGAGAGAGAGAGAGAGAGAGAGGGAGAGAGAGATCCCCAGGTCAATCTCCTTTGGCTCTCCAACACATCATTTGTACTCAAATCTCCTGGAGCCTCGGAGTCCTGAAGCTCCGAAGTGGCCCCACTTATGCACATTTCCATATTGTTTAATATTTAAAAAGAGTCGGATTCATTCACGTGTAACCATTTTAATAAAACTTAAAATAATATATTATATTATATTATATTCCTCGAAAATTACATCAAAGTTTTAAATTCTCCAATATTATATTTAATAATTGAAAAGAGAGAGAGTGTGTGTTCTTCGGGTCAATCTCCTTCGGCTCTTCCACGAAACTCTTCATTCTCAATTAACCTGGAGTTCCAAAGTTCCAGAGTCCGAAAGGGGACCCACTTGTAATTGCATTGTGATTTAAAACCAATGAAATAATTTAGACTATAATATAATATATATTGTATTAAAGGTATATTATATTGAATTATGTTAATTGATCACATTAAATACAATAATTTAATTAATTGTATTTCTTACCTTTACAACTTTGTGCAAGGAAAGAAAGGGTTCGGGCATTTGGCTACTTTGGCTCGTGGAATCTTATCACCCAAACATCACGGAGCTCCCGAGCTCCGAACTCTCGGAGTTCCAAAGACCAAGAGATGCTTAAAGCATTTGGTCACTGTTTATTCCCTGGTGCATTTGACATTAAAATAATAACAAATATATATAGAATTGTATTTCCTTATTACTGTGTTTTTCTACAATAACTAAATTTAAGGAAAACAGTCTCAATACAAAGATTTACCTCCACAGTAAATTCGATGTTTCTACCAGGATTTACTGCCCACAAAAATTTAAGAGGATTCTTCCCAAATTTAGGAGATTTAACACAATTTAAACATAAATGTTTATTTATGTCCCAAATAGAATTTTGAGAATTTTTGTATTTTAATTCATTTAGACCAATTTCATGTTTATTTCCTAATTATTTTTCCGTAATAACCATTTGTAATGGATTTTAATATTTTTCTCTATTTGGGATTATTTCCTAAAGTCCACACAGGTCTGATATCCTCTAAGCTTTCTAGCATAGGATTTGACGACAAACTAAAATATAACATTATTATGCAAAAAATCGCTCCCTCTTCTTTCAGTTGTTTTATAGAGATTTTTAACCATTTAGTCATCATCTCCCAAGCATGCATTAAACTGTACAGCACAGTTAACACCAACATCCACTCCCATAAATCTTATTTTAGCACACAGACAGACAAGAGATAAGGAAATAAATCAAATGAGCTTCAACTAAAACATTCTCTTACTTTTTACCTAAATTTCTCAAGCCACTTTTGTCATAAATTAAACTTACGCAACTCTTAAAACACAGTCTGTAACTTTCTCTGAACTTGACACTACAGATATTTTGCAAAAATATACATATCTAGGACCCACAAAATGCTACAACTGTTGAAAGGGGTGTCATTTCCCTCCCAATCGTAGGCACAGCAACTCCTGGACGGATTTATTGTTGGCCACCCCCTAGCCAGGTCATGATGCTCTGAGAGAGACTCTTCCTTTTGTTCAGCAACAACCAGGGACAGAGATCACTCTCCTCTTCCCACAGGATTTTAGCAAATCGTTTCTCTCTCTACCAAGCAAGGGAGTCTACAATGAGTGTTTTCTCAGTCATTCATCCTCTCTGCAACCTTGTTTATCAACTCGGTTAGAAAATGTTCCCCAGCAATTCCCATACCCAAAAGAAATTTGTTTTCCAGTTCTCTTCAGAACCAAAGATCTTTGCATGCTCTCCCTCTTCAAAAAATGGTCACCAGAGCCATTCCTCTACTTCTTCCCTCTCTTCCCATGATTTTCCTTTCATTTCCTACCTTTTTTAGCAATATTTTTTGGGTCAAATCCCCCAATTTGTGGGTCAGCCTAGAATCTTGTAGATGGGTATTTTATGTCCATGCTTCTGAGGCAAGGAAATTCTGGTACAAAACCCATTCTTGTTCATAAATGTGGGAAGCTGATATTTCAACTACCAACTTCCTCCATTAATCACAAATCTAGAAAATGAGAAATCTGGATTTTTCTTGAATTTTAAATTGGTAAGGGAAATTTCCTCATTGTTTCCCTCTCATGGAATCATGACCTGTATAGAAAATCCCCCTTAGTAGTTGTCCAACATTTTTCTTTTTACATTAGTAGCATAAATATTTACACTACCATTTTAGCAAAATATAGTTATATTTACAAGTTGGGGGAAATAAGGTGTTACAATCCCCTCTCCCTTAAAGGAACAGTGTCCTTAGTGTTCTTTGCATCTCAGCGACATCATTCATGCATCATGCTTCAGTTGCTTGAGCGACATTTCCCTTTTATCCACCTGGTCTTTTCCTAGACTCTTGACCTTTGTCACATGCCTATAATGATTTCAAACAAGCAGCGTATTAATCACAATTTCATGCAAAAACATTTTATTGGTGTTCAAAATTCAAGGGAAATATTTATATTAGCCCAATACTTATCTGTGCAATTTTATGGATCCACATCTAGTTGGTTGTCTTATTAACTTGTCCCACCGTCTCCTTTACATACCTATTGTGTGCATGATCCCAACCAATAGTTTACAAGAGTTATTGAAGTCTTTTTTTCTTTGTGATCACTCACCCTACATGCATACGCTCAAGCATCCCCTTCTCGGCTATACAGTCCCTCGGGCAATCCATCTTGCCTCGCCAAGGCTTTCTCACACAAGAAGAGTTTCTGAGACTTCATCGAGTCTATCTCTATCGAGGCGTCCCTCCGGCTTGTGTTACCACAACACAACATCTTATATGGTGTTCATGGCTTATCACAGGGTTCTCATGTCAAAACAATAGTCTTTTCTATCTTGACAATCGTAATCTGTCCCTTCAGGACAGATAATTCGTCTCACCTATATCACACGCATACAATAACGGTGAGATGTTATCATCAATTCCAGTTTATAATTTCTTTCAAATATGTCACCCACAGATTTCCAAATTCCACATTTTTATTTTCAGATCTATTCCACACGGGAACCAGATTCACAAGTATGAGATATTTATTTTCATAACAGTTTGGCTCAGCAGGCGTTGGTCTTCCTTATGGGATTTACTTATGCTGCCATATCCAAGACCCTTCTTCATGCAACTTCATCTTCACATAGCCAAACAAGTTGTTAGTTATCATGCACATTATATCTTCCAAACTATGCATACTAAAAGTCAAATTATTTTCATCTATTCAATGATACAAAGGAAAAGGAAATATCATTCTTTACGCATGCAACACTTCAGCGTACCAAATTTTTCCAAATGCAATTCAAATATTAAATGACTTTAATCAACGTGTCAATGTTCATGGCCACATTCCTACCCAATGCACCCTTGCATTGATTTCAATTTGTCCACACTTTATGACAATCACTTTACCATGGTGTGTTGGAGCTCAACCAATCTCTTCACCATATGGCTTATTCATTCTCATTCAGTATTACAGCAGGATTGTGCTTCATGCTACAAACTGATCATGTCATCAGTTTAACATATTATAATATGAAACCTGAGTTTCATATGGTTGCATCTAAACTATTATCTCCTTACTCGTAGCGAGTGGTGCCAATACTCATGTCCACCCACTTCCTTTATTTAACACCCTTACAGTTCAGGTAGAGTATTGGAATGTGTTTCTTCCTTAATGGGAAGTGTATTGTATGCCCTCTTATGAAAGCATGCATTTCCTCAATGCATTCAATTCAATGTGTTGCATATGAGTACTTTTGTTCACAGTCTCTCTTGATTGGTCAATGTACCCATGACACTATTGATTCATGAATTGTATTGCAAGGATTTCAATCATCCTTGACTACTAGATATTATTTTCTTAAATATTACCCTACTTGGGTAGTAATGGCATATAATAGCCACTCAAAATTATTTTTATATCAATAAGATAATGAAACACTTCATAGGGGATCCTTACCAAATCCCGTCATACCTTATGCCACTCAGGCATGAACATTTTTATACCTTTTTTGGCTGCCAACACCCTTTTTCTGATTTTTATCTCATCAGCAGTGCTCCATGGGGCTCCCAAAGTCCCTTCAAAAATATTTCAACATCAGCCTTCTTGCATTTATCCTTTACCAGAGGTTATCTACCATTGGCAGATGTCCTTTCCCAACAGCTCCAATCATTTCCTACACAAAACATGCATTATCAAATTCCAAATCAGGTTAGTCGTCATGTTAACTGAAATATATGTATCTAAATCAGTAAATCATTTTCAGATATGCCCCAACATATATGTATGCACTGTATCACATTACCCTCAATGTTTTCACGAGTGCAAACATAATCAAGTCTCTAGTTGTCTCTACAGTGACACATTTATCTTCATTATCATGCTAAAACACTCACACACCACAACATATCATCTTATCATCCTAGAGAAACACAATACACAACAAGAAAAAAAAGATTTAAGGGACTCTTCTCTCTTTCCAACTCCTTCTACATGGTCTAGACTTTCCAGCTTAATTGAATTATTCTCAAGGCCTCATTGCCTTTACACATTCATGGCTTTAACCAAATTTATGCTTGTTTGTTCATTTTTCTTTCACCAGTTGTACTTGTTCCCACAACTGTTATTTTAAGGATTACAACTTTATTAAGCAATTTCAGAGTTTTAAAGTGAGAAACATATTCCTCATTTTCTCCTTCTTTGCTTCTGCAATCTACTCCCTGCTAGGATATTCCTGTTATTTTCCTTGAATAGTATTGGTTAGGTTCATCGTAAGAATCTTGGATAATTCAGCAGGCTACAACAGTAAGATTTTTGTTCACAATGAATTATGAACGTGTGAATTATGCACATTACTATCTAGTTATCAGAATGTTCAGTATTCATTTGTTAGTCTTTCATTCATGCATTATGTTTTAGAATCTAATCCAATATTCTTATGTAGATAGGATTAAGTCCCACTGCCCAATTCTCAGCAGTCATTAAGGTTGTGACTCTATTCTCCGGACAGTCTTTACACAGTTCCTCCACAGGGAACTCCGTCACCATGCAACTATTTCGTTGCACACCCATCATTATCTGAAGTGGCCTTAACTGCATTATTTAATAGGTTTACTCAAAATTCCCTAAGGGATATAAACATGCATCTTTATTATGCATCCATATTGTTCATCCACGCATATTCATTGTTATGTTAAATTATATTCATAATGCACTTAACCACATGCATCATCATAAGCCTATGTGTGTTTACCATAGGTATACTTTACATCTCACATGCATCTTTACTTTAACATCATTTAATTCATGATTGTCCACAATCATTCTCATGCAATCCTCATAGGCATAATCATGTCACATTTTATCATGACAACAGGGCCTCCCTGCTCATTTATTCTTTCAACAATTTATTCTATCTTTTCCTGAGGAAATGGGACACATCCTCCTCAAGCTATTATTTCGTTGATATAATCAGACCCTCCAACATAGGTTTAACCATGCACCCATGGCATTGCTCATATATGGTAAGTACACATCTTGTCGCACATCCTACTTGATCAGGTAATCATATTATTCTTTTAAGCGTGTATACATATATTTGTATATATGTAAGTGCATCGCTTGCACCCTTTTTACCTCATTCATTCACATTGATATTTTAGTTGTAATATTAGTGTTCTTTAGTGAGAGATTACAATCAATCATATGACTAGTCTCACAGCCATAATTCATACTGATGTTGCCCTCTCTATATGGAAACAACCAGCAAGGGCCATTTTTCCCCTTTCTACAGTAAAAACCTTCCATAAATTAGAATTCAAATGGGTATTTATTGTATTACCCAAGGCAGTGAGATAACCACTTCTATTCTTCTTCATGTCTCAATTCATTCTTGGTCAACAGACCTTTTTATCAAGGAAATCATTTTCTAGATTCTCGCTCACTACTACTTTTGTATACCAAGTCGTATCTATATGGCTACCATCCACCTATGGATGTCATCGTGACCCATTGGTCATCTAGAAGTGCCCCAACATTTCATTTACCACATTTGGGATCAACATTTCATTAACCATTCTATGTTATCCTCATAGTGTAATATACAATCAATATCATCAACATCTTACTTATGCTGCTATAATTTCAAATCACCCCTAACTATATAATCTATGACATCACCATATTTTACATCAAATGATAGAATATAATAAGTCTATATGCAACAATCATTTTACCCATGCCTATAGTGCAGAGGTATTCCTCTTTTTCCATGAGGGTTGTCCTCAGTCCATCAGAGTCCTTTGTATTTTTCAAAAAGGGAATTATCCCAATAGTAGGTTTTTTGTTATGACGGGTCAAGTAAGTTGACCTCGCTTATTTCCATAAGGCCTCTAAACATGGGGAAATTGTACTCACAAGGCCTAATCTATGGTTAAGAAAAAATTTAATTAACATAGGCTTCATAAGCCCACATTTGCAGGAAATCTTACCATGTATTCAGTCCATTCTCCTCCAAGTCTTGTTATTAGTGTTCATCAATATAATCTCACTCTGGTAGGAGTGGCTATCATTTCCCCAAAGAAGCGATATGATTCTTTTGTTGCAATCCAACATGATTCAATTTTTTTGTTGAGTAATTTCCCAACAAAATTTCAATTTGCAATCCTTCTCCTCAAGAAGCTTATGCAGGTAATCTCCTTGCGACAGTAAACACTATCAACATGCTCATCTTAGCCCTGGTAAACTAGTCTTGTGACCATTCTTCGACGCATCCAAACCTATTATTTGAGTCATGCTCTGCTAGATAGGGTAGGGTAGGGATCCCTCCCCCTTAAATCTTTCTAAGAAAAGAAAGTTATTTGACTTTTTCGTGAGCCAAAGCAAGCCAAGTGTTGTTGCCTGCTATGATACCACTCTATCACACACCCGACCCCTAAGTACCTTTTTAAGAGATGGAGTATAATTTTTTCACTTACCTCTGATGAATATGGTATCGAGGAATATTCTCTTTCTCTCGATGGACAGTCTCGATGCATGTCAGATCCCCCGAACTACGGTGAGGATCCATTCGGCACCTAAGGTTCACCAATCCTACTAGACCTCACTCAACTCGTCAACCCATTGAAGATTAACATGCACCATCACATTGATGTTCTTAGTCAACAAAAATTCGCCATGTCACCGTAGGGTGCTTAAGCTTGCTCGACTAGAAAATCACAATTGTACCTCTCCTATAGTCCAAATAAAATACTTAATTAATATTTCATAGAATACCATTCTTTGGTAGTTAATTACTTAAACCTTATTAAGGATAATTATTCTCCACAACTAATTATCCAATAATTATTTTTTCTTTAGCCTAATACCCATGGCCCAGTGATTACTGAGGTTTTTGCTTTCTCTTTTCCCCCTTAGAAGTAGGTTAGCACTGATTCAATTAATTACTCATGATAATTATGAGTAATTATATCATAACACAATGAGGTTAATTTCTCCATAATATACTTAAATTGATTAAATCCCTCCCTGGCACACAACTCCATGCCGAATTTTCACTTAATTTAACATATATATATATATATATATATATATATATATATATATATATATATATATATATATTTAATGAGGAAATAATTAACCATATTCAATTTAATATTTATTATTACCAACTTGTTCTTTTATTAATTATATTATAATATAATTATATTTAACTATATTATAATATGACTAAACATATCAAATGAGCACTTAGGATTGTTAATATCTATTGATACCCAAGCCTCTGGACTTCGGAGAAATTCCTCATCTTGCTTTTATGAACCCAAATCTCTCAAACGTTGAAACCCCGAAGAGGGTTCCACTTAGGTTATATTATGATGCAATATGATATTAATTATATCACATTATGATGTAAATAAATCACATCAAACATTTAATATAATCAATTGCATCAATATAACCTCGTTTAATTTAAATGTGGTTAATATTCATGCAAATTTTGGAATGCGGTGAGGTAGGTTCGGGCCTTCGGCCCTTTTTGCTTGTTCCTTCTATCATCCCCAAACATCTGGAGTCCCGAAGCCCTGAACTCTCGGAGCTCTGGAGTCCCGAACTCCTAATAAATTTAAAAGGGAAGAAGGGTTGGTACTTTGTCACGTACGAATATCATAATAATTCAATTAAAATATATTATATTAAACCTTTTTGGAAATTGCGTTCAAGCTTATAAAATTCCAAATATTATATTAATATTTGGAATGAGAGAGAGAGAGGGAGAGAGAGATCTGGGTCAATCTCCTTCGGCTCTCCAACACATCCTTTGTACTCAAATCTCCCGGAGCCCTGGAGTCGTGAAGCTCCGAAGTGGCCCCATTTATGCACGTTTCCATATTATTTAATATTTAAAAAGAGATAGCTTCATTCACATGTAACCATTTTAATAAACCTTAAAATAATATAATATATTATATTATATTCCTCGAAAATTACGCCCAGGTTTTAAATTCTCCAATATTGTATTTAAAAATTGAAGAGAGAGAAAGAGAGAGAGTTATCAGGGTCAATCTCCTTCTGCTCTTCCACGCAACTCTTCATTCTCAATTAACCTAGTGTTCTAGAGTTTCGTTGTCCCGAAAGGGACCCACTTGTAATTACATTGTGGTTTAAATCCAATGAAATAATTTGGATTATAATATAACATATATTGTATTAAAGGTATATTATATTGAATTATGTTAACTGATCACATTAAATACAATAATTTAATTAATTGTATTTCTTACCTTTACAACCTTGCACAACCTTGCACAGGGAAAGAAAGAGTTTGGGCATTCGGCTACTTTGGCTCGTGGAATCCCATCACCCAAACATCCCCGAGCTTCGGAACTCCGAACTCCCGGAGTTCCGAAGACCACGAGATGGGTAAAGCATTTGGTCATTGTTTATTCCTTGGTGTGTTTGACATTAAAATAATAATAAATATATTATCTTTGGTCTCACGTCACAGAGGCTTTAACCTCCATTTTCAGAATAATAAAATAATATTAATAATAATAGTTTTACTTAGTTTGTTACCTGAAAGATTTAAAGGAAAATTATTTTCTCTTACAAAAATAAGGAAAGGAAAAATATAGTTTTCCAAGCTTTATAAAGAGATTTAATAAAAGTTTATATTCGAAGGAATTTTCTGAAATTAAAAATATAGAATTTTATTTCCTTATTATTGTGCTTTACTACTCTTACTAAATTTAAGAAAAATGTTCATAATACAAATATTTATCCCCACAGTAAATTCGGTGTTTCTACCAGGATTTAATGCCCACCAAAATTTAAGGGGACTCTTTCCAAATTTAGGAGATTTAATACAGCTTAAACATAAATGTTTATTTATGCCCTCAATAGAATTTTGAGAGCTCGTAATGGCTTTTAATATTTTTCCCTGTTTGGGATTATTTCCTAAAGTCCACACAGGTCTGATATCTTCTAAGCTTTCTAGCATAGGATTTGAGGATAGACTAAAATAGAACATTATTATGCAGAAAATCACTCTCTATTCTTTCAGTTGTTTTATAGAGATTTTTAGCTATTCAATCATCATCTTCCAAGAATGCATTAAACTGTACACCACAGTTAACCACAACATCCACTCCCATAAATCTTATTTTAGCACATAGACAGACAAGAGATAAGGAAGCAAATCAAATGAGCCTCAACTAAAACATTATCTTCCTTTTTACCTAAATTTCTCAAGCCACTTTTGTCATAAATTAAACTTACACGGCTCTTAAAACACAGTCTATAACTTTCTTTGAACTTGACACTACAGAAATTTTGCAAAAATATACTTATCTAGGAACCAGAAAATGTTGCAACTGCTAAAAGGGGTGTCATTTTCCTCCCAACCGTAGGCACAACAACTCCTGGATGGATTTACCCCTGGCCACCCCCTAGCTAGGTCATGATGCTTTGATAGAGACTCTTCCTTTTTTTTCAGCGACAGCCATGGACAGAGATCACTCTCCTCTTCCCACAGGAATTTAGCAGATTGTTTCTCTCTCTACCAAGCAAGGGGGTCTGCAATGAGTGCTTCCTCAGTCACTCATCCTCTCTGCAACCCCATTTATCAATTCGGTTACAAAACACTGCCCAGTAATTCCCATACCTAGAAAAAATCATTTTTCAGTTGTCTTCAGAACTAGAGAGCTACACATGCTCTCCCTCTTCAGAAAATGATCACCAGACCCATTCCTCTACTTCCTCCCTCTCTGCCCACGATTTTCCTTTCATTTCCTACCTTCTTTAGCAAGATTTTGTGGGTCAGCCTAGAATCATGTAGATGGGTACTTGTATGCCCATGCTTATGAGGCAAGGAAGTTCTGGTACAAAACTCATTCTTGTTCATAAATGTCGGAAGTTGATATTTCAACTACCAACTTCCTCCATTAATCACAATTCTAGAAAATGGGAAATCTAGATTTTTCTTGAATTTTAAATTGGCAAGGGAAATTTCCTCATTGTTTCTCTCTCACAGCATCATGACCTGTATAGAAAATCCCCCTCAACAGTTGTCCAACATTTTCCTTTTTACATTAGTAGCATAAATATTTACACTATCGTTTTAGCAAAATATAGTTATATTTACAAGCTGGGGGAAATAGAGGTATTACAAAATCCCATAGTGTTTGTTGTCAAATAACATTCTCCAAAATGGCATAGATGTCAAAAAATCTCATAACCATGCACCCATGCTAATGAATAAGCAAACCAAAACTTTGGCCATACTCTCATGAACATAAAAAGGCTTAACAAGTACTCCAAACACCAAATGCAAAAAGCCTAGTATTTCCATCATAAAGTGCATGTGTGCCAAACAAAGCAACAAATAAAGGTGTCATCAAGTTGTCAAATGCAGGGACCGCTTCTACATTGAATCAACCATCAAAAATAATGAGCATTGTACAATTGTACAAAGGGAGAAACTTGTGGATAGAATATCCTCAAGCAAGAATTTAAGTATTTCCATGATCGATCATCAATCCATCCACAACTAAACCTGATAGTGGTTATCGACCCAAAAATTTACCATTTACGTCAATTAATTGTGAATCCATAAGTAGAACCTTGGCCATAAAAATGACAATCTCAATGTAAAGAGTGATAATATGTCCAATCAAAATGAATAGGATGTTGATATAGTTCTATTATGGATGGTAAAGTATCCAATTTGAACTTATTAGATGTCGAATATGGTCCCTGTAGATCCATATTAGAAGCAAATGACGCAGATACTATTTCTGGTGTAGGTGATGCAAGTCCACCACCTATATAGGTAGCCCATCTTATGGAGTAACTTAGAACCAATGCCTCTAGTATGCCTCTCGATATCAAGAGAAGTCGGTTTATTAGCCATTGACACATGAGAAGAACCATTAGAAGAGGATTGAATATCCTTGTGCAAGGTGTCAAGTACCTCCTCATTCTCCTCTAAATCATCAAGGGATTTTGACATATAAGTTCTAAAGTTTCCTTCATTTCTTGTTCAAGTTGCCTTAAAGGGTGTCAAGTACCTCCTCGTTCTCCTCTAATTCATTAATGGGATTTCGACATATAAGTTCTAAAGTTTACTTCATTTCTTGTTCAAGCTTCCAATTAAGGTTATAAAATCTCTTAATGGACTTATATCTTTTTCGAATAAAAATAGATCATGGTTATTCTTAATTCTTGATGCTCTTTAAAGACTATGGCATTCTCCCTTCTAACTTCATTTTTTTTAATAAGATTTTGATTAAGATCACGCAAATTTTGGATTGACTTGTCCTTGTCCAATTGTTTTAGCAAAAGATGATAACCATTTTTCATGTTTTGATATGATTACTCCACACAAAAAAACATGCCTTAAGCCTTGTTTTAGCATTTTGCTACTTGACAATAGTTTCTAGCTCTGAAGTGACTAGTTAACTTAGATCATTGTGAAGTTTGAAGAAAACCATATCTAGAGTTTCCCATGCAGCTTTAGGAGATACTTGATTCTAAATAAGAACTCATAATTCCTCTTACACATGGTCACCTATTAGTTTTCAATCTTTGATTAATTTTTTACAGCATATCTCCTTTTTCTTATCATTTGTTGGTTCCTTTTCATCCCCATTGGTAACCCACCATATGTCGTGAACACAAAGCTCATATTGCATATACCTTTGCCATTTATTGTAGTTTGGAGCTACAAGCATAGATTCAAAGACATTAAAACCTATGATGAAGTCTAAGGTGAAGGATCACTTTTAGAAAGGCAATAAATCCAAGCATGCACACTAAATGCAAGGATTCCACAAGGAAGAAGTATTTCCTTCTTTTAGGAAGAAAATATTTTACCCTTCAAAAGAAAATATGATCTCGGAGAATAAATAAAGGTACTTAGCCTTGGAATTTGACAATTTCCTTGTTTTTTGAAATATTTTTTTAAGATATTCAATTAAATGATTTTTAAGGGAATATTCTTATTCCTTCTTAGATTTTCCAAAATCCTTTTGTACCAGGTTTGCCATCTTCACTTTGTCTATATAGTTTTCACACCTTCATTGACTATTTGATAATGAGACATTTGACAGCTCCTAGCGAATCGTAGTTCCCAAAAAGCAATCAAATCTCCACCACCACAACCTGTTTTGCTAAATCAACACAAAAATTTCCTTTTCAATACGACTTTTGATCACAATTAGGAAGTAAATTTTTTGTCTGGTCTCTGTGATTTTGGAACCAGACGTTTGTCAATAAAAAAATTGATTTTGGAACCAAACCTTTGTCAATCCAAAAATAGAATGAAAGAAACCCAAATACGAGCGGGAAAGGAAGGAGCGGGCCTAACGTAGTAAGGCTTCTTCTTTGAGCAACCAAGCCAAAAACAGGGTTCCTGCCACAGAGTTTTGTAGTATGTACGATAGCACACACGTTTCACAGCAACATTGGGCAAATTAAGCACCCCATAGTCTCACACATGGCTACACTCCACTTCCTAGGTGTTGCATAGTTAACCAAACTAACCAATTATTTAACCCATCCTCAATGCATTGAGATGCACATTTTTTGCAGTCTAGGTAAGATGTCTTGGACTGTCACAGTTGTAAATCTATGGCACACATTAGGTAAACAAAATTTTTAATTTAAAACATTTGTTGGATTACTGAGAGGGGGGGTGAATCAGTAATAGCGTAATTATAATCATTTTTCTTCAAATGTTATATCAATGTAGTTATCCAATAATGAGCAGTAAGAAATAAACAATCACATGCATACACAGTACACCAGTGTTTTACGTGGAAACCCAAATCGAGAGAAAACCACGAAATGTTTTTTCTTATATGTCTTGAAGAATTACATTCATTGGAAGCACCAATTTCCTTTGTTTTCCAGCTGCAACTGGAAGGAGGCTCCAACCCCCTAGTTTCTCAGGCTACAACCTGAGGGAAGCTCCAACTCCTCAATTCTCTGGCTACAACCAGAAGGAGGCTACAACCCCCAATGTTCTCTGGCTACAATCGGAAGGTGGCTACAACCACCTGTCCTTGCCCCATCCTGCCACCATGAAGTAAAAATAGAATGATGGAATCACTGTCACACTATCATTGTGAGATATATCACTGTAAACCTGTACCAATAAATCTGAACCATGCATCAACATGTACCTCAACCTGTAATCAACCTGTACCATAAACAAGTGCATCAACCATGCACCAACCTGTAATCAACATGTACCATAAACAAGTGCATCCAACCATGTACCAAGTATGTTCGAATCATGTGTCAACTATTCATCAACTATGACTCATCAATATGTACCAACATCATCAACTATACACCTCATGTATGTGTCAACTCGTAAACTATTTTTCTTAACCATGTACTCAACATGTACATCAACCAAAAGCCCTCATCAATTTCATCATCAAAATATGATTTGTAGCTCTGTAATAGACCTGGTGTATATGATCAGATTATTTCAAACATTCATTAACTTTAACAACAAGAGACTAGCATTTTCATCAAACTTTTATTTAGTCTCACATGCCTAGTTTTGGATTAGTCAACAACCCTAACTTGAAGTAATCATAACTTTGTACCTGTAATGTATAAAGATCTGAAACTGATACACAATGTTCTTCAATGTGTTTTGTGCAATTCCTCCAAGTGTCACTACTTGGAACCTCTCGGAAAATAAATTATAGAAAAAATGGCATATCTTGCTGAATTCTAGCTTATTCTAGAGAGCGACCTTGTAAAGCGTACCCCGCACAAAATATTTGATGAATTGATCTGAAACTATTACATAGCATACTACAGACTGTCCCCTAACCAACACATTTGGTCTCACTGAATTTGGATCTATTATGAAAAAGTTATAACGTTTTTACCCGAAACCCCTGATTTTGACTAGTTTCAAGACTGACCACAAACCTTATTTTCCACGGAGTGTAACTCCCAAAATACGACGACCCACAAGCTGAATTTTTTACCACAGATATTTGGATATGTTTTCTCACTTGCATATCAATTTCATGGTCTGAAGCATTATAGAAAAAAAAAAGTTATAGCGAAAATGGTGAGATGACGTGTAAATAACATACCTTAGAAAGCATCATCAATAGAATTTATCCTTCATTGCATTTCGGTCTTCTTTTCTTCACCTTCACTCAGAATTTTGGTTTAGATATCCTTGGTTACTTCAGACACATATAGATATTCAATATGCTCAAATGTAATTCAAATTAAAGAGCATTGTCTCTTATTTATACTCTCCAGGTAGCTTCCTTAAAAACATCTTCTATGTCACTTGGCCCACTTTCCTTATTTTAGGGTTGGGTCCACTTCTAATTTCTCCATTAAATTTATTATTGAAATAATTTATTTTGTATTCACTTTGAATTATAATACACTCATCATTTCACTTTATTATTTACCTTTTAAAATCTCTTAAACCACTTTGATTACTTTGACCTTTTGGAGATTCTATATGACATATGAGGGTCCTCCAACTTCGTAAGGCCATAACTCTCAAACCGTGAGGAGTTATGTGACGTTCTACATACCACCAGAAATGACATGACATGTATTATCCATATAGAATAATATTATCTGAAAATATATCATAACTCATACCATTACTCATCAAACAAACTTGGGTCCATTACCCAAACCTGAGGTCTCCAACTTCTCATGGCCATAACTCTCTAACCATGAGGAATTATGTGGCGTTCCACATACCACCGGAAATGACATGACAAACACTATCCATCTAGGATATTTTCCCTGCCAAATTCACTTTCCTTCATCTCATTATTCGATAATTAAGCATGAGTTCTCTTACTCCACAAAACGTTTTCCCGTGAGGGCTTTCACCATAAGGGGACCACTTTGGAATTCATCCATATTTATTTCTTACCAACAATGACAAAACAATAATAAGTCATATTTACATCAAACAATATTGGGTCCATTACCCAAACCTTTGTGCTACAGGTATTTCTTCAAGGGTTGACATCAATGACAACCAACCTTAATCAACAACATTTCGGATTTATCATATAGGTAGGGATCAAATATCTTGATGTACAAACATTTACTCAAGTTTCTTACATTCTTAAAAAATGTTTGTGCCTAAAGGACTTGAAAGTCAAAATTCCTCTAATACATGATAAATCTGAAATTAAAATAAATCTATGCAAATGAAATATTTGAATGAAATACAATAGTAATTCATCCACAAGCGCTTATGCATTGTCACTATACTTATCATGGCTGGGAAGACTTATCTCTCTGCTATTATCATAGCGGATTGTAGATTTAAGATCTTATATTTATATATTACAACACCAGATATGTACTCGAGCAAATATTTAATAAAAATCCATAGCAATTATAATACAAAGGGCACAAGGCCCAATATATTATACAATATGGTAAGGGTTGAAATATTATTATACATGATAATACCTATAATATAAGTATTATTATTATTATTATTATATATTAAGCGTAATATAGCTTTGATCCCTTCAGAGTGCTACAATTGACGTCATGTCTACAGCAAATGTTGTCTTTTCCCGTTTTCATTTATAAAAGTAAATCATAATAGTTACGTAAGATCTTGAACTCGTGCTGGAACTTCCCTTTACATTTGTAGTCAATTGCTTCTCTTTATTGGACTAGATGTTTCACAAAATATGACTGAAATAGTGTCCCTAAATTCTTGATGTTTGTTTGACCTTTATCATTATAGCTTAAAAAAACTAAGCTGCATATGCATATGCATCTGCATCTGCAAACCTCAGCCCTCTGCCAATAAAATGTCACGCAATCGCTCTTATACACTCTTGAATTCAATTTGAGATCTTTCAAAATTATTCCATTTTCTTGAACACTAAACATCGAGCTAAACAGAGGTTCGTAGAATCATCTCATAACTAAATCTCCATTTATTAAAGCATCCGAACAACTATGCCAAAATTATGCCACAGTTATCCATCAATTTGTGACCAGTAGTTTCAACATAATTAACAAAATTAGGTAGTCATCCGCATAGTTCCTAATAGTGAAAGCTTTTGTTTACAGTCCCAGACATCATGCCCTAATCTATTTTTAAGTTTCTCCTCAATGACAGTAATTTTATTTAGTTGTCTAAATCACCCCATATAACTATTTTGAATTCAACAAGGTGGTGGACAAACCAACTAGCTTCCGACCACTTCAACCGCCACATCTTTTGTTGTACGATTTACCTTGAATCCTTGTCTTTAGTGCATGGTTGAAATCCAGACGATCTCTTTCTAGCAGATCTATCATCCTCTTCATTTTTTAGTAAATACATCCAAGCTGTACAACCTTTTTATAACATTAAAAATCGTGTAAAATCGTGTACAACCTTTGGACACTTTAATATATCAACTCAGATAGCATGTCAAGTTGCCTACAAAATTGTTCATTTGTCAGTGAACAAACAGTCCACATATTGGAGTCAAGTTCAAAATGTTATCTTCTACTAACACAAAATACTTGGTATGACTCCAATCAAGCACGTATGTAATAGCCCTCTTCAGTACAAACTAGAAGCCATGATCCACACATGTAGATATCCTCTCCTAAATGCTCTCAAAAATAGCGACCACTCTTCATTGTCAAAAATTCATCATCTTCACTGTTTGCATTAGTTAAGGTATCAATTCCTTTTAGAGGCAGAGGTGTCAATGGAAATCAGGGATGGAATTTGACGGCCAAATTGCCAGTCACATGGCAGTTTGGCCGTCAAATATGGTTAAAAATTATTTCCCCATACCCGTCATCAAAGTGAGATATACTTCCTCCCCTCTGAGATAATTATCAAAACCATCAAATTTGAAGGTTAGATTTATTTCCAAATTCCAACCCTCATGCCCACCATCAATTTCCTTGCTTCCTGGGAATTTCCAATGTGCCATCAAAAGCCCTTTGGAAGCATCGTTGCTTGCATTCTCCTTAGTTAATCCATGGAAACCTTGAGCATCTAATTCATAATTTGCATTCTTGTGATAGATGTGCAAAATACTTGGTCCAGTTGGTTAAATCCATCAATTCAAGAATTACAACACCAAATATGCAAATATCTATGACTAAAAAATGGATGAGCAATGAAATTTGATATACTTCAATCATATTCAGGTGATGACACTGTTATTATCTGCATCGTGTGCCGCTTCTAAAAGCAATAATGAATTGTTTGACCCCTCAGTCACAACATCTGAAACTGGCTCACTTGAAGCTTTTGTAGTATGATAGTTTTTGCCCCTCCAGATGACAATTTGTTCATCCTTGAAGAGGAGGAGGACACAAGGTACCAAATCCTGCACTCATAAATGGAAATAAATTTGTAAGAAACTGAATGTTCAGAATTTGTCAATGGCATCACAATATGCACCAGTGTTAAATGGCATCAACAGATTAAGGGGCTGGATTCAAATTTCAAACTGATCTAAAATTCAAAACACACTGACTGCCTAAGAAATTTACCCTTAGTTTTGAACCAATCTTCTTGTAGTCACTTGTTTCCATGCCCTTACAATCTATCCTTACCAACTCATTCTGTGTAAAAGCATCTCTTACTTTCTGCAACAGACGATGATAGACACCATTCTTTGCTGCACACAATAGTACAAGACATTAAATACGACAACAATATTTTTAAATTCACAAAAGGTTAACATATACAACTCACAAAATAATGCATATAAATCGCACACTTACTAAGTGTTGTCAAAGGTGGTGTACTCAGACCTCTCTTTCTCATTTCCTTGGTTTCTTCAGAAGTTAAACCATCAACAACGTCCTTTATCAACCTTGGGTAGATAGGCTCATGAGGTTTCCACAACATTAGAGGAATAACAGGCCTTTGTTTAGGATCATAATGCCTGCCTCTATACAGTATAAGAATGTTAGTCCTGCGAGAAATTATCTTCCCACCAGTTTTGTCCTGAAATATACAGTACAAAGTTGTCAGTAATATTATATATGAAACCAAATATCTAAATAACTCTAGCATTAATCATGAATGACAAGGACATAAACGTGTTTTTTGGATGGACCAATATAAATCTACCAAAGGAAAACACTAACCCAAATTTACAATTATTCATTCTTATTTGTGTCATCTAATGTCTTCAGGCTGTAGCTCACCAAGTTATCACCTAAGGACAGACATTTGAACCAGTGTTGCAAACATCGCGATAATATCATGGTGTAATGAACATAAATATATAAAATATATAGATATAAATAAATAATCATTAAATAATAATAATTAATACATCATAATGAAAGACATGTCTTATCCAAAAGACATGTCTATTAATGAAAGGGCACCCATGTGTGGATATATATGGCCCCCATTGTCATTGTAATCAGAGATCTCATTCTTATACATTTTACTCAATATAATATTATTTCATCCTAAATGGATTACCTTATTCTATCCTACTTAAATTGGATATTCTTATAATTGTCAAACAAGTTTGTTTGTCACACATGGACATGCAGAACCAAAGGATGATGTTGGCATCCTAGATGACATGAGATGCAGAACTGAAGAATTATATTCATATAATTGTAAGGTGCAAGGAGGGAAAGGGGGTGAGAGTTGGAGGGCCTCAAGGTGAGAGCCGAGAAAAAGTACAGGAAAGATAAAGGCCTTGGACCTCAACAGCAGTTGAGTGAGGTTTAGAGATGTAAAGACTTCAGTAAGCAAGTTAGAAAGTTGAACTTACACTGAATGATGTACAGCATGTAAAAGGATTATGTCGAGTTGAATAACTAGATATAAATTGAGTTTGTGGAATAAATTGTGTTGCCATGGAGACTGGATATATGTTCTTTTTTTTTATCTTTAAGTGTGGTATATTTGATGTTGTAGACTGATTCTTGTAAAGCTAAGTACTTAGTTTGGTTCAACTGATTTTGGTGCTATAAGACGAAAGCAAAGCATGTCAGTTTCACTGCAGAAAGGAAAAAGGACAGATTCATCAAAACATTGCAGCAGCTGCAAGCTTTTTTATATATCCCACGCATGGCAGAAATAACATGAACTAGCATACTTGCAATAGTGTGCTTATGAAAGAGAGAGAGCGAGAGAGAGAGAGACTTGTTGCCCCCTCATTTGGCATGAGGAAACCTTGACTACACTTGGGCAACTAATACTATTCTGGAGCAGCTCTTCCACTAATACATTCAAAATTTACATCTGATGTGAAGCATTCCTGCTTAGTCAACCAGATCCGGGATTCCATGATATCCTCCAACCTTTACTACATGACTTCAACTCACAATGGGCTCGCCAGTCAACCTCAGCTTTGCTTATTCGAAAGTATTACATCTCACCATATTGATGTACATGCAGTCAGTGCTCTATACTTCCATGACCAAGATACTCTATAACATCCCCACTATAATCCCCTATTTAATTAATGCTTAATGTGGATATAATGTGTGGCTATGGCCAAGCGATGTATATGTGAAATGTATTTCTAAGTTTTAATAATAAAATGTGATGTCAGCTGCTAAGGGGACATGGACAAAGATGGGGGCTGAATTAATCTACAAGAGAGGGAAAGGTCTAGGAGAATGTCTAAGAAGGGTCCAAGGGGGAATTACCCATGTCTATTAATTCCACCGACATTCTTGAATTTTATTATGACTATGTATTAAACTCTATTTTCTCATTACCCCAAAGCCAATCATTGAATGCATGTAAGAGGGTGGGTGTGAGAAGTCACATCCCATATTTATTGAAAGCATGGGTGTTGAGTACAATCAGCTTGGGGAAGTGTGTGAGTCAAGCAAGCAAGCCAAGGAGAGGAAATTCGTATGGGAAGCTACAACAGTTTTAGACAGTCAATGTTTTTGCATGAACAGCAAGTAGAGAGCAGAAAAGAGAGCTTAGAGTTGGAGCATCCATGGACGACGAATTCTAGAGCATGTTGGAGCGTTTTTAGAGCGTTTGAAGTTAAAGACTGAAGAGTCGGGTTGTCAGGCCTGAAGAGTGAACTCTTGTGTGAGTTGCACTGTAACAGCAAGTGTTGCTGCTATTTTTGTTGGTAGTTTTTCTAGCAGTGAGTTCCCTTGAGTTCCCAGCAGAGAGATTCCTTGTTACTTGTGCCAGATAAACCCTAATAAACAAATGGAATGCTCGAGGGACTGAGATCAGTGAAGGGGTACATTCCATGGGTTGGGCAGATCAAGAGGAAGAGTTGGTGGAAAATCTGGATAACTATAGGAGAATATCAATGGGTTGTGGGATTTATGAGTTGTGAGTGGACAATGAGAAATCACCCTCTTTTGTGGATTACTAGCCCCAACTCGGAAGTGACTTGCTATTAAGATTTGGAACAACGAGTCTATGGTTGGGTGGAACGTCCGTCCCAAGCAGATAGTTGCACAACTGAATTAAAAGATAAGTGTTTTATCTTGTTGTTGTGTTATATTATGTGTTTAATTGTTGTGTTTTACTGTAGTATGAGAACAGATTTATATGTTGTTGTAATGGATTTTATTAGCTGCATTTCATCTCTGTTTTAGGATGTTGTAGATGCATTAAATTAATGGTAACAAATAGTAGCTAAATCTGGTTATAATTTGTAGCTGAAAGCGACAGGAAATTAATTAGATAGCAGAAATTTTAATTTATGAGTATTCCGCACGTAATGGACCTTAATTGGGTTGGGGGATGTTACATTATGGTATCAAAGCCTCTGGTTCAAACACTAGGCTCGTATGGGCCAGGACCAGTGCGAATTTGACAAATTCGTTGTTGCAGATTTCGATCAGTGCAAATTTGGGTGAAAACTAATAGATTAGAGAAAAATCTTCAAATTCGTGAGCAAAGTTCAAGTTTGAATACCTCAGAGTAGTTGAAGAGATGATCTGGGACGTGAATTTGCAAGTTGCGGAGTTGAATTCGACTTAGAATGGTCGAATTTCATGTTTTAATGGCCCCTGTAGAGTTGCAGGAAGTTTGGTGAATCAACGGTCGAGATCGTGTTTGATCTCGCAATCAACGACCTAGATTCATTTTGATAAATTTAAAAAATTTATAAGGTTTCGACCATTTGGAAGGTTGCGCAGTTCAACAACCGAGATTTGTTTTCGACTGTTAGGAAAGTAAAACAGATCGACGATCTAGATTCATTTCGATTATTGGAAGGTTGGAGTCGTTCAACGATCAAGATTATTTTGGCTTGGAGATTGACTATCCAGATTCATCGAGGATTTGGTCGAAATTTCTAAGTGTTGGAAATTCACCAAGGGAAATCACTGATGGTTGATGGTCGGATCGGCAAGTTTGGCGACGAGTTTCGGTCGACCAAAAGAAATCTTCGATGGTCGATGGTCGATGATCGAGCATTGATAGAGTTGAGTGAAGTTTGATAGATCAATGACCTGTTAGAGTTTAAGCTATTATTAGGTTTCTTTTCAATTTACTCGATAACCATAGCATAGATAGGATCACTGAGAAAAACACAATCACAAGATACACAGCATTTATCCTGGGAAACCCTCATGGGGAAGAAAACCCAGCAAAAACTTCCTTAATATAGATAGCCAATACAATGCCAAGACAATAAACCAAACACTAGAGAATATCCTCTCCCAAGTAATGCGCCTCTCTCTCTTCCTTCTTCTCCAACTGCAGCTACCAAACTTGCGCTCTGGATGATCGAATGAGTGACTGAGCAAATGAGTGGTTGGCTTCCTTTATTTATACAAACTGGAAAGCGCTGAAAGGAGATGTCTCTTCACTGGCAGGGCCGACTTGTCTTTCTGGGTGGTTAGAACCACATTGATTTGCTTGGGAGCCGACTTCTCAATTTGCATATTACAATTAGGGTTTGACCAATCCACAAAAGGGGATTTGGTCATTTACAATGCCTGACATGATCAATCCACAAAAGGGGATTGATCTAATGAATAATACATCAATAATAAATAGAATACTCTTTGCAGTTACAATATTTCAACACCCCCCCTTAACAAGAAAGGTATTCTACAACAGCATCAGGCAAGAGAGAGAGAGGGCAACATCATCAACAGCGTTTGGAACACTGACTGGCATATCTATAAATCATCGGAAGTTTTTCTCATCATCAATATCATCAACAACACAGCACAAAGGTTCGAGCATCATCCACATCAGCACTAGGTTGAGAGTCTTCAGCACGAGGTTGGCATCACAACATGAGGCTGGCTACACAATATCATCAACATGAAGTTGGCATCACAACATGAAGTTGGCATCACAACATGAGGCTGGCAACACAACATCATCAGCACGAAGATGGCATCACAGCACGAGGTTGGCATCACATCATCAGCACGAAGTTGGCATCACAGCACGAGGTTGGCAACACATCATCAACATGACGTTGGCAACACGTCACCACCATGAAGCTGGCATCACAACACGAGGCTGGCAACACATCATCAACATGAAGTTGGCATCACAACACGAAGCTGGCAACACAACACTACTCCCCCTTTCAAGGGAGGTCCTTTCGAACTACACCAAGCTTATCTCGAAAGTGCTCAAACGTTACACGAGATAGAGGCTTGGTCAACACATCAGCAACCTGTTCATCCGTGCTAACATACTAGAGCTTTATGACTCCCCTCTGCACCATATCACGGATGTAATGATATCGGATCTCTATGTGTTTTGACTTGTCATGGAACAGAGGGTTCTCTGTCATCTTTATGCAGCTCTGGTTATCACATAGGATCATGGTTGCTTCCATCTCTAGATCGAATAGACCTGTCAACAACTTCCGAAGCCACATGGCTTCACAACTGGCAGAACATACAGCAATGTATTCTGCTTGTGCCGTGCTGAGAGCAATGCTTGATTGCTTCCTACTCTGCCATGAGATCATGGATGACCCCAGACTGAAACAACATCCTGAAGTGCTCTTTCCATCAGAGACATTTCCAGCCCAATCTGAATCAGTATAACCACTCAGTCTGAAGTCATGATCTCCATCATAACTGAAACCACAATCTAATGTACCCTTAAGGTACCTCATCACATGTTTTGCAGCAACCAAGTGAACAGGTCTGGGCTCTACCAGAAACTGACTCAAGATGTTCACAACAAAACATATATCTGGCCTGGTGTTCGTTAGATACATCAACGATCCAATGATCTGTCTATACAGCGTAGCATCAATCAATTCTGACGAAATGTCAACCAGGAGCTTCAACTTTGTTTCCATGGGTGTATTCATGGACTTGCACTCCAACATATCAAATCTCTTTAGTATTTCAACTGCATACTTCCCTTGGTTAAGGAAGATCCTCTCTGGGCTCTGCCAGACCTCAAGACCTAAGAAATAGTGCATTAGGCCAAGTTCTTTCATCTCAAATTCTGCAGCGAGCTTCTTCTTACATTCAGTGATGAGCTTTTCTTCTCCAGTTAAGAATAAGTCATCCACATACAGCAGCAGTATAACAGGCTCATCATTCGTAACCTTGAAGTAAAGGTTACAATCGACTTTACTCTTGGTAAAGCCCAAGCTCGTCAGGAAACTGTCAATCCTTCCATACAAAGCTCTAGGAGCTTGCTTCAATCCGTATAGAGCCTTCTTCAACTTGCAGACATGAGTCTTCCTGTCTTCAACTTCAAACCCTTGAGGTTGTTCTATATACACTTCTTCTTCAATGACACCATTCAAGAAGGTTGTTTTCACGTCCATCTGGTGTAACTTCCACTTCATCTTAGCTGCAAGGGCTATGATGGTTCTGATTGAAGTGTATCTGACTACAAAAGCAAACGTCTCTTCATAATCAATGCCTTCCTTTTGAGAAAAGCCACGAGCAACAAACCTTGCTTTATATTTCTCAATACTTCCATCAGCAGCATGTTTTATTTTGAAAAGCCATTTGGAAGATACCACATCCTTGCTCTTCGGTCTGAGAACTATTTCCCATACATCATTCTTTATGATGGATTGGTATTCTTTTGTCATGGCATCTGCCCATTCTTTCTTCTGAATGGCTTCTTCAAAGCAGGTAGGCTCCTTCTCTAAGAGATCACACATCAAAGCCATATAAC
>ML781939.1:320210-332052 GCA_009831015.1 Picea engelmannii
TTCTCGGTTAGCTACTCTTGCTTCTTCTTGAACACATTCTTCCCAAAGACTGTCAAATTGTAGTTTGTCTTTTCTGGCACAAATAGTTTGGATGAATGCATCCCAAGGTCTTGTGAGACCATTAAGGGTTGTCATTATAAGTTCGTCTTCATCTATAATATCTTCAATTGCTTCTAGTTGTTCTTTGAATTGTGATATTCTGGAGAAATATTCCTGGATTGTTTCTCCTTTCTACATCCTTGTATTCTTGAGTTGAGTTCTTAGATTCATCTTCTGATTGATGTTATTTCCTTCATATAATCTGGTTAGGGCATCAAACATTTCTTTTGGAATCTTCTTTGAAGCCACTTGAGGAATCAAGTGATCTTTGATAGAATCTGCAATGATTCTTTTGGCCCTAACTGTGTCCTTTTGGTGTTTTGATTTAGCTGTAGCATCGGCAGGTTCTGGTACATTCTCTTTAATGAATCTTGCTAGGTCATTCTCTTCAAGAATGACTCCAATCCTATACTTCCAGGCACAGACGTTTTCCACACCTTCTAGCATGTCAACAAGCTTAATGCTTGCAGACATCTTTTACCTGGAGCTAGGAAAATGACCAAAAAATGAAAATGCTCAGAATTGAGTTTTGAACTTACGAGGAGGTGCGCTTGGCTGAGGCGAGTAGCCTGGTGTGGTTAGATTTCAGAAAATCCAAATTTTGCCCCTTCAAACTTGACCAGCGGATTTATGGACTGGTGCTTCTAGTTTCCTGGTACTTCTGGTACTGGTGAAAACTAGGGTTTCACTTTTCGGGAGTTCTATCCATTGAAAAGGTGCACTGAAGGTGCCAAAGAGTTCCTTGGGCTAGGGCGCACTTTTCTAGATGGATTTTGGGCTAAAATTCCTCTTCAATAAAAAGCCCTAAATTTCTTGTACGGCAACAGTGACATTTTTATTTTTCCTGTGAAAGATGCTCTCTTCAGCTTAGCTCTGATACCATGTTAGAGTTTAAACTATTATTAGGTTTCTTTTCAATTTACTAGATAACCATAGCATAGATAGGATCACTGAGAAAAACACAATCACAAGATACACAGCATTTATCCTAGGAAACCCTCATGGGGAAGAAAACCCAGCAAAAACTTCCTTAATATAGATAGCCAATACAATGCCAAGACAATAAACCAAACACTAAAGAATATCCTCTCCCAACTGATGCGCCTCTCTCTCTTCCTTCTTTTCCAACTGCAACTACCAAACTTGCGCTCTGGATGATCGAATGAGTGAGTGAGCAAATGAGTGGTTGGCTTCCTTTATTTATACAAACTGGCAAGCGCTGAAAGGAGGTGTCTCTTCACTGGCAAGGCCGACTTGTCTTTCTGGGTGGTTAGAACCACTTTGATTTGCCTGGGGGACGACTTCTCAATTTGCATATTACAATTAGGGTTTGACCAATCCGCAAAAGGGGATTTGGTCATTCATAATGACTGACATGATCAATCCACAAAAGGGGATTGATCTAATGAATAATACATCAATAATAAATAGAATACTCTTTGCAGTTACAATATTTCAACACAATCAAGATCATTTCTTGATGGTAAATCGACGTTCTAGATTCGTTCGAGTTTTGATCGAAATTTCTAAGTATTGGAGTTGCCCAAGAGAAATTGTCAACGGTCAATGGTCAGGTCGGTCCAATTGGCGAAGTGTTTTAGTCGCCAACGGGAATTGCCAACAACCGATGGTCAGGTGTCGGCCAATTCGATGAAGTGTTTTGATCAAGCAATAGAAAACGACAATCGTCAATGGTTGATGGTCGGGTGTTGGCCGATTCAGTGAGGTGTTCGGTTCATCCAAGAGAAATGGTCGATGGCTGATGGAGAAAAGAGGTGATGACGTGGCATGCCACCTCAGCATCCACATGTTATGCCATGTTAATCAGAGTGCCATGTTAGAGTCTACGTGTCATACCACGTCAACCAAGAAATGGCCTATGGTCAATGGTCAGGTCGACCAAAATGGAGAAGTGTTTTCATCATCCAACGGCAATCAAAAGAAGATTCATTACTTGGGGCATATAATTTCAACAGATGGGATAGCAGTTGATCCTGAGAAGATAGAGGCCATTAGAGGATGGCCAATGCCAAGAAATGTCACAGAGGTTAGATCATTCATGGGTCTTGTCGATTATTACCAAAGATTCATAAAAGGATTCTCAAAGATTGCAAGCCCAATCACTTCTTTGCAAAAGAAGGGAGTGAAATTTGACTGGACTCCCAAGTGTGAAGAGAGTTTTCAATAGCCAAAAGACATATTGACAAGTGCGCCAATATTGAAGATTGCAGATCCGGATGAAGATTTTGTGGTGTGCACCAATGCATGCAAGGGTTGGCTTGGTGAAGTCCTCACACAAAAAGATCATGCGGTATGTTATGAGTCCAGAAAATTAAAAGAACATAAGAGGAATTATGCTACAGATGACTTAGAATTAGCAACAATTGTACATGCATTGAAAATATGGAGACATTACCTCATGGGGAGAAAATTTGAGCTAAGGACTGACCACTGTAGTCTAAAACATTTGTTTGGACATTAAATGTCAGACAAACTAGATGGCTTGAATTCCTTAGTGAATATGACTTTGAAATTAAACATATAAAAGAAAAAGAAAATCAAGTGGTTGATACACTCAGCAGGAGAGCACATGAGAAGCATATTGCATCCATTAGCATGTACAAGACTGATCTGCAAGATAAAATTATTGTAGCAGCAAATTCAAATTAACATTATTTGAAAATAAAAGAAACAATACAGCGTGGTAATTTTCAGCAGAAATTTAATTATTATGAGCTGAAAGAAGATGTAATTCTCATGTACAAAGGAAAAGTATGTGTCAAATTCCAATGAGCTGAAAAATGCTATGCTGAAGAAAATGCACAATGTGCCATATGTTGGGCACCCAAGATATCAAAAGACAATTGCAGTTGTAATAAGCCAATACTTTTGGTCAGGGATGAAGAAAAAAGTGGCTAATTACATAGCCAAATGTCTAGAATGCTAGAAAGTGAAGACTGAGCATAGGTATCCAGCTAGGTTATTGCAGCCATTGCCCATTCTAGAATGGAAGTGGGAAGTTGTTGCGGTTGATTTTATTACTAAGCTGCCCGAAACAATGAGGCAGCATGATTCCATCATGGTGGTGGTGTATAAATTAACTAAGGCAGTACATTTTATTCTAGTGAACACAACACACAAGGTAGCAAATATTGTAGAAATCTAAATGAAAGAAATTGGCAGGATACATGGAGTGCCTAAGGAAATAGTTTCAGATAGAGATCCAAAGTTCACATCCAATTTTTGGAAGGGTTTGTTCAAAGGCTTTGGGACAAATTTAAATCTCAGTATATTGTATCACCCGGAGTCAGAGGGGAAAACAGACAGGACTAACGGAATAATTAAAGACATGCTTAGAATGTATGTCATGGATCAGACATCAAAGTGTGAAGATTATATCCGTTTAGTTGAATTTGCTTACAATAATGGGTATCAAGCCTCATTAAAAATGACCCTGTTTGAAGCATTGTATGGAAAGAAGTGTAACACACCAGTAAGTTGGGATAACTCACCAGACAAAGCAATTGTTGGCTCAGATTTATTGAAGGAAATGGAAGAGCAAATGACAAAGATTAAGCAAAATTTAAAGGTTTCCCAGGACAGGCAGAAAATTTATGCACAAGCAGAAAAGTTATGCAGACAAGAATAGTGTTTAGAAATTTTAAAGTGGGAGAACATATGTTCTTAAAAGTGAAGGCGAAAAGAAGTTCGCTGAGATTAGGAAGTTGTCCAAAGTTGGCAGCAAGATATTGTGGACCTTTTGAAATCTTAGAAAAGATAGAGTCAGTTGCATACATGCTAGCATTGCCTGCATCCATGACAGTGCATAATGTATTTCATGTATCATTATTAAAGAAATATGTGCCTTAACCCTAACCACATAATTGATTGGCATGTGATTCAAGTGGAGCACGAAGGAGATTTTCGGGTGGAACCAGTATGCATCATGGATCGAAAAGTCATAGTGCTCAGGAACAAAGCCATAGGGCTAGTAAAAGTTCAGTGGACCTGCTACGGTCCTAAAGATGCTACACGAGAGCATGAAGAAAACATGTGGGGAGGAATACCCGCAATTTTTTGTCAATTTTGAAGAAAATAGAATGCAAGACTCCATTTTGAGCAACTAGAATTCCATAAACACATCTCAGAGTCCTAGCCAACCTACACTTGGGGCCCTGATAAAATAATGGCACGCTCCTTGGGTTAGCCCCGATAAACAAATGATGCATTCCTTAGGTTCATGGGTTGAGAGGAACCAAAGATTTTGGTTGGAATTGTTGCTGGAGTTGTGAAATTGTAGAATTTTATTTCTTTAATCATTGTGATATAAATTTGTGTATGTATGTATATCGGCATAGTGTGCACCGAGGACGGTGCACAATTGTAGGGGAGGGGGAATGTAACATCCCCGCTATAATCTCCAGTTTAATTAATGTTTAATGTAGATATAATGTGTGGCTATGGCCAAGCAATGTATATGCGAAATGTATTTCTAAATTTTAATAATAAAATGCGATGTCAGTTGCTAAGTGAACATGGACAAAAGATGGGGGTTGAATTAATCCACAGAAAGGTGGAGGGTCTAGGAGAATGTCTAAGTGGGGTCCAAGAGGGAATTACCCATGTCTATTAATTCCACTCACATTCCTGAATTTTATTATGACTATGTACTAAACTCTATTTTCTGATTAAGTGTCCCCAAAGCCAATCATTGAATGCATGTAAGAGGGTGGGTGTGAGAAGTCACATGCCGTAGTTATTGGGAGCATGGGGATTGAGTACAATCAACTTGGGGAAGTGTGTGAATCAAGCAAGCAAGCCAAGGAGAGGAAATTCGTATGGGTAGCTACAACAATTTTAGACAGTCAATGTTTTTGCATGAACAACAAGTAGAGAGCAAAAAAGAGAGCTTGGAGTTGGAGCATCCATGGAGGGCGAATTCTAGAGCATGTGGAGCGTTTTTGGAACGTTTTGGAGCTGAAGACTGAAGAGTCAGGTTGTCACGCCTGAAGAGTGAACTCCTGTCTGAGTTGCATTGTAACAGCTAGTGTTGTTGTTTTTGTTGGTAGTTTTCCTAGCAGTGAGTTCCCTTGAGTTCCCAATAGAGAGATTCATGGTTACATGTGCCAGAGAGACCCTGATAAACAAATGGGACGCCCGAGGGCCTGAGATTAGTGAAGGGGTGCATTCCTTGGGTTGGGCAGGTCGAGAGGAAGAAAGCTGGTGGAAAATCGAGATAGTTGTAGGAGAATATCAGTGGGTGTGGGATTTCCACGTTGTGAGTGGACAGTGAGGGACCACCCTCTTTTGTAGACTGCTAGCCTAAGCTCGAGGGTGACTTACTGTTGAGATTTGGAACAACGAGTCTATGGTTGGGTGGAACGTTCGTCCCAAGCAGCTGGTTGCAAAACTGAATTAAAAGATAAGTGTTTTATCTTGTTGTTGTGTTATATTATGTGTTTAATTGTTGTGTTTTATTTTGGGTATGAGAATGGATTTATATGTTGTTGTAATGGAGTTTATTAGTTGCATTTCATACCTGTTTTAGAATGTTGTAGATGCATTTAATTAATGGTAACAAACAGTAGTTAAATCTGGTTGTAATTCGTAGCTAGAAGCTACAGGAAATTAATTAGATAGAAGAAATTTTAATTTATGAGTATTCTGCATGTAATGGACCTCAGCCGGGTTGGGGGACGTTACACACTGGTTCGGTTGCATCATTTCAATTACTTTATTGTGGTTTCATGTATGGTTTCCTACTTAGATAGCTCTTTAATTTAGTCATAACTGTGGTGAACACTGTTATCACAAGATTTCTACTTGTGCAAATCCCTCCACAAGATCCCAAACTTTGTGTAACCCTGGAAGAATCTACCACTGCCATCTATGTAGAGACTTCCCTCGTTTTAGTGATGGAAGAGGTCCACCACAAGGGAGGCTTCCCTGGTGACCTCAAGGGATCAAATAGCAAGATTATCCAATCCTACAGCGCCATGTCTTGGTCACCTATTTGTTAGGTCTAGGTCTAGGAAAGAGATAGAAGGTAATAGGGTAATTGTTATTGTTGATTGCAGCTTCATGAGACATTCTTCTTGTCGTTCTCCTCTGGACTAAGTTGAGACGATCTGTGAGAGAGCACATGTGATGGGTGTGTCATACTGCTCTGGACTGAGTTGAGATGACGTGTGGTCTCTTGTCGTTCTCCTCTGGACTGAGTTGAGACGACTTGAGATGGTCTCCTGTCAAACTCCTATGGACTTAGTTGAGTCGACTTGAGATGGCTCTCCAGATGCTACTCCTATGGACTTAGTTAAGTCGATCTGTTGAAAGTGACGTCCCTGTGGCTGTGAGATGGCTCTCCAGATGCTACTCCTATGGACTTAGTTGAGTTGATCTGTTGAGAGTGACGTCCATGTGGCTGAGCACAGGTGGACGTGTCCCTAGTGGCTAAGCACTAGAGGATGTGAGAGATCCTTGCTATATTGTCTAAGAGTAAGATTTATTGTGTAACCCTAATTGTGTAAAGGGTACAAGTCGGCCCCACCATGTAAAGATAATTAATATTTGTGTAAAGATTAATTATATCATTGAGTTATAGAAGTCGGCCCTATTGTGCCAATAGACACACCTATTGTTGTGTTAGGTCTTGTATAAATAAGAGAGCAGATCCCCATTGTGGATCATTCACACACACTTCATTGTAACATTCTCTCAAGCTACTTGTACGGTTGAAGTGCGCACTTCTCTTAGGCGCAAGTTTAAAGGTCATAGAAGCAACCCTCTTGTGTGCTCTAGGGTTTATGGTGTGGGGGATCTTCTCTTGATTCTATAGCAAAGGATTGTTGGGTTTTTTCCCTTGATTGAGAAGGGTTTTCCCAGAATAACTTCTTTTGTTCTTGTGCATGGTTATTCTTCTTGTGATCTTGGTTACTGCAGCTATTGTATATTGTATTGTTGCATTGTTTTATGGTTCAAGTTCATGCTAAATTGAAAGAAACTACATTTCCTTGAGCTAAGCATTAAAATTCAACATGGTATCAGAGCAGAGTTCCTGAAGAGCCATTGCACAAGTTATTCAAGCTAGCCATCACCTTCTTGATGCAACTGCAAAAACACCCCCCTCCATTTTTCTTGTCAAGCTAGTTCTACCACCTTCCACTTAAACGTTGGGCCTAATTTTTGCATAAGCAAGTACGGCCTCCTTCAGCGCACCTACTGCAACTCTCAGATTGCAAATCGGAGAAATTTTGAAATTCGGCCCTAAGGTTTCTAGGGTTTCTGCAAATTTCAGTTTCTAGGGTTTCTGCAAACCCTAGAACTTCACTGGGGTTCTTTTGACTATCTAAAGGCTTATTGTTGGCAGTCATAAGTCCAACGAAACCTAGGGTTTCTAGCCTAAGCCTAGACGTCAGGTTTTTTGAAGCTAGGGTTTCTAGCCTAGCCGCTAGGGTTTGTGAAGAATCTACAAGCCATGATGAACATAACTTTGGTGGAAGATAGGCTTGATGGATCAAGCAACTTCAGCTCCTGGAAATCACGACTACAAATCACTCTAGAAGAGAATGACCTATTGAGTTCGATAGAAAATACTCTACCAGCAACAGCAATCGATGAAGAGAACATTGATTGGAAGGCAGACGATGTCAAAGCAAGGAAGATAATCATCTATTTAGTGAGAGATCATCTACTACTTCGCATCTCTACCCTAAAGACAACTTATGAAATGTATGATGCATTGAAGAAGATGTTTGAGAGTAACAACACAAACAGAGCTCTTACATTGAAGCACCAGCTTCAAAATATCAAGATGACGAAAGCTGACACCACTGCTACCTTCTTCACGAAGATTTCAGAGATCAGAGATCAGCTAGGCGCCATTAGAGAAACCATAACAGATAGAGAACTTGTCATGATTACTCCCAATGCTCTTCCAAGACATTGGGAACCATTTCTTCAAAGTATCAGTGAAAGAGCAGATTTACCTGAGTTTGATCGTCTATGGATAGACTGCACTCAGGAGGAAACTAGACTTATAGCCAGGGGAGTGCAAGACTCCTATCATGATGACAATCAAGCTCTTGCTTCTCATGCAAAGAGAGGCAGAAGGAATAGAAGAAGTTTCAGCAAAGCATTCAAAGACAAGAAAACTTCGGCAGCTTCAGGTCATGAACATAGAAAAGACAATTCAAAGATTCAATGTTTCAGATGTGATAAGTATGGTCACATTGCGAGAAATTGTCCTACCAAGAAGAAAGGAAGACAACATGCATCCACTCCCGATGTTGATCCAGAACCACATCAAAGAGATGAAGACATAAAAGATGAAGCATTCTTCTTCATATCAGCACTCTCAAGTACAGTTCCTACTAATAGTGATATTTGGTTGATTGACAGTGGTGCCTCCAGGCACATGACTAGATATAGAGAACATCTTACAGACCTTGTGGAGAAAGAGTCTCGTCTACATGTTGTACTTGGTGATAATGCTAGATATACTGTGAAAGGAGTTGGAACTTCTACCTTCCAACTAGATTCTGACATACCACTTCAATTAAGTGAGGTACTATATGTACCTGGGATGAAGAGGAACCTTGTCTCTGTTTCTGCCTTAGAGGATAAAGGCTACAAGGTTACCTTCTCTGAAGGAAAAGTTCTTGCATGGCACAAGAACTCACACATGGATTTTGCCCGGGTGATTGGTGTTCAAGAAAACAGTTTGTACAGATTGACTGTCCGACCAGTCCAGACCTTGTTACATGATACTATCAGCTTGAGCGAGCTATGGCATAGGAGACTTGCTCATTTACATTATAGAGCCCTTCCCGCTCTGGGGAAGATGGTAACAGGCCTTCCAGAGATACATATCGAGCATGATGGCATTTGTAGAGATTGTGCTCTTGGAAAGAATGTCAAGGGGTCCTTTTTGAGCAGTGACAATAGATCCAAGGGGATCTTCGACCTAATACATACAGATGTTTGTGGACCCATGATCGTTACTTCCTTGAACGAATATTTGTACTATGTGCTCTTCAACGATGATCACTCTCAGAAAACGTGGATTTACTTCTTGAAGACCAAGGATGGAATCTTTGCGAGATTTCAAGAGTTTAGAGCTCAAGTTGAGAACCTGACCGGAAGGAGGATCAAGGTGTTGAGATCAAATAATGGAGGAGAGTACACATCCAGGGATTTCAATGATTTCTGTATTGAGATAAGGATCAAGAGGGAGTACACCGTTCCTTATAACCCTCAGCAAAATGGGGTTGCAGAGAGGAAGAACAGTACTATTGTTGAGGCAACCAAAGCAATGATACATGACCAGAATCTACCTATGATTTTGTGGGCAGAGGCATCCATGAAAACTGTGTACGTTTAGAACAAGAGTACTCATAAGATTCTTAAGAACATGACTCCCGAAGAAGCTTTCACCAGCGTGAAGCCTGAAGTTGGACACTTCAGTATATTTGGGTGTCCAGTATACTTTCATGTACCCAAGGAGAAGAGGACCAAGCTAGACCCTTCAGGCAAAAAGGGTACATTTGTGGGGTACAATGAATCTTCGAAGGCATACCGGATATACATCCCGAGTCCGAGACAAATCGAGGTTAGCAAAGATGTCACCTTTGAGGAAGAGAGCCTTCCGAAGATCCAGAGAATCTCAAATGGACATTAACAGTGAGAAGAAAGAAGAGATAGTACCCTCTCCCCCTTCAGCAGTTCAGCAGGAGACAGTTACTGATCCAATTGATCCCGTAGCTCCAGTTCATGTTCACAGAGACATTGCAGTAGGCCAGAAGAGGCTTGCATGGGCTCGACAGACTCTGCATAAGGCAGAGGGACATGCAACTCCTTGTGGTACATTCCGAGAGAGCAAGAGACCACAGAAATTTTCGAGCTATGTTTCAGCTATGAGCCACATCATTGATACTGAGCCTTCTTGTCATGGAGAAGCGGCAGGTCAGCAGGTTTGGCAAGATGCCATGACAGAAGAGTATCAATCCATCATGAAGAATGATTTGTGGGATATTGTTCCGAGACCGGAAGGGAGGTCTGTAGTGACTTACAAGTGGATCTATAAGATCAAACATACAGCTAATGGAAGTGTTGAGAAGTACAAAGCGAGATTTGTGGCCAGAGGATTCTCTCAGGTGGAGGGAATAGATTATGAGGAGACATTTGCTCTTGTTGCCCGATACAGTTCCATCCGTACAATTATTTCCCTAGCTGCATCCATGGGTTGGAGACTACATCAAATGGATGTAAAGACGGCCTTTCTCAATGGTGAGATTGAGGAAGAAGTTTACATCGAGCAGCCAAATGGATTCGTGACACATGAGAAGGAGTCTCATGTATGCAGATTGAAGAAAGCCCTATATAGACTAAAGCAGGCACCTCGTGCGTGATATGAGAAGATTGATGGATACTTTATGAGTTTGGGCTTCAGCAAGAGTGTTGTTGATCCAAACCTATACTACCACATTGTTGGTGACAAATGCCTGATTTTGGTCCTATATGTTCATGACTTATTCCTCATCGGTTCAAAAAGCCTTATTGTTGAATGCAAGCATGCATTGGCTTCTAAATTT
Organism: Picea engelmannii; assembly: GCA_009831015.1. Taxonomy (NCBI): domain Eukaryota; kingdom Viridiplantae; phylum Streptophyta; class Pinopsida; order Pinales; family Pinaceae; genus Picea; species Picea engelmannii. The sequence goes on from ML781939.1 coordinate 330,899, forward strand.
GAGATGAAGGACCTTGGTATGATGCACTACTTCTTGGGACTAGAAGTGTGGCAGAGGACTGATGAGATTTTCCTGAGTCAAGGAAAATACACAATTGCGATATTGAAGAAATTCGGGATGACAAACTGCAAGTCAATGCCTACACCGATGGTGATGAATTTGAAGAAAATGAACGAGGTTTCTTCTGATTCAGGCAAGATTGTTCCACATCTTTACAGACAACTAATTGGATCATTGATGTATCCAGTTAACACCAGACCTGATATATGCTATGTAGTCAGTGTACTCAGTCAGTTTATGAGTCAGCTGAGACAGACACATTGGATAGCAGCAAAGCATGTGTTGAGATATCTATGAGGCACAGTTGGTTATGGCCTAAGATATGCCTCCGGTGTAGACATGAGATTGCAAGGATATGCCGATGCAGATTGGGCAGGGAGCGCAATGGACCGGAAGAGCACATCCGGTTGTTGTTTTACTTTGTGATCTTCCATGGTTTCCTGGTGCAACAGGAAACAGACTTATGTGGCTTTGAGTACCACAAAAGCAAAGTACATTGCATTATGTGTGGCAGTTCGCGAAGCAGTGTGGCTTCGTAAGCTCCTTGCAAACTTATTTGGTCATGAGATGGATTCCACTATTATCCATCGCGATAACCAAACCTGTGTGAAGATCTTCGAGAATCCTGTGTTTCACGATAAATCGAAACACATTGAGATCAAATACCATTACATCAGAGATATGGTGCAGAGGAAAGCAGTACATGTGCAGTACCTTTCTACACACGAGCAGGTTGCAGATGTCTTCACCAAACCGCTTGCAAGGACGATGTTCGAGTACTTCCATGAGAGACTTGGCCTGGTGGAGAATGTCTCCCTAGTTGAGAGGGAGTGTTGTTGATTGCAGCTTCATGAGACATTCTCTAGGTCGTTCTCCTCTAGACTGAGTTGAGACGATCTATGAGAGAGCACATGTGATGGGTGTGTCATACTCCTCTGGACTGAGTTGAGATGACGTGTGGTCTCTTGTCGTGCTCCTCTGGACTGAGTTGAGACAACTTGAGATGGTCTCCTATCGGACTCCTATGGACTTAGTTGAGTCGACTTGAGATGGCTCTCCAGATGCTACTCCTATGGACTTAGTTGAGTTGATCT
>ML781939.1:332102-344097 GCA_009831015.1 Picea engelmannii
GTCTTGTATAAATAAGAGAGTATATCCCCATTGTGGATCACTCACACACACTTCATTGTAACATTCTCTCAAGCTACTTGTACGGATGAAGTGCACTTCTCTTAGGCGTAGGTTTCAACTTTCAAGGTCATAGAAGCACCCTCTTGTGTACTCTAGGGTTTATGGTGTGGGGGATCTTCTCTTGACTCTATAGCAAAGGATTGTTGGGTTTTTTCCCTTGATTGAGAAGGCTTTTCCTGGCATAACTTCTTATGTTCTTGTGCATGGTTATTCTTCTTATGATCTTGGTTACTGCAGCTATTGTATATTGTATTGTTGCATTGTTTTATGGTTCAAGTTCATGCTAAATTGAAAGAAACTACATGTCCTTGAGCTAAGCATTAAAATTCAACAATTGTTGTACCTGTACGAGAAAATAAACAATGCAGCATATATAGACAATTACCAAGTTATATAATGCAACAATGACCATTTAGACACTAGACAATCATTAAATGCTATGGTTATTGCAAATTACAGCAGTAAACCAGTTTTATAACAGCAATTAACACTTTGCAAAAGCAGCAAATAAAAGTACTCAGAAATGTAGCAATTCATCATGAAAAGTAAGCATTCATCAAGCATAAAATTATCCTATTGCTAAAAGTATTTTCTGAGTAGTTTAAGCCACTTATAAATTAGTGTATGCAGCAAATTAAGACAATTGTCAGTGGTTGTAGCAAAATTTTATAACAGTAGCAATAAATATTGATAGTTTGCTAGAGTTAGGGTTAGAAATGTTAGTTGAATGTTTGAGAGAGATAAAATATTGATTTTAATAGCTACTTCAACCACAAGAACACTCTTAGTCTAGTGTCATTGCTCTCTAGGGCTTATGGAGTCTCAAATGCATTAGCTTGAAGATTGAGCTAGATAAAACAAGAGAGGTAAGGTCTAAACCCTAAGGTGCAAAAACACTTGGGCCTTAGGTTCAAACTTTGAGAAAAGAGGTACCTAGGGTGCAAACACTCTCTCTCCCTCTCTTGTCATGGTTATATACTTTCTAAGGCTACTTGACTGTTGATTTCTTTCTTTATGTAATTTTCAGCATTTTCAGTATTATCTAGGAGTTGCGTTTGCACTCCCACATTGTAATCACACTTGATGTAGCTCTCAGTCCCATTGACCTACTTTTGTGGTCATTTGTTTGACATTAATAAAATTATCTTGCCTTATCTATCTTATTTCACTTAGGTCAAGGATCAAAGGCTAGGGTTAAAACCCTAAAGTGCAAGCACTTTTGGGCCTTAGGCTTTTAACTCTAGCAAAGAATGTTTTACAAACTTGGACAATAAAGACTTTGTGAGGGAGAGAAGCACTTATGTCTGCCTCTTAGGGTTTCAACAAGACAAGAAAACTTGAAACAACATAGCAATTCAACCTTTAGCATTAGCAAGAAACATAAAATTGCAGAAAATTACTTACTTCCTCCGAGCAACATGATCGTTCAAACCCTAATTGCAGAAATTATCCATCCAAGAGAGTTAAACATCCACAAAGAACCTCCTCCAAGCCTAGTGCATGAGAAAAAAGAGCCAAAAGACCAAAAACAATGAAAGTTCTGGAAGTGTTACCCCACACGAGTATGAGGGAAGTGATGCTGAAAATCAATGCTAGCGCTAGCCTCTTTATATGAGGTAAACCCTGGCGCTTTTGTCCACAAAATAAGTCAAATAACAATAATAAGTGGGGCCGACCCCTCAAGTAGCCTCTACAAATGATAAAAATGCAAATAAGCCATCATAAATGCCACACGTGAGGTGATGTCAAGCCTCCCAAGGCTAGAGGAAGGCCTCCCAAGGCCACATGGCATTATCTCAAAGTGAAATCATGGGAAAGGGTGCCTCTCATCGTCCATGGTCATGCTCCATCATCAGTGGTACCCCAAGGGACATCAAACCTCATCATCATCCAATAGAGGCCAACGTTAAGGATCTAGGGCACTATGTCCAAGGTGGAGGAGGTTGCATCTCGTCTCTGCATAGTATTTGGTTGTATATTGCTGCAACATCCTCGATCCAGTGAGTAATAATCCTTGGGGTACACTACCTAGCCTGTGGACTTCCAGCCCATTTGTGTGCCATCGTGACAAAATCTGCCAAAACCAAGCCCATATGTTCTTAATAAGGAACAGGCTAGCGCTGGTGAAAACAACTATGTGTTATCAATGAAATATGAAACCCCGGAATAGAAATTTTTGAACGCCGTGAGTTTGAAATAGGAAATGGTGATCTAATTTGATGTCATCAGCTAACTGGTACTTTATCCTCTGGTTGCAATGATGATTAAGAGTGTGTCACGTCTTCAAACCCTTCTCTGTCTACCCCACGAATTTCGTGAGCGCAATCTATCATGATGTCCTGCTAAAACGTGATGAAAAGATGTCATCACACATTTGCGTCCATTAACTCTCCATGATGATTGTATGACGTGTGTCCGGCGTATCCTTTTTGAGTTTCTGGAGTCGTTGGAGGAAAACCCGTGTTAATGCTTTCACTGGCTCGCTTGCGGCTGAGAGTACGCTTTAGCCGTTGAAACCTGGGGCTTTCACCAGCTAACTTCAACTTCAAAACAGATGTTAGTTGGTGAAAAGTTTTTTTCTCGATTTTTTGAGAAGACCTTTTGATGATCGATTTATTTCTAGGATAACATCTTAGATCCTATATTCTGACACTTCTAAAATTTAAAAATTTATATAGGACCCTAATTTATGACCATGCTATCACAATACTAAAGGAACAAATTGACTGATTCATTTTGAGAGATAACATTTGGCTCCAACTGGGATGGAGACCTCCCTGTGAGGTTTCCAAGAACCTAGTTTGACTCAGTAGCCTTATTTACAATTTGAAATCAAAACTGATTTTACTCAGTATTCCATTGGGCATGGAGTTATTGACGAAAACAAAACAAAAACAAAATTGAAAAGGATATGTACAAATAAGAAGGCTTTAAGGAAAGCCTCATGAAAAGTAGAGCTTCAGAAATTGCCCATTGAATGGGCCACCTGATACTTCTTCACCTGCAAGATCTTGGAGGACAAAGGTATTGTTATGGTGTGTTGATGCTATGACAAATGGACCTGTCCAGAGCGCATCAAACTTGCCATGTTTTCCCTTTTCCTGTCTTGCTGCATCCCATTTCAGAACCAGATCCCCTGCCTTGAAAATATCTATCTTAACCTTTCTGTCAATGATTTATTTCATCTTCCTTTGGTGTAACTCTGTCTTTTCCAGAAATTGTTCTCTGTCTTGTTGCAGCTCTACCAAATTGTGGATCCTCCTAATTAGATCATTTGGCTCAAAGTCAGCTTCTTATAAAAATTTTGCAACTGGTAGTGCAAGTTGAACAGGAAAGATGGCTTCAGTGCCATATACCAACTGGTAGGGGGATGTGCCAATTGACTTTTTATTTGTAACTCTGTCAGCCCACAAAGCAAATTTCAACTTGGAATCCCAGCTCTTGGTATTTTGTTCAAGCAACTTCTTTATGATTCTGACTAAACTCTTATTTGATGATTCAGCTAAGCCATTCCCCTGTGGATAGTAAGAAGTAGAATGTACCAGCTGAATTCCCATCTCTTCACATAATTTTACCAAGTGTTTATCATTAAACGCAGCAACGTTGTCTGTGACTATTCTCTTAGGGCAGCCGAATCTGGAGAATATGTTTTCTTGCAAAAAATTAATGATGACAGTGTGATTGGCATTTCTTGTAGGAATGGCCTCAATCCATTTGGTAAAATAATCAGTAGCCACAAGGATCCATTTATGTTGATTGCTAGAAGGTGGATGAATCTCACCTATGAAGTCCAAACCCCATTGCTGAAAAGGACCCGGGACCACAATAGGTTTGAGGGGAAGAGATTTTAGTTGTTGTTTGCCTGCAAACCTTTGGCACTTGTCACATGTTTTCACAAATTGACACACATCTGAAAATAAGGATGGCCAATAATAACCAGCTCTTAGGATTTTATGAGCAGTAGTCTTCCAATAGTGATGTCCTCCACACTCACTATTATGAAATTCAGTCACGATTTTAGTTGATTCCTCTTCGTTTATGCACCTCACAAGAATCCCTGTTGAATTTTTCCAAAACAATACGTTGTCATTGATGTAGAAATTTATGGCTTTGAGCTTTAAAGCTCTCTCTTGTGTTTTTGTCAAATCTGAAGGAACTGATAAATTCTGCAGAAAATAAATGATGTGACTGTACCATTCACAGTCAGCTAGGTGAGGAAAAACCTGCAAATTATCACTACCTCTGTCTTCTGAGATCTGAATGTCTTATGCATTTAAACCCACAAAATTTATCTCAAGCAACTTACAATTTTCTTCTGCAAGGAGCTTGGCAAGGCCTTGACCTTTCACAAGTTTTGCTAGCTTGATCTCAACATCAAATTCAATTAACTTTGCTATCCACTTACTCCTTTTTCCATCTATGTCGAGTTGTATAAGCACATCTTTAACTGGGCTTGAAGGTACATAAGTTATTACCTTGGCTTGAAGAATGTAAATCCTGAAGGCTTTTAATGAATTGATGAGTGCATATGCTTGTTTTTCTAATGGTTCATACTTTACTTCAGCATCTCTCAAGACTTTACTAAAGAAGGCAACTGGTTGCTCCTGATCATCAACATTTCTCTGCAATAGTACAGCTGCAATTGTATCTTTTGAAACAAATGAAAAGATATAAAACTCCTTGTCAAAATTAGGACTGATTAAAACAAGGGTTGTTATAATGGCTTCTTTGATAGCATTGAAAGAGTGTTTAGTTTCTTCAGTCCATCTTACTTCAGAATTCTTTCTTAACATACAAGTAATGTGCTTTGTAAGTTCTACAAAGTTTGCTATAAACCTCCTGATAAAGTTTATAGTTCCAAGGAAAGACTAAATATCCCTTTTTGATCTAGGAAGAGACAATTTTTTAATGGCTTCTACTCTTTCTGGATCAATCCTTACCCCATCAGCTGAAACAATATGTCCAAGCAATTTCCCTTCTTTAAGTGCAAAATTAGATTTCTTAGGATTAAGAGAAATGCCATACCTCCTGTATTTTAGGAATGCCTTCCTCAAATGCTGCAAATGATCTTCATGGCTGTTTGAAAAAACAGTTATGTCATCAAGATATATCAGAACAAATTTGTCTTTCTCTCCAACAAATGTGATGTCCATTGCTCTCTAGAAACTAGCTCCGGCATTCATCAGTCCAAAAGGCATTTTTTCATACATGAAAGTGCCCCATGGAGTGGTAAAAGCAGTCTTTTCTCTGTCATCCGGATGGACAGCAATCTGATTGTATCTGGGAGAACCCATCAATAAAGGACATCACACTTGACCCTGATACCTTTTGTAAAATGTGTTCCATCTTGGGCAACGGGTAGTTGTCTTTCCTAGAACACTTGTTTAAATTTCTGAAATCCACACAGAGTCTGATCTCTCCATTTTTCTTTCTGACAGGTACAAGGTTAGCAATCCAATCTGAGTATCTAAGAGGTATAATAATTTTAGCATCCAATAATTTCTTGATCTCTTTTTCCATGGTAGGCAGCAACATAGGGCTAAAAGATCTAAGCTTCTACCTAAATGGTTTAATATCTTTATTTAAAGGAATCTTATGTTGAATTATCTCGGTGTTGAATGTTTTCAAGTCACTGTATTGCCAAGCAAAGATATCAGCAAATTCTCTTAGCAACTCACCATAATCAGCCTTTTGTTCTTCAGACAGATGAGAAGCTAAGTTGACATATTTAGGATCTTGTTCACTGGCTACATTTAACTGAAAGACATCTGAGTCCTCTTCCTTCTTTTCCAATTTGACAGCCACATCATTATTATCAAACAGCCTTTCTAAAGGGACCAATCCTTTAGGAATTCTGTTGGTGGACAATTGAACAATTTCATGTGCTCCAATTTTACTTCTTAGCTTTGGCTTCTCAGCTTCTTCATCATGTTCATTCTCCAAATCAATCTGCAAATCTGCAAACTCATCCATTACTGCAAGGAATCTAGTGAGTTCAGCATCATCTTCAAAAACCTTCCAAAACTTTACATTATCAGGGAGTGATGGCCTATACTTTACTTGGACTTCATAGTTTAATTTAGGGGGTAATGGAGGTATGAAAGAGCAGGCTGAAACAGCCAATGAATCAGCTAGTTCATTCATGGCTCTAGGAACATGAGTAATCTTGAAATCTGTAAAAGCATGGATTACTGTCAAAACTTCATCTCTATAGGCTTTCAGCCTAACATGTTTGGCTTGGAAGGATTTGTTTACTTGCTGAATTATTAGGTCCGCATCTCCAAATACCTGTAGTCTTTGAATCTTCATCTCTTTGGCTGCATTTAATCCTAGGAGCAGGGCCTCATATTCTGCAATGTTGTTAGTTGCTTTAAAATCAAGCTTAAAAGATAAATGAGTAGTTTCCTTCAATGGGGAAATGATGACTATGCATGCACCAGTTGATTCTCTTGTACATGCCCCATCAAAGAACATTGTCCATAAATCATTTCCACCTATTTCTGCTGGCTGCACAATGGGTTGCTTAAGTAATAATGATTCGGAAAGAGTGTCATCAATTTGAAGTATACATGAACCCATACCTGTGTCCACTGAATAAATTGGGTGATTGACTGGATTCTGATCATCACTGATTATGTATGCAAGCTGAGATTCTCTGTACAACCTTCTATTTTCTCCACCGAACACCGAAATGGTGGCGTATGATAGATCCATTTGCAAAGTTCCACCAAGTCTTTTCATGAAAGATCTAGACAAGAGACATCCAAATTTGGGAGGGATGTCTGCCACAACCACATCCATCACCATGGTTTTCATTGATGCTGAGGTCAAGGTCACTGCCAAATCTTTAATAAGCCCAAAGCATTTAACTCTCTTGGAGTCAAAAGAAAAAAGATCATGATAAGTCTTAGTGATTTCTAGACCAAGTTTTTCCATCACAGCCTTTGGCATCAGATTATGAGATGCACCTGAATCTAAGAGACAATTGTGCAAGATTTTGTCATGAATGTTCAAGGAAATGTAAAATGGTGGACAGCTCTCATCCCTATCTTCAATCATAGGGCCTAGGACAATAATAGGTTGATTATCTTGAATGTTGAGGATATCAGCAGAGTCAAAAGTGCAGCTAGGATCAAGGGTGCTCAAAATGTTTTTCTTAAATGACTCATTTTTCATCAGCTCAACTAGAGGGATTGGAATTTTAATTTTTTGGATTTTTGCTTCAAGCTTAAAAGATAAAGAGGTCTTGTCAGATGTTTTTACCTCGTGGGATGATGCTTTTAATGCAATTTGTGGTTCCTTTAAATTCTGCTGATCTGGATTCTGCTGCTTGGCAGGTACACGGTTTTTCTTTTGAGGAGGAGGTGTAGTACTCTGTTTTGCAGCAGCTGCCTTAGACTTGAGCTTGTATCTATTTTTCTCATCTGCCTGAAATACACCATTGTCATCAGAGAGTTCATTAATTTGTTCATTTGTAAGGGCCTCCTCATAATCATTTTGAGTCAAAAATGAATTTTCCAGCTCTGCTTTGAAACAATGAATATGGTCTTCTTGATTTTCAGGACATTCATCTTCATCATATTCTTCCATCACAGCATTTTGAAGAGGAGCCTTTATCTTCTGATCCTCAGTAGGATTTCTTTCTCTCTGCAAAATCTGCACTTGCTGATAATTTTTCCTGAAGTTGTTTGGATTCTGATTTGAATTTCTGTTTGTATAATCATAAGTACCCCTTCCTTTAACAGGCTGCTTGTTTTCAATTTTAAGTTTAGATATCTCAGAAGTTAAAGACTAACATTTTAGCCATCTTGTCTAGTTTTGGATTAGTATGGGATGAAGAAGAAGCTTCCTCTCTAGGCTTTCTTCTATCAGTGTTTCCCTTCAGCTTATGAGCAGCCAATATATTCGATTCCACTTCAAGGGCAGAATCTTGCATTAGAGATAAGGTAGGTGACCTTCTTTCTCTCAACAACACACAGAATTCTGAATCAAAAGAATTTGCATATGTGATTTTGGCAAAGGCATCTGAAGGTTTTATCTCCGCTGGTATTTTACTGTACATCCTATTGAACCTTTTAGTGAAATCAGAGATTGATTCACCATTTTCTTTCCTGAGATTTCCAAATTCAGTAATATAGTACAGAAATCTCTTCTATCACCCCAGTGCTTCAAAAAATACCATCCAATTGCTCTATGCCAGCTATTGAACCAGCAGGAAGTTCTTTGAACCACTTCCTGGCATGGCCATTTAAGCTTTGGACAAAAACTCGAGTCCAAACATCTTCTTCCTCAATGTTAAGGTTTTCTGCATAACTGTAAAAGGCCTCTATATGTTCTTCAGTGGTCACATCACTTTCACCTGTGAATTTGGGCATATACTTCTGATAGTCTCCTGTAGGCATGGCTGATACTGGATTTGGCAATATCAATGGTGCATACCTAGCAGCTAGGATTTGTTGCATCTTGGTCAAAGGAGGAGGGGCAGCCATGATTATTGGTGAAAGAGGTGATAGACTTTTCTCTAATTCCTCAGCACTGGGGGGGTTTAATTTAAAAGGGGAAGAACTCTCTGATGGGAAAGAAGTTTTGTATGAGGCTATATAGAATTTTGTAAGCTGTTCAGCCAAGTTTTCCTCACCTTTAGCAGACAGTTCTTGAAGAATATGTTCTACAGCAAGGAGGCTAGTGTGAATGTGTATATGGTCTTCTTCCCACTGTGAGTGAAAAGACTCAAGGGATGATGAGCTGTGATTTCTTTCTAAAGTTTTAGATGATTCTTCAACCAAATTTGAGCCTATCACTTTTTTTGTAATGACATTTTCCTCTTGATAAGAAATAATTGATTTTTCTGCAGTTGTTACAGATGTTTTTTCACTGACAATCTTAGAGGAAGAAGATCCAGTGTTTTCTGTTATGAACTTCTTAGAATGAGAAAGAGGACTATTTTGGGTACCTGATTTTGAAGTCTGACCTTGAAATGATCTTCCTCTTCTGAGAATTAGTTCAGGGTTGGGCACTAGTGTGACAGGTGATTCTTGTGGATTCGCCCTGGTACTAATCTTCTTTGGAGCCAGGATGAACTTGTGGAGTCGCCAGATAGATGATTACAACCAATGTAATGTCTAATCTTTGTCTATCATCAAAGATCAGCTATGTGTCGTCTCCCAGGAAAGTTAAGCTTCAGTCTCCTCTCCCCAGCAACGGCACCAATTTGTTATCACTCCAAGAAACTCTTTGAGGTTGTGGGTCAAAGATGCTTGGTAACTTAAAGTAAACTTGTTTTTTGTATTTTGTATGTGTGGATCAATGGGATGACTCAATTACAGTATGGTATTCAGACAGTCAAAATGAGAATCAAATGAACCAGTGCTCTCAAGGATCAATAATCAGATGATAGCTTTTAAAGTGGGTGAAAAAACAATGCTTATAAACCAAATACAATTGTAGGGTTCAATAAACAATCATAAGAAACTATTAAACGAGTTATGAGCTAATTGATGAGATAACAATCATTCTACAGCTGAAACAACTTGAATAAAAGTACAGAAGGAAAGATGAGCATCTGACATTAATAGAGAGAAAACTGTGATTTGTATTATCATATGAAAGGTCTGTTTACAATATAGTATTTCTGCTATCCAAAATCGAACCCTTACTTTATCAAAATGATAAGTATTTATCCCCTTTACAATAGATCTCAGATCTCTGAAAAATGGATCTGGATTTCTAAATATAGAAAACAAAAGACAAAACTAAATACAATAGGATAACTAAGAACTAGTTCCTATGAATCGAACTGTCTTCAAAGCTTGTCTTCGACATCTGGTCTTCATCATTGCTATGTTTCTGATGTGGCATGGAGGAAAGGACACATGTCTTCAGTAGTTGGAAAACTTTCAACAGCTGTGAACAAAGCTTTAGTTGATCAATTTAGCATTCTCCTCCAAAATCTCCACGAATCTTTGAAACTGAATATTTTATGATTTGGTGATTCATCTTTTAGATGTCCTCTTATCCTTTAAATCACCCAAAAACCGCTCTGTTCGAGCTCAAATCTTCAAAATTCTTACTCTGCGGTTTCACCAGCTATTTTGCCTTAGGATTTGCTAGTTAGCTGATGAAAGCTCGACTTTACAACAACTAATTGGTTATAATTGCGCCTTTTGTGCTGGTGAAAGCTCTGTTTTTTTCAAAAAGGAAAACTTTCATATCCAAAACTGTTGTTCCATCACACATCATTATTTATTTGATTGATCTCCCTGCAAATTTACAGCAACCTGTGCCAGCAACTGTAAATCTGGATGTGTGGTAATTTTTGCCTTCAATTTTTTGATTTTCCTATTCAGACGCTTAGCTAACCACCATAAGCTGTTATAATCCTTTGTGATATTTTTCTTCTTCTTCTTCTCCTTTATACTTTCACGTGCCAGCTTCTCAAACGCTACATTGGTCTTTGCAAAATTTTCTGATAAGGCTTTATATCTTGACTTTATCACCCTTTCTAAAACCTCTTGTTGTGCTATTACCTCTTTCAACTCCTTAATCTTCTGTGTTTTCTTTGATTTCTTATTTCTTGAGGTTTCACCTTCATCTTTGGAAGTAAAAACTTCAAAATCCTGTGCAGGTTCCATGGAGTACTCTGGACTTTGGTTGGCTGGACTTTCATCTTCCTTTTCTGGTTCTGTATCTGAATCTGTGTATGGCAGATTTAGAGCATTTGTCTTTTTTACTATGGATTGCTCTGAGTTTGTTTCAAAATCTAGTTTCTTTTTATCTTTCTTGGGCTTTATGCTTGAATTTTTGTCTTCTGGTGGCTTTGGGAGAGCTCTCCTTCTCCTTGAGCTACTCTGAGGGGTTGATTGTTTCTTGCATGCTTTCTTCTGTTCATTTACAGGTTGATTTTGGGTCTCAAAACCTTCCCAGAAGAGAAAGTGCTGCCAAGTTCTTTCTCTCTGTCTCAATTCTTCCAAGATGATCATTTTAATCAGGCCATAATGACAGGGCATTTTTTATACTGAATGGTTCGGCTCTGATCTTATTACATACCTTAGTTAGGCTTCTATGAAGAAAGAAAGGCAAATTTAGAAGGACCTTCCCTATGAAGTGATCTAAGAGTTTAAAATGATATAACATTAACTTGTCATACCTGCCCTCTAAGGTTAAATATAACTGAATGCCTTTGAACAGATCCTGCCATTCATCTTCAAGGTAAGAAACATGGATACTTTTCTTCCAAGTTATACTTCGGAATTCTGTCTTGAGGTATGGTCTAAAATCCAAATTCTTGGTCACTGTTGTCTTAAACCAATTTTGGCCTGTTCTAGGTAAACCAGTTGCTAAAGCGATGGCAAATTCATCAACTATCAACTCCAGCGAGCCCACTATAGCTTTCTTTCCATTGTAAGACTTTACAAAAACCTCTGCAATTGCCTGGTGATAGCCTTCTTGTAAGCTTTATGTTAGAATATGAAAGATTGTGCTCGTTTTACCATTGACAATACCCTTGTCACCCAACCATAGGCCGAAGCCACCCTCCGAGCACCTTGACCTTGACAGAGAAGAATATCGGTAGCAATCAATAGCCAAGCAAGGCTAATGCACCAAGCAAGAATAGAAACCAAAGCTAATCAGATAGTCCCACCCAGAAAACTGGTGCAACACCTTCCCCAGAAACTTGCGCACAAAACTGCCAACTGCAGTGCGCACAACTGGCTCTTTGCAATTCTGAGAATGTGTATAATGAGAAACGGGCGCCCTGTATTTATAGTAATCTGGCAGGCTTACTGGGGCCAACTTCTCCTTCTGGGTACTAATTAATTCATATTAAATATATTTCTGCAGCCAACATCTCGTCTAGGGTTTCCTTTACTTCTTTGCTTCCTTCCGGAATATTCTAATCTCGTCATAGGTCACAATAGAGGTTCATACCTCCCGA
>ML781939.1:363064-385423 GCA_009831015.1 Picea engelmannii
ATACATACGAATGTTATAATGATCAAATATGACACATACCATGATACCTCGGACCAATTACCTCATGGAGCAAGAGCCTTTTCTGATGCAAGGCCAAACCGGTAGTGATGGAGGCTGGTACTGCTGGCAGGACAAATCTGGCTGAGAAGAAGAAGATGGGTCCTCCAGGACCATGCTCAAGTCGCTCCTGCTCTCGTACTCCATGTCTAGGACCATGTGGGCCTCGAGACATGATCTCCTGGTTATCCCTAGATATCGGGGATAACAGGGAGCAAAAGCCTCTCTAAATGGGGAGGTATGATACGGATTGGATCATCATACAATTTGTCATTTATCTCGGTGCTTTCTGGGTGGAAAAAATTGAAGGAATCAACTTGTAGGCCTACTTTAGCAACAAGTCCCAATCTGGATATTGGGGTCGAAAACCATCTGAAATCTTTTGGGGCAATTTTGAGACATCAAACATCATTTCTTTTGGTCCAAAATGTTTATAGAACCAAAACAACATATTCTACACATTGAAACCTTTCCAACAGTGCAAGAATCGCCTCAATCATAGATTGTATGCAAAAGTTATGCCTCCTACAAGTTGACCTACCTGGTTGACCACCATAGTACTAGTGGATGCCATGTCAACACCCACTACTCACACATGGAGTTGGCCACGTGTGGACGTTCAAGAAGATTCTAGAAGGTCTAAAACCTTATCACTAATTGAAGGGTTGAGGAAGTCAAAACCCTAATCCTAGACATCTATCGAGCTATGTTAAATACCGGACCACTAAAAGGAGAAAGGAGTCCATTCTTTAGCATTGTATTTGTTCCATAGTTGAGCAGAGCATCTAGGAGTGGTATTTTGAGAGCATAACTTCATGAATTTCATGAACCTAGCACACAGCAATTAATTCTGAGCAAAATAAATTTACTGAACTAAAACACAACTACGTTACTCAACGAAAATATAAGCAGAACCATAAAACAAAAACCAAACACATTTGCACACGAGATTCAGGTAAATACCCCTGGAAAAATCCTTGTGGGAAAATCAATTATGAGTTTGATTTTATTAGATAAAATCCTGGGCTCCCATCCTGGGATAATGGCCCATCAGAGGATTACAATGTTGCAGCCGATAGCCTAGCCCACTTGGCTGTTATCTCCCTCATTGCCCCCCTACACCCTTTCCTTATCCCTACCCACTCAGACACAAGTACATGAGCAAGACTCCCTCTTGCTCCTATGCACTCATCGTGTGCCTCTCACTCTCCTTAGATCTACCTTTATAATCCCCTAATAACTAAAACCCTAACCCTAGATCTCAAAGGCCAAGATTAGATCTTGGATCCCAATCTCCCACTAACTAAGAAAGGGAGAGCTTACCCTTATTTATACACAAGTGGGTGAAGATCCCAATGAGGAGGGCGCATGGCTTGATTGAGGAGGGTGCACCACATGGTAGAAGGAGATGAGCCAAGTGTTGGAGAGTGGGCTGCCACCTCTCAACACATCCAACAAATGTCAAATCAAAGGAATGGTGGAAGGAGGGCGCGCCACCTCTCCTTATTTGTGGGCTGCCACCTCAAGGGTGTGCCACCTCTCCAAGGGGGGCACACTTTCCAATAGACACATGCTCTAAATCAAATATTCCATAATCCAATCAATCTTCAATTAGCTTGGGTTTGTCTCCTTTGACCTTTAGCTTGACTTTGTGCCTTTATTGTGTCTTCAATCCTGTCCCCACATATCTTTTTATTTTTGCCTTGCCTGATTTTTATTGAATTAAAATGACATTTTTGATTTTTGAGAGTAAAATCAATTTTAAGTGATTAAAATCACTAATTTTACTCAAATAAGTGGGTACTTAGGTAACATGGGTGCTCTAGGTCCAAAAATGAGCATCCCCATGGCCTATTTGGTGCCCAAATACCACTTTTTTAATGTATCTTTATTTTTTATTTAAAAATTGCCGAATTCTGACAATTTTTTAATTAATTGAAAAAATTAAAAAAAAATCCTAGGGGGGACTTAATACATTTCCATAAGACTCTAGCAGGATGTTTAGCATGGTAATATACATTAGACACTAGGCTTAGATCCATGCTCAAGCCTAACCATGAGCATATACTCCATCTCTGGAGGGATTGAGTGAAAAAACTCATAAATTATAAATCGCCTGAAAACGGCAAAATATAATTAGTAAGTGAAAAAACACTACAGAGTATAACTCACGCTTAGGACTTAAGGTGGCTAAGACCTTTTACAAGTTCATCATGCAAACACCTCTTATTACAATTTTTTATGGAAAATCTAGAGTAACAGGGTGGTCATTATGACCGGCTGAACTTCTGAACTTTGAATTTTGAACAAGTGATGTTCAAACTTTGGCGACTCGCTGGAAGTCCATCTCAGTGCAACTTTGATGAATAACATGATGTAAAGGGTACAAGTCGACCACACCATATGTGAAAGATAATTAATATTTCTGTAATGATTAATTATATTATTGAGTTATTGAGGTCGGCCCTATTGTGCCAATAGACACACCTTTTGATGTGTTAGTTCCTGTATAAATAAAGGTGAATCCCCATTGAGGATTACACACTCACACTTGTCATTTCAGAATTTCAGCAAGTGCTTGTACGACTGAAGTGCGCACCTCTCTTGGGCGCTAGAATCTAGGTTTTGGTAAGCACCCTCTTGTGTGCTAGGTCTATGGTGTTGGGGGATCTTCTCTTGAGAATATAGCAAAGAATTGTTGGGTTTTTCCCTTGTTTGAGAAGGGTTTTCCCAGGATACTTCTTGTGTTCTTGTGCATGGTTATTCTTCTTGTGATCTTGGTTATTGCAGCAATTGTGTATGGTGTTGTTGCATTTATCTATGGTTCAAGTACATGCTAAATGAAATAAACATGTGCATGAGCTAAGCATAGAGAAAATTCAACATGGTATCAAAGCAGAGTTCCTGAAGAACCATTGCACAAGTTTTCTAGCAAGACGTCACCTCCCAGTTGCAGAAAAGTACGGCCCTCTAGGGTTTTTGAAAAAGTATGACCCTCCTTTTGTCAGTTTCGACACTTTATACTGGAGCGTTGGGGCTAATTTTGGCATAGGAGTGTACGGCTTCCTTCAGCACACCTCCAGAAACTCTCATATTGCAATTACGAGAATTTTTTATTTTTGGCCCTAGGGTTTCTAGGTTTCTGCAATTTTCTGCAAAATTTTGGTTTTAGGGTTTCTGCAGGTCATTGAAAGATTTTTGCAGCTCACCAGTGTTCTTTTGACTTTCCAAGGCTTATTGTTGGCAGTCATAAGTCCAATGAAACCTAAGGTTGCTAGCCTAGCCTAGCCGTTAGGTTTCCTAGCCTAGCCGTTATGGTTTGTAGAAGAATCTACACACCATGAGGAATTGAACTTTGGTGGAAGATAGGCTTGATGGATTAAGCAACTTCAGTTCCTGGAAATCAAGACTACGGATCACCCTGGAAGAGGATGACCTATTGAGTTTGATAGAAAAGACTCTACCAGAAACAGATACCAATGAAGAGAAAAATGATTGGAAGGCAGATGACGTCAAAGAAAGGGAGATAATCATCTATTCAGTAAGAGATCATCTACTACCTCGTATTGCTACCTTAAAGACAGCTTATGAGATGTATGATGCATTGAAGAATATGTTTGAGAGTAACAACACCCTCAGAGCCCTTACATTGAAGAATCAGCTTCAACATATAAAGATGACAAAAGTTGACACCGTTGCTACCTTCTTCATGAAGATTTCAGAGATCAGAGATCAGTTGAGTGCCATTGGAGAAACCATATAAGACAGAGAACTCGTCTTGACCACTCTCAATGCTCTTCCAAGACATTGGGAACCATTTCTTCAAAGTATCAGTGGTAGAGTAGATCTACCTGGATTTGATCGTCTAGGGACAGACTGCACCCAGGAGGAAACCAGACTTATAGCCAGAGGAGTGCAAGACTCCCTTCATGATGGAAATCATGCTCTTGCCTTTCATACAAAGAAAGGAAGAAGAAATAGAAGAAGTTGCAACAAAGCATTCAAAGACAAGAAAACTTCATCAGCTTCAGGTCATGAACACAGAAAAGACAATTCAAACATTCAGTGTTTCAGATGTGACAAGTATGGACACATTGCAAGAAATTGTCCTACCAGGAAGAAAGGAAAACAATTTGCATCCACTGCTGATGTTGATCCAGAACCACCTCAGAGAGATGAAGACACAAAAGATGAAGCATTCTTCTTCATATCAGCACTCTCAGGTACGGTTCCTATTGATAGTGATATTTGGTTAATTGACAATGGTGCTTCCAGACACATGACTGGATATAGAGATCATCTGACAGACCTTATTGACAAAGAATCTAGTCTACATGTTGTACTTGGAGACAATGCTAGATAGATATACTGTGAAAGGAATTGGAACTTCTTCTTTCCAACTAGATTCTGACATACTACTCCAATTAAGTGAGGTACTATATGTACCTAAGATGAAAAGTAACCATGTCTTTGTTTCTGCCTTAAAGGATAAAGGCTACAAGGTTATCTTCTTTGAAGGAAAACTTCTTGCATGGCAGAAGAACTCACATATGAATTATGCCCGAGTAATTAGTGTTTGAGAAAACAGCTTGTACAGATTGATTGTACGACTAGTTTAGGCCCTATTACATGATACTATTAGCTTGAGCGAGCTATGGCATAGGAGACTTGCTCATATCCATTATAGAGCCCTTCCCTCTCTGGGGAAGATGGTAACATGCCTTCCAGAGATACATGTTCAGCAAGATGGTGTTTGCATAGGTTGTGCTATTGGCAAGAATGTCAAGGGGTCCTTCTTGAGCAGTGACAGTAGATCCAAGGGGATCTTGGACTTGATACATTCAGATGTTTGTGGACCCATGACAGTTGCTTCCTTGAATGGATATTTGTACTATGTGCTCTTCATCGATGATCACTCTCGGAAGACGTGGATTTACTTCTTGAAGACCAAGGATGGAGTCCTTTCGAGATTTCCAGAGTTTAAAGCTCAGGTTGAGAACCTGACTGGGAGGAGGATCAAGGTGTTGAGATCAAATAATGGAGGAGAGTACACCTCCAAGGATTTTAGTGATTTTTGTATTGAGGCAGGGATCAAGAGGGAGTACATCGTTCCTTATAACCCTCAGCAAAATGGGGTTGCAAAGAGGAAGAACAGAACCATCATTGAGGCAACCAAAGCAATGATACATGATCAGAATCTACCTATGATTCTGTGGGCAGACGCATCCATGACAACAGTGTATGTTCAGAACATGAGTCCTCATCATATTTTGAAGAACATGACTCCCGAAGAAGCTTTCACCGGAGTGAAGCCTGAGGTTGGACACTTCAGGATATTTGGGTGTCCAGTATACTTTCATATACCCAAGGAGAAGAGAACCAAGCTAGATCATTCAGGTAGAAAGGGTACATTTGTAGGGTACAGTGAATCTTCGAAGGCATACCAGATCTACATCCCTGGTCAGAGACAGATTGGGGTGAGCAGAGATGTCATCTTTGAGAAAGAGATGGCCTTTCGAAGATCCAGAGAATCTCAGATGGAGATTGACAACGAGATAGTACCTTTTCCCCCTTCAGCAGTTCAGAAAGAGACAGCCATTGATCCAATTGATCCCGTAGCTCCAATTGATATTCCCAGAGACATTGCAGTCGGCCATAAAAGCCTTGCCTGGGCTCGACAGACTCTGCAGGAGGCAAAGGGACATGTAGCTCCTCGAGGCACATTATGAGAGACCAAGAGACCACAGAGATTTTCAAGCTACATTTCATCTATGAGCCACATCATTGATATTGAGCCTTCTTGTCATGGAAAAGCAGCAGGTCAGCAAGTATGGCAAGATGCCATGACAGAAGAGTATTAGTCCATCATGAAGAATGATGTGTGGGATATTGTTCCGAGACCGGAAGGGAAGTCTGTGGTGACTTCCAAGTGGATCTATAAGATCAAACATGCAGTCGATGGAAGTGTCGAGAAATACAAAGCGAGATTTGTGGCTAGAGGATTCTCTCAAGTGGAAGGAATTGATTATGAGGAGACTTTTGCCCTTGTAGCCCGATACACTTCCATCCATACGATCATTGCCCTAGCAGCATCTATGGGTTGGAGACTACATCAGATGGATGTAAAGACAGCCTTTCTCAATGGTGAGATTAAGGAAGAAGTTTACATCAAGCAGCCAGATGGATTTGTGATACATGAGCAGAAGTCTCATGTGTGCAGGTTGAAGAAAGCCCTGTATAGGACTAAAGCAGGCACCTCGTGCTTGGTACGAGAAGATGGATGGATTCCTGATGAGTTTGGGCTTCAGCAATAGTGTTGTTGATCCAAACCTATACTATCATATTGTTGGTGACAAGTGCCTGATTTTGGTCCTGTATGTTGATGATTTATTCCTCACCGGTTCAAAAAGTCTTATTGTTGAATGCAAGCATGCATTGACTTCTGAATTTGAGATGAAGGATCTGGGTATGATGCACTACTTCTTGGGACTAGAAGTATGGCAGAGGACTGATGAGATTTTCCTAAGTCAAGGAAAATATACAGTAGAGATATTGAAGAAATTCGGTATGACAGACTGCAAGTCCATGCCTACACCAATGGTGATGGATCTGAAGAAAATGAACGAGGCTTCCACTGATTCAGGGGAGATTGATCCACATCTTTACCGACAGCTGATTGGATCATTGATGTCTCTGGTTAACACCAGACCTAATATATGCTATGCAGTGAACGTACTCAGTCAGTTTATGAGTCAACCAAGACAGACACACTGGATAGCAGCGAAGCATGTATTGAGATATCTACGAGGCACAGTTGAATATGGTCTGAGATATGCCTCCAATGTAGACATGTGATTGCAAGGATATGCCGATGCAGATTGGGCAGGGAGCGCAATGGACCGAAAGAGCACATATGGTTGTTGTTTTACCTTGGGATCTGCCATGGTTTCCTGGTGCAGTAGGAAACAGAGCTTTGTGGCTTTGAGTATCGCAGAAGCAGAGTACATAGCATTATGTGTGGCAGTTCGCGAAGCAATGTGGCTTTGCAAGCTCCTTGCAGATTTATTTGGTCATGAGATGGATTCCACTGTTATCCATTGCGATAACCAGAGTTGTGTGAAGCTCTCAGAGAATCATGTGTTTCACGATAAATCGAAACACATTGAGATCAAATACCATTACATCAGAGATATGGTGCAGAGGAAAGCAGTACGCGTGCAGTACCTTTCTACACATGAGCAGGTTGCAGATGTCTTCACCAAACCGCTTGCCAGGACAAAGTTCGAGTACTTTCGTGAGAGACTTGGCCTGGTGGAGAATGCCTCCCTAGCTGGGAGGGAGTGTTGTTGATTGCAGCTTCATGAGACGTCCTCCAGATCATTCTCCTCTAAACTGAGTTGAGACATCTGTGAGAGAGAGCCCAAGTGTTGGGTGTGCCCATGTGATGGGTGTGCATCAAACTCTGCACTGAGTTGTGATGACGTGTGGTCTCTTGCTTTGTACTCCTCTGGACTGAGTTGAGTCAGCTTGAGATGGTCTCCTGCCATGTACTCCTATGGACTCAGTTGAGTCGGCTTGAGATGGTACTCCAAATGATACTCCTGTGGACTCAGTTGAGTGATTTGTTGAGTAGAACGTCCCTATGGCTGAGCACAGGTGGACGTGTCCCTAGTGGTTGAGCATTAGTGGACATGTGAGATCCTTGCTATATGGTCTGAGAGTAAGATTTACTTGTAACCCTGATTTGTGATGTAAAGGGTACAAGTTGGCCCCACCATATGTGAAAGATAATTAATATTTGTGTAATGATTAATTATATTATTGAGTTATTGAGGTCGGCCCTATTATGCCAATAGACACACCTTTTGTTGTGTCAGTTCTTGTATAAATAAAGGTGAATCCCCATTGAGGATTACACACTCACACTTGTCAGTTCGGAATTTCAGCAAGTGCTTGTACGGCTGAAGTGCCCACCTCTTGGGCGCTAGGTTCTAGGTTTTGGTAAGCACCCTCTTGTGTGCTAGGTCTATGGTGTTGGGGGATCTTCTCTTAAGAATATAGCAAAGGATTGTTGGGTTTTTCCCTTGTTTGAGAAGGATTTTCCCATGATACTTCTTGTGTTCTTGTGCATGGTTATTCTTCTTGTGATCTTGGTTATTGAAGCACTTGTGTATGGTGTTGTTGCATTTGTTTATGGTTCGAGTACATGCTAAATGAAATAAACCACATGTGCATGAGCTAAGCATAGAGAAAATTCAACAAATCTAAGATTTCATAATATTATAAGATCTGTTGGGACGAATTGTTCCAATGGAATATCCACAGCAGTTTACAGATCACGGTGAAATCCAATTCCTCCACCAATTGTTTCAATGGCATATGTACCACTGAATTTCAGTGTCGTGGCAAGGTATCCCGATGACTTCCCTACTACGTTTGTAAGTCTATTCCTACTTTTGAAGGAAATAATGCTATTAATGTTGAGAATAAATTTTTTGTTTTCATTGAGAATTTCGATGTCATACATGAGGATGTCCAGATGAAGTTGTTTGTTCAGAGTTTGGATAATGAAGCACATGAATGGTTTAGGGCTTTTCCACCAGCACATATAGTTACCTTATAGGATCTCACTAATGTTTTTTATTGATGAAAGGGTTGAAAGAAAAGATAAATGTTTTCTGTTGAAATTAGTGTAGCTGCAAGAGCCATTCTCCTGGAGGATGACATAAGACCCTAGCTGTGGACTAGGGCCCCCAGCACACTCCTGGGATTTCTTAGTATGAGACCAAGCAGTGAGTGCCATGGCAAAAGACCCTTGTGAGGGTCCCCAGTAGATGACTGGGGTTCTTGGTCTAGGACCAAGCAGTAAAGACCCTAGATGTATTCTAGGGCCCCTGGATGTGTTCCAGGGAATCCTTGCCCAGTGCTTGGATTGATCCTTGGATGTGTTCCTTGGTGGTTGATATAAGTCCCTAGATGTGTCTAGGGCCCCTGGATGTGTTCCAGGGAACCCATGCTTAATACATGGGTTGATCCTTGGTCTTGTACCTTGATGGATAAGACCCTAGATGTGTTCTAGGGCCCCCAGATGTGTTATGGGGAAACCTGGTCTTTGACCAGGTAGATCTTGGTGTAATACCAAGATGTGTTGATGTGTGATCCTCTTCCTCTCTCCTGGGATGGTCCATGGGACCTAGGAGAGTCTATGAAGATGGGCATGACCACATTGTGTGTTGTACCCTCTTATGCAATGATGATAAAATTTATTGGTCACATTGAGATTCATATGGACGTGTTTTGCCACTAAGGAACCCCCCTTGTCTATCCTAACCCCGTGATTGGTCTTCACCCTTGGTTTATGAGTTTGGGTTTTCATCTTGTGTGAGTGGGGTTTTAATTTTGTGTTTAGGGTTTTGTAATGTTAAATTAGAATATTAATTAATATTAGAATTGACATTAATTTAATATTTATATTAAATAATATGTCAATATATTAATTATTATTTTAATAACCTAAAACCATATCCTAAACTATAAATTAGAACCTATCCTCATTATCTCCTACACTCACACTCTCACTCTTCGACAAAGTTGCGGCCTCACTCTGATTTTTGCGGCCTCCTTTACTGTTCAAGTCTTAGTTCTGGTTTCATGTGCTGGAAGGTCCTACCTTGAAGTTGTTTGTTGGATGGTTCCTTGTTGAGGTCTTCACTGCTGCCAGGACTTTCCTAACTTGCAGATCTGCTCCTTATCTAGCAGTCAGCTTCTCCTACTGTGTGAGATCTGCTCCTTCCTAGCAGTCGGCCTCTTCTACTATGTGAGGTCTGCCCCCTCCTAGCCGCCATCACTATTGTAGGGCTGCCATCCCTCCTCTTGTCCTCAGATCTGTGTTAGAAAGAGTCGCGGCCTCATTATGGGCTCCCTCCATAGCTGCCATACCTCCTCTCTAGCTGCCAGGTAAGGTTTTGTAGCTTGTTGTCCCTTTTTCTAAGTAAGAGACTTGTGGACTGTGTGGACTTCACTCACCTATATCAGACCTATCCCTGTGGTGTTGTTGGATATAAGGGTTTATTGTTTAAGTAAATTGCTTGGGGTTATTGTTATCTTTCCTTGGGGTTTTTCTATTGGCAAAACAGTCATAAGTTCTCCTTTACAGAGATCAAACCCTAAGTGGTTAATCCATGAGCCTAAACTAGATCTGAGCATATTATACAGAGGCTTACATTCACATGTGTGTTTAGCACATCTCTCATTATTCAAAAGGTAAGTTTCAGATTCACTTGCTTCAGTTTTAGATTTATTTGTTTAAGTTTTAGATCTACTAGTTCTAGCTTTTGTTTTGCTTGTTTTAGTATTCAGAGATCTAATTGTTATATGCTCAAAAATATTTGTTGTTTCAAATCCACTGTATTTCTTATTTGCCTCTAATCAGAAATCTTTATCTAGATCTGTTGTGTGTGTATGATGATCTAGCAAACAGAAAATTTTAAAAGTATTATTCTTTTGTTCTTTTACTATTTCTAACATTTTCTAGTTGCTAAATTTAATAATATCAAAAAAAGGAAACAAGACTGTAAGCGAGTTCAATAATAGATTTACCAAAATGTTCAATAAAGCTTCCACTAAGGTTAGACCTATTGTTGTTGCTACATTGTTAGTGTGTGAGAATGTTTTTGCTCCATAGTTTAATTTCCATTCGAGAGACAAAAATCCAGTTGATCTTGATGATGCTAAATCTAAAGATGTAGACATAAAACAAAATTTGAAATCCACAAGTAATTCTTTATCTCTCAAGTTTAATAGATGTAAGGATGTTAAAATTGATAAATAGGCCCTACCACCAGTGAATGACGTTGAGGATGAACCTTGTACAAGTGGTGTAAGTTCACTTGTTCATCAGCGTGAAAAATTAGGAGAAACATTGAAGAACATGAATAATAAGTTGTCTACACTAGATCAAAATCAATCCTCTAAATTTATCCACCTAACCATGGTTACCCTTGAAGATCTAATGGTCAGGATAGAGGTAAGTTGGAAAACTGTGCTCCACCACTCCCAAGTACAAACACTATGAATTATTGTTAGCTCTAATCCTTGATATACTTCATGTTATGCTCCTCATGTTCCAGAAACTTTAGTTGTTTATATTAATTTTTGCTCTCGAATGAAACAAGAAGATAGTTACTTAGAAGATGAAGAGGATCACATCAATGCTTGTTGGGAAGTGCCAGCAAACGATGATGAGGTAAACCACATTTTTCAGACTAATGTTCCTAGACAGAAGGTACTTTTACTTTCTTCAAATTCTATGATAGAGCTTCAAGAAGGTATGATTCCAATTTCAGAGTTAAATTCAACTTTACCTACTATAGGAGAGAAAAATAATAATAGAAAATACCTATGTAGTTTTCCTAGGACAGACCACTAAAGTCACCATTTCACATTTAGCAATCGAGTGGAATGGTCATAGGTCGGACCACACGTATGGGCAGGGAAACAAAGCGCAAAATTCCGAAAGTGATTCCACCTGGGGGGCCTCCCACTTCTGAAATCCTCGTACACATAGTAGTCCAAGTGATCTCACAAACACCAGAACAAGCGGAGAGGGGATATCTTCCCCACTTGCTCTAAGTGTGACCTCGTGTTTAACTCTTGTGTTAGAGGAGCTTTCCCGGCACCTACTACTACTATTGGATTTTGCACTCCCTAATGACTTCTAGTTGGTTTTATGGCCTTGGAGAATTTACTCTCCACCCTACACCAAGGCCCTATGTCCTAGTCTAAATGTTGGTTCGCTATAAACACAAAAATGTCTAATCAATTTTAGCTTTGGTGTTTATTTTCAGGCTATTGATTACTCAAAGGGGGTGAGGTCCTTGTGTTCTTTGTGATAGATATTGTTTCTTGGTTGCTTTTGTGGTTTAAGATTTTATTGCAAGCTCGATAAAGCATATATGATCAAATGACAAATGTTTTGCTCAAAGTCGTTCAATGAACTACTTGCAACGATTCATAGTCAATAATATATATCAAAGAAAACATCTAAGAAAGTCTTGCAAGATTGGTCGAATCCATGTAATAAGCCATTAAAGCTTATACTTGCCAAGTTATCAAATCTTCATAAGACAAGTTTGAGCATGAGTTGAAAGACACAACAGTAATTGGCTACGGCAATGCTACAACCGGTCTAGGCCAATTGAACAGTGTTGATGCCACGAACCATGCATATAAATGTTAATGAATCAGCATGTGCTTACCACCAGGTTTCGATATGTAATGAAAAGGGTTATCACTGTTGTTCAATGGATCAACAAAGAATATTAATTCATATTCATGATTAAACTTTGAACATAAGTGGACTGCTTGGACAGCAATACGCTGATAGCAAATTTGTAATCAGGCTCCAAATCAGCAATATACCAGTTGTCTTTTAACTCAAATTGAAATTATAGCCAGCATGTAGGTGTCATGAGCAAGGACAAGAGCAATAAATACCATCAAAGCAAAGGTTAAACTTCAAGGTTCTACATTCAACCGTCATATTTACTCACTTGTAACACAGTAATGGATTAGGATCAGTAAGCATATCAGAACCTTATCTGAACTATGGGATTGGCCCTCAGATTAACCTAAATGAAGAGTGATATACTTAAATAACCATCCATTTGAAGGGGTATAGGATGGGTAGGAATATGGCCACTCAACAATGCAAAGTTACAAACAATTGATGCCCGAAACAACAGTTGAGGAGACCATGTATGGTTACTGTAATGACCGCAGAACTTCAGTGGATGAGATGGTGCACTTGGTGCCAAAACTGTGCAACGACCTAGGATAAAACCAAGTTGTTGGGGCTGCTTGGGATGTGGTTTTGGTGCTAGGACAGTCAGGTACAAAAAATAATTCGCAACGACCTTGCAGAGAAGGATGAAACCTTATCTCTGACCTTTGAAATTGAGAAACAAGTTTCAGAACTTTGACTCTGTTATTTTACTAAATCTGACAGTATGAGATCAGCAACGATTCAATGAGGAGTAAGATCGTTTTAGGATTTCAATGTATAGTCCAATAGCAAAGACAATTCGATTCAAAAAATGTTTGCAACGTTCTTCTTAAAATGGACAAGCACACTTTCAGATTTAAAGCTTAGAAACCCTCAGTCTTGACAGTGTTGAACAGTGATGAATCACTGATGAGTATGCCAACGCCTTGAGGAATCATGAAGTTGTTGAGGCAGTTTAGGAATGGCTACGTGAATAATTTTACAATGCAGAATTTGAAATGGAAAATGATGCCCTGAAACTACTTTCAAACAACCACTGAAGATTCTGCAATTTTACCACATGTATCCAGGTTTAGGACAGTGAGATTTGAGAGTGAAATACAAGAATGCCCTAGGGCAAGCTTGGGTTTTCTTGGCAGATTTAGGGTATTTGATGTGGTGACCAAATAACCTAAATGTCAGATTTGACAAACCCCTTCCTAAAACAGTGATGTGACTGTGTCCTTTCTCTGCATAATGTTGACAGTCTGCAGATCTGCAGTCTGAAATGGAATAGCTCTGGATCTGCAATAAGAGAAGGAGAATCCTAGGGTTTGATGGAGAAAGATAAAAACACAAACAATAACTTTCAAACCCTTGAACTTTGTTGGCTTAGGGTACTAAATGAAAATCGGCCAGCAAGGGTTTTGAGAAAATTTAGCAGTGAAGCTCAACAAAAAGTGAAAAAAATTGACAGGAAATTTGTGTTTTGGGTTTCACTGAAAAATAGGGGAAAGGAGGGCCTACCATTGGGCCATGGAGTCACTCAAATTCTGAAGATATAGTAACTGAAAATGTTAGTGTTTTCCCTCACCAAGGGCTGAGGGAAAAGCACCAAACTAGGGTGACTAGGGTCTAGGCAATGGGGGTTGAATCATGAAATGCAAACAACCTATCACATGCTAGTATTCAGAATAAAATTGACATAATAAGAAAAAATCAACAAGATCTTTTTCCTAAATATATCTTGAACATAAAATTTTCAGAAAAAAGTAAGGAACCAAAGTTACCTCTTCCCTCCTTAGCTTGTTCCTTTAGCATGCAATAATCTCCACATCAACACTAGACATCCAATCTATCCCCTCAATGAAGCAGAAATACCAATAGAAATGATAGACAAAATATTATGGCAAGGTAATTTTTCTTTTATTCTCCAATGAGTGAAAACGAAGAGAACATCATCTTTTATAGATGAAGAGGTGTCTCAAAACAACTTTATAATACCATGTGTCAACTCAATACCATGAGCAAAAACCATTTGCTCTTATAAAACCATAAACATTTACAAAGGTAAATAATAATAAATATGTCAATATTTGCTCATAAATTACATTATCTCTTTAGAAAGGGTGAAAGATACAATAAAATAAAGCTCAAGGAGGTGTGCCCTTACTAGAAGGAATCAAATGGTCAAATAATAGTGAAAACGGCTCCAAACGCAGCTATAATTTTTACGCGGCAAATTCTAGCAGCAATATAACAGTTAACTTGATCATTTTTTGTCTGATTTTCTACTATGACCCCATTTCGAAAATCTCACGACAATTCTGCATCCAATGACACTAAGTTGACAAAATTCCAGGTACTCTATCAAAAAAATGTGAGAATATCCCTCCAAGTGGCTCAAACATGCTCCATATGTGTACAAAATGATGATGTGGACACCTGGGTGATAATGTGGCATCCTAGTCATGGTCCCATGCACTGTCACAGATCCGAATGTCGTGACACATATCTCAATGCAGTACATGGATTCCAAGGCAAATGTTACAAATCCCAATGTCTAAAGATATGGAAATATAAGAGTACACGGATCCCAATACAACATCACGGACCTCAAATTAGTGTCACGAATCCCAAGGCATGGTACACGTATTCCAAGGCACAATACCCACTCGAAATGATGGGTCTAGCCTCTTAGCTGGTCATTAATTGGTGGCACCTGATGATAATTTCTTAGCAAAACATAACAAAATGGGTTAATTTTAAGATTTCCTTAGTCTTACCTAGGGGAACATTATTAACCATCATACATGAATCAAATCCTAAGAAAAACCCATATTTCCTAAGTTTTTAGGTGAAAGATAGGCAATTAATGTGTAATAGTGATGAAAAGGGAAGGAAATGATTCCATGTGATGACCCTCAAAGTCTTAGACATGCTTAAGTCATATTTTTTCATTTTTTATTCTTCTAGCTTTATTTTGGCTAGGCATTTTTTGTAATAGCCTTCTAAAGGGAGCTTATCATTGAGTTACCATACTCGTCCTTTTTTTTACTACCCCTTTTAGCCTTTTTCTTTAGATGTTCACTTTATTGAACAAGTCCCTAATCTTTAGATATTCTTTAGACAACCAAGGACTAGGGGCATTGGCCTTTTAGTGAGAGGCATTGCTCAAGTTTTGTTTTATGACTTTTTTTAACTTTTGCTCTTCACCTCTTTGGCTTTATTTGATTTAGGTTTTGACCTTGACCTTTCCTTTTAATCTTTGAGAAGTAATACATGAGGGAATGCAATTATTTTTTATGTGGATGGAAATGAATGATGCTAGGGAGATAGAAAGTGATTAGCATGGTTAGGATATGGATGGTGCTATCTAGCCTAAACACCCAGTAGTACAAGTTATCCTAGAAAAAGACACACTTCTAACAAAAAACATGTTCCCCAAGGTACTAAGACGAAAATAATAAAATTATGTATGTTATGAAATGCTAATAAAAAATTGTTAGTTGTTTACAACTTCACAACATGCCAAAAGGTTATATCATCATGTTCAAGTAAGCATTAATACATGGAATGTCAATGAAGTAAATTGGACCATCAAAGTACATCTGAAGATCTGGACTAGACTGAGCTATATCATGGCTGAGCTAGCATGATCATGTCTCAAATGGAGAAAAAGGAAGTAATTTGTCTAGATCCGATGAAGAGATGCATGATATCTCATGCAAGCAGCTACGTGACACCGTTATGAGGGTATCCAAAAGGTTGTTACCCAAGAGAGGGTAACAGAGGGCATCCCCAAGGTGTGAGGACTAGTCCCCAATGTAATAGTGGTTGATAAAAAGAATTTGTTAAATAGGCTTTCTCCTTCATGTCATGTGTGGAGGGCATACTATGAACTAACAAGGAATTCTATTATACAATTGCACATGCTATATATATGGAGCACACTCACCAATGTTGTTGAGCATTTGGCTAGTTCTGTGACAGCAAGTGTCCAGTTAGAATCCCCTTGGGGGGTTAGGCGCACTAGTATACACCAACACATTTACTAGGGATGACATCCACAAATGTGGGAAAGCATCCCTCAGGTCTCCCGTGAGGTTTTCCTTGAGAAAAATAAATGTGGTGCACACACTCCCAACTTTTTGTTTGGAAAGACTTATGCAACAAATCGAAACATGTCATAAATATGTGAAGAAAAGCATTCCACTACCATTGGAATGGGTTTCGTGGCAAGCATTGTTCAAACCTTAGAATTATTTGAGAGGGCCCTAGGAGATTAACAAGTAAAACAAATCATCTAGTTGAAGAACTTTCACACCTTGCAAGGCTGTGAACAGCATTCTTAAACTCAAAAACACACTGCAGATGATGTAGCTAAATATCCTTGCATTCGTCTGCAGAAAATTCTATAAACAAAGAAATAAATAAATACATCAACTCGCTTAGTAATCACGATTGTTTAAGGTCAACACCTACACAAACATATCTACATTGGTATTCTATTAAAGCTTACTGTTAAGGTTCTTAAAAATATAGTAATAAATACAAGTGGAAAACATATCTACCTCAAGGTGAAAACAGATGTTATCCATGTCAATTGTCGGTACACCTAGGCACTTTATTCTTATCGCTTCTCCACGTTTCCAATGGTTGTGTATATCATCTAGCATATTATGAGTTACACCACCTCGCCCTAAAATTAAGAAATATCAGACTCACCAAATTTAGACAATAGTTATAACATTTTCCATCGAAATAGCAGAGTGCTTCCAATTAAATTTTTACCGTGCATATTTCTTTAAAAAAAAAGGTCAGACAAGTTGAACCCAGGTAATTTTGTGAGAAGCTGTAATAAAAAGCAATGAACTGATATACATTTGCAACAGAAAAAATATCTTTAAACCAACTGTGTTTCAATGTCAACTACGGATTAGTGGGACAGGTACACTGATTTGAAAAGACAAATGGAAGAAAATACACTAGGTAATCATAGGATACTCAATAAAATGCACTAAATGAAAGTTAGAAGATCTGTACTACTACTTGGCTGAACACCAAACCTGCTGAGAATGAAAGCCAAGAACAATAATCATTATGTGATCCCTTATGTTTCTACAGCCTTTTTCGTTACCAAAAACTTCAGTTGATTTCTCATTAATAACATCAATACATAAAACTTAAAAGTGGCAACTGACATCTTCTAATTCTAGTGATTTCACGGGCTCCAAATAATGTGCATGATAATAACAATACAGCATGTCTTTAGGCTGACATAAAATAGATTATATAAGGGTTCCAGATAAATTAAATAATAAAAAAGGAGTCACCGGAAAAAACTTTGAAGTAACTCGAAGAGAAAATTCAGTCGATGTATACATTTGAATTTTCAAGTGACGAAATACATTCTTGTCATTAATTGAAAAAAGACCAACATGGATGGATAAATTTATGTTGAAAAAGGTAGAAGTCTTACACAAACCATTATTCTCCTTGGTATCGAAACCCTTGTTTGTGTAGAAATTTTGAGAATCTGTAGTTTATTGCAAATTCAAAAATTTCACCTCACAAAGAGGTTTCCTGGATCTGGTCCAGGTGACCTTCAACCTTAGGGCTGATCTGAAATATTAATTTACAATAACAAACAGCGGACAATATTTCATCTCACTTCAACCCAACCCACTAGGTGGCCCAAGAGAAAAGATACCAGAGATAAGAAGTTCCCACCCTTAGGGCACACTTTTCCAGGCATAAACCAGATCTGAAAACACTTCCATTACTGCAGATTTACGACAGTAAATCTGCTCTATTATCTTCAAGATATATGTTAAACTACTTAACACTTTCAGCCCTATATTATGTCAAATCAGCATGAGCAAGAAGTGTTGGAAATTACCCAATCAAGAAGACAATGCAAGTTGAAAATCAAAACTGCAATTACACAATTTTGGGCAGCTGAAAACTTTATATATATGGTAGAAATGAAGTGCATGTGTATACTCATAGATTATCACAAGTCGATACAATTCTTCAAATCCTCCAAAACCCTAGCTAGGAAAAACCAAAAAAAACTAGCCACCATCAAAGATCTCCCACAAACAAGCAACAACACAAGCAAGTCCTCCTTGGCTTCAACACTTCTCTCCCACACATGCAAGGTGTCTCCTTCTTGTCTCCTCAACAAGCATACATGTAGTACTAGGGTTTCCTTATGCCTCAAAACCCTAGTCTTCTTCTCTCACAAGAGAGACAAGAGCAACGCTTCTTCTCACCTAGGGTTTTACCAAACCCTAGTCTTATTTGCCTCTTTAGGGTGAAACCCTAACCCTAGAATTTCCCTTTAATTCTCCAAGAACCCTAGCACTCCAAGATAAAGAGAGAGAATATAATAAAGAAGAGTAAAAGGATAGAGAGACGTGTGCTCCACTCCTCACATCTCTATTACAAGTGAGTGAATGAATAAATAGAAAAGACACTTTCCTTCCTCTATTTATATGAAAGATAAGGGAGGCCATCAATGTCAAGTGGACCTAGTCCACTACAAGCAACAAACTCTACACAAGTAGGCTCACACGTGAAGCGCTACACTCCAAAAGGACACATGTCAAGCTCCAACATGATGTCGTCAACAAGCAAGGCTCCAAGGCATGAACACTCAACGAAATGTGTCCAACACTCCTCCACAAGCCTCCAAGGCTCCAAGGCTCTCCCTAAGCCATGTGCTCCTCCATGTCCACTCCACCTACATGATCATTCCCTCAACCCAAGCCATCATAAGTCAAGTACAAGCCTCCATGCAAGCAATCCAAGTGTGCCCATGCCATCTAGGGCTCAATGCCCTCCTCCAGAATCTTGCTCCAAAGCAAGGCGTCCTCACAAGCAAGCAACCATGTGGCTAGTATGAAGAATGTCACCAAGTTGTCTAAAGGTCTGCAACACTCCAAGGAAGAAAATAACATAAGCATAAAAGGTATAGCAATCCAAGAGCAAGCCACCTCCACATGTGCACGTCCATCGCAGAACAACCAAGGGTCATCCATACACCATGCACCACACATCACTTGAAACACCCCAAAACATGGTGTAAACACTTTCGGAGTAACCCCAAAAGCTAACAGTTTGACAACTAAATGTACTCTCCACTGATACACGATCAAGTCACCATTAACCTTATTTCATCTCAATGACTCTTTACAAGACAATTCATGTGACTTAGTTTTGATTCATTTCCTTTAATTGTCTAATTAGTTAGCCAATTGGTCAATAAGTTTGCTTAGTTGCTAGACTCTTACTACTCCCCTTTGGGGAGAACAAAACCCAATTGAATACATTAGTTATAGGAAAGCCTGGAAGATAAATACGCAACTTGAAGATGTAAAATTTGCATTCAGCTAATCAATATAGCTAATAACAAGGAACAATCAAGTATGGTCATAAGACTTTTCAGTTTGTCAAGTAAAGAGAAGTACAAGCTTTGCCATGACCAACATAGGATTGATCAAAAATATTGTATTTAGAACAAAGTTTGGCTCTATCTTAGTAAAAAGTGGATGCAAGGGGCAACCAAGAAGTTGAAGCCTTTGAGATACAAACCATTCAAAATCGAAAATACTTTTGTAAATGAGGGATGTATTTGGTGATCAATGTGGAAAATTTGTGCTTGTTTGAAGCAACCTTGCTAGATGGAGAAGATAAAGAACAAGTTTTGCCTACAATTGAAGATTTCGCGCCGACTGCAGTTGAGGAAAAGGAGGATACAGTTTTGCGAAAGAAGGTTCAAGATACTCACAGAGGACAACGGGAATAATGGCAGATTTGAACTCAAATGGCAAAACACTTGGAGAGCTAAGTGGTATGAGAGAAGCAAAGTTGCAGAATTGTTTCTTCAACTCTCCTTAATAAATTTCGGGGGCCAAAAGCCTCCCATTAGAGAGGCTTGATTCGAATGTATCATCTAAAGAAATCAAAATGGCTAAGTACTCGACACTAAATTTTCTCCCAAAGTGTCAAACTAAGTCTCAGGCCTGTTATTTGTTAATGTTTAAGCCATTATTATAGTTCTTTGCATTTCAATAGATAACAGCAACATAAGACAAGATCACTGAGAAATACACAATCACAAGAGACACAGCATTTATCCTGGGAAACCCTCTAGGGGAAGAAAACCCAGCAAAACTTCCTTATTATAGATAGCCAACACAATGCCAAGAGATAACTCAAACAAGTACAAAATGTCCTCTCCCAAAGATGCGCCTCTCTCTCTCTCTCTCTTCTCCAACTGTAGCTCTGAAACTTGTCTCTCAATGAACAAGTGAGTGTGTGTCTAAGTGAGGCGCTAGCCTCCTTATTTATACAAGACTGGCACGTGTGGGAGTGTCCTTTCACTGGTAGGGATGACTTCTTCTTCTGGGTGGTTATAACCACCTATATTCCGAGGCCTCTTTGATATATTCTGGGGCCGACTTCTCTTTCTGCCTATTACAATTACATTATGACCAATCCGCAAAAGGGGATTTGGTCCTTTTACAATAGCCAACATGATCAATCCACAATGGGGATTGATCCAATGAATAATATATCAAATAAGAATAAGAATACACTTTGCAGTTACATAATTTCAACACTCCCCCTTAACAAGAAGGGTATTCTAAGGCAGCATCAGACGAGAGAGAGGCCTTTATCATCAACAGCATCAGGAGGACAGCATCATCAATATCATCTTGGAACATTGACTAGCGTATCTATAAATCATCGGAAGTTTTGTTCATCGGCAGCATCGTCATTCTCAAAGGAATGCAATCATCATCTGCATCAATATGTATTAGTATAAAATTAATACATCATCATCATCACAGCACGAGGTTGGCTTATCATAATACAGGACTGGCTTTACGTCACAACTGTTAAGTTGGAAGCTCAGTACTCGTCTTGCTTTACGTCACAGCAATCAAGCTGGAAGCAAGATACTAGACTAGCTTTACGTCATAGCTTCTCAAGCTGGAAGCACAGTACTAGTCTCATCTCAACGTCTTGCTTTACGTCATAGCACTCAAGCTGGAAGCAAGATACTAGACTGGCTTTACGTCACAGCTATCAAGTTGGAAGCACAGTACTAGTCTCATCTCAATGTCTTTCTTTACGTCACAGCACTCAAGCTGGAAGCAAGATACTAGATTGGCTTTACGTCACAGCTATCAAGCTGGAAGCACAGGACTAGTCTCATCTCAATGTCTTGCTTTACGTCACAGCACTTAAGCTGGAAGCAAGATACTAGACTGGATTTACGTCACAGCTTCTCAAGCTGGAAGCACAGTACTAGTCTCATCACATCGTCTTGCTTTACGTCACAACCATCAGGTTGGAAGCAAGATACTAGACTGGCTTTATGTCACAGTTGTCAAGTCGGAAGCGCAGTACTAGTCTCATCACATCTTCTTGCTTTACGTCACAGCATTGAAGGTGGAAGCAAGAGATGTCTCATCACAGCAACTACTCCCCCTTTCAATGAAGTTCCTTTCGGACTATACCAAGCTTATCTCGAAAGTGCTCAAACTTTACACGAGATAGAGGCTTGGTCAACACATCAACAACATGTTCATCCGTGCTAACGTACTGGAGCTTTAAGGCTCCTCTCTGCACCATGTCACGGATGTAATGATAATGAATCTCTATGTGCTTCAACCTGTCATAGAATACAGGATTCTCTGTCATCTTTATGCACCTCTGGTTGTCACATAGGATCATGGTTGCTTCCATCTCTAGGTCAAATAGGTCGGTCAGCAACTTTCGAAGCCATATAGCTTCTTCTTCATATACTCTGCCACGAGATCATGGCTGATCCCAAACTGAAACAGCATCCTGAAGTGCTTTTTCTGTCAGAAACACTTCCTCCCCAATCTGAATCAGTGTACCCACTCAATGTGAAATCATGATCTCCATCATAATTGAGACCACAATCTAATGTACCCTTAAGGTACCTCATCACATGTTTTGCAGCCACAAGGTGAACATGTCTGGGTTCTACCAAAAACTGA
>ML781939.1:389527-418420 GCA_009831015.1 Picea engelmannii
TCTCTCTCTTCTCCAACTGCAACTCCGAAACTTGTCTCTCAATGAACAAGTGAGTGTGTGTCTAAGTGAGGCGCTAGCCTCCTTATTTATACAAGACTGGCACGTGTGGGAGTGTCCTTTCACTGGCAGGGCCGACTTCTTCTTTTGGGTGGTTATAACCACCTATACTCCGGGGCCTCTTTGATATATTCTGGGGCCGACTTCTCTTTCTGCCTATTACAATTACATTATGACCAATCCGCAAAAGGGGATTTGGTCCTTTTACA
Source organism: Picea engelmannii (assembly GCA_009831015.1). Classification (NCBI taxonomy): domain Eukaryota; kingdom Viridiplantae; phylum Streptophyta; class Pinopsida; order Pinales; family Pinaceae; genus Picea; species Picea engelmannii. The sequence goes on from ML781939.1 coordinate 389,794, forward strand.
ATAGCCAACATGATCAATCCACAATGGGGATTGATCCAACGAATAATATATCAAATAAGAATAAGAATACACTTTGCAGTTACATTATTTCAACATTATTAAATATCAGCCTAAGCCTCTTTTCAAATATTGGTCGAAGCCCTATGTTAAGCCTTGCAAATACAAAGCAAATGTAATGCGGAAATTGAACAAAGATAGAGGGGAAGTGTAACATCTTCCCTTCGTCTTCCCACCTTAAGCAAAATCAACTAAGTAAAGTATTGTGGGGTGGGGTAAGGACCTTGGAGTATGGCAAAGAGAGGGTGATATTTTTTCCCTCTACGCTCCACCCTAAGGTAAATCGGCTATGACAAAGGCAAGGCAAGGTAAGGGCTTGGAATATGGCAAAGGGGGATTGATACCTCCACCCTCCATCGCAACTGAAAGTATGTGGGCCAAAACTATGCAAAGGCAAGGCACTGTGGAACTTGGAGTATGGAAAAGGGGCAAGAATGATATCTTTTCCCTCCACCCTAACTAAAGGGAATGCAAGAGGAATGAAAGGAATTCCCAAGGCCTCAAGGCCAATGACCACCTGCCACGTGACAGGAGAAAAGAGGCCCAAAAGGCCTTTGCTAGCACAGTTGAAGCTAGGTCATCCACTATGGCTTCGATAACTAATTCTTGGGGTCGTTTGGCATTCCGAGAATGAGGAACAAGTGGACAAAGACCACATACAAACAATAGGCTAACGAAACCAATCTTTGGGGTTAGTGGCCTTCTAATTGACATAGGAGAAGAAAAAGAGATCAAGAAAAGATGAATAGGGGGTTCCATTTTTTTGGCCACAAGACATGGAGCTCATGCGTAAGACAAAAATTCTACCACTAGTCGATTCAATGCCCAAAGTTTGCAGGGAAGGTTGCAATGAGGAAGAGATTGAAATAGGTCGAAACCAACAGAAGATTGGTTCATGCAGGAAGACTATGACAAAGCAAGGGAGGTAATTTTACTTGTTGTCGTTTGAGATTGGCCATGAGCAGAAGCTCTAATCGTGCCTCTGTATCTATAAATTTCGATGAGATTAATTAAGATCCAAGCATAAGCCATTTCGTTGTTGGATTTTTCCCACACTAGGTTGTCTAGGGTAAAATCTTTTGTGTTTGTTGTGTATGTGATGGTGGTTTATGTGCATTTAATTATTGTCATGAAACACAAAGCATGGAGATTTACATTGTAAATTAATAAACACAAAGATAACATTTTAATAATTAATAAAGAGTATGAATTGATGAATCGAGTTGGCTATGTGTTGATCGACTACATCAATGGATGTTTATCATGATCGAGACTAGCGCAAAGCATAGCACGCTCTAAGTTCTTCAAATGTATGTTGTTGCATTGTCTTCTAGTGGAATGTCGTCTCAACACACATGATCTGGCTCAACGACCAAGAAATGTGAGAAAAATCCAACACAAATCTTCAATAGAAGTTTGCAAGGACAAGAAAACTTTGCAGCTTTGTGATGTTGTGCAAGCAAGCCCAATCCTTGAGGACCATAATCTTCTCAAAGTCCACATGGATATTAGCATGGGTGACAATGTAGCCCAAATACTGAATCAATGTTGAATCAAAGGTACAATCACCCAAATTTGTTTGTAAATTGTGTTGGCACATTGTGTCCAGGACATGTGCAACATGCCCTATATATTCTTCCTATGTCTTGCCATAAACGAGAATTGTTGTTTTTTACCTATGTTTAACTCGAACTATGTTCTAGCTATGGCACCTTCCTCTTCCAACAGAGTAGACAACCGCAGCAATATGCCCTCCTTGAATGGTTCTGCAATTAATGAGGGCACAAGGGAATTTATGGAGGAGAGAGATAGAGCGCGCATGCATCCTCAATTCAATTTCAGTTTAGATTCTTTTCCATATTAAGTAATTTGGTTTTTTTCTATTTTGTATTGAACTACTCAGTATTAGAACAATGTTAAGTTTGACTTAGTCTAGTTGAGGAAGGCACGTTAGTTGAGTGGTAGGGCACAAATCCCAAGGATGTCATATCTCTTCCTTGGAATGCACTTATTAAAGACTATATATCATGCAGAGATAATGGCACAAATCTCAATATTGAAATAGATCTAGGGTTGGGTTTGTTTTTGGGATTGATCCATATTTGGATACAGGCTAATTTTGAAAACCCTAAGGATCTCTTCTTTGGCTATAAAAGAAGGCCTAGGGTAAGGGTTTAAGTACTAAAGTTTTGAATTCGGTTCAACATTCCACTCGAGTGAGTAGGGTTTGTTTAAAAGCGTTGTAGCTTCTATTTTCTACTTAATAAAAAAATGATACGATTTGGGACAAATCTAAGTACTTTGAGTTAGTATTTTCTACAGTATGTTTTTCAAATTGTAGCATACATAAATAGCGGTTTTAATGTCAATTGGGTCTAGCCCGGGTGGTTGAGAGGAGTATAATTCTCCCAACCCAATTTCAATTCCCGCAAGAGACATTTTGACCTCTCAACAAGTATATTGTTGTAACAACTTTGAGCCCTATTGTTGACTTGGCCTTATGCCCTGAAGAATCCAGGGTTTACCCTGGGTACCATCCTCGGAATGAAGTGAATTGCATAAGGATTTTCCTCGAGAAATGTTACCTAAATTTTGTAAAGAAAGAAAAAGGTAGCAATTTTGATAAGTTGTCAAGTTTAAAGTTATCTAGGGTATTTGGAATTCTTTGAAGTACAAAATCTATTACCATGGTCTAGAAAATTTTACATTGTATGGGAGTGTGTTTGTTGAAACCATCTAGGAATCCATGTATAAATAGTAGGGCTTCTACCTAGGATAGGGAGTTGTCAAAAGGTTTCAAGGGTGGGATGCACAAGATCCATGGTTGAGAAAAGCACTGTGGACTTGTAGTAGGTTGTTGTAGGTTGTTGATCTATTTTGTCTAGCAATGTGTTCCAAGAGCAACAATATGACTACATTCACTCTCAAATATGAAGACAAATTGGAAGGTGCCTCCAACTTCATTCCGTGCAAGCGTTAGTTACAAAAGCTTGGAGGGGAATGATCTTTGAGATTTTATGGAGACTAAGGTTGTCATTCCTATTGATCCCGTGCAATTGAGAAAATATAAAAAGAAGATGGCTAAGACAAAGCAAGTCATCCTCGACTTCATGAAGGATCGCTTGATCGCTCACATCACTAGGAAGACCCCAAGTAAAGAGATGTTTGATTCTCTAATCACTCTATATCAAAGTGAGAAAATCAATCAAAATATGTTGTTGGGGAATAAGCTTAGAGCCACACATATATCTGTCTTGATCATCCATGTGGCTCTACACTTATTCCTCGACAGCATCTTTCAACTGACATTCTCACTCTAATATAGAGACACGTGGATGAGTAAGACAGATACCATATCCAATTACTTGACGAAGACTACTTAACTCCACTATCAACTTGCAGTAGTTGGAGAAGAGGTCAAGAGTAAAATAGTTAGTACCCATGGCCTTGAATAGGTTTATATCTTCTTGGTATCCTTTTGTCCGAGGTGTCTGTGCCCAAGATAAGCTTCCTACCATTGAGAAGATTTCATCCAAGAGAATACAAGAATGGGGAATGTTGCAGGTACAGAGGAGAAAGAGCGAAATCGTGCCTCTTCAACAGGATGAAAAAGGGCAATAAGAAAGGAGGACTCGAGAAGGGTCAGAAAGGAAAGAAAGAGACTTTAGGTTCCTCAAATCAAGGTAAGAAGGACTTGGGATTACTTCTGATTGGATTAAGCTTTTCTTTTCCATAATGGCAATCTATTCTCTTGGTTTTCCAAGTCTCCCATCTCTTTTTCCTTTGGATTCTCTTTGGTTGGACAATACCATTAAGTAGTATTTTCTTCTTTTGTGCTTTCTCAATGTCCCTCTTGTTATCGCACAGTTTGTAGTTTGGGAAAAGCCCAATCCAAACAACAAATGTGTGACACAACTAGGAATACCTATCACTGTCACCTCAATAGATATCCCCCTCATTTTAGTGAAGGACAAGTCCAACACAAGGGAGGCTTCCCGGGTGACCCTAGGGGGATCGCAAGGGGAGAAACAAGAAACTAGAAGAACACCCCTATAGGTCAAGGTCAAGGATGTATTTGAGGCTTGGAAAAGAGTCTTTGGAGTTGGTAAATGGTTGCCAAGGTTTTGTACCTACAAAACAGTGTTAGGAAAACCAAAACACGACAATATATGAAAAAACAAACCTTAGCAAGGTCTTGCTACAAGGGTGTAATCCTTTTTACTCCTTGCAGCAATCCTTAAGCCCTTTCAATAACAATAGAAGAAAAATCCTTGATGGAGGGTGTATGCCTTTATACTCCTCTGAGGGTTTGACAAAATAACCTAGAAATCAAGAAGAAACACAAAATTGCTGAAATTCCTTACCTAATCCAAGAGATAGCATGTAAAACCCCTACTTATCAAAGATATTCCACCAAATTGCCAAGAACAAGCATCCAAGAGAAGTCACTAGCCTTTCTTCCACCAATAGACAAGTAAAGCATCCATTTTGCACAAGAGACAAGAGATAGTGAATTGCCCAAGTAGGGCGAAAATTTCAGTCCAAGATTTATGTAATTCTCAAGTGACGAAATGTGAAAATGAAAAAGAGATGGCTTCTATTTATATGAGGCCATCTAAACCAATTTGTCCAAATAAAAAAGTCAGCAACAAATTAAAAGAGGGTCGACCCCCTTTATTTGCTCTTACAATTTGAAAATAGTAAAATTACATACGATAAAACCCTAAAAAGGGTGACATCATGCCCTAGAAGGGTGACATGAGGCCTAAAAGTGAGACGTTGAGCCTCAAGATACAAATCGTTGGGAGTCGAGACTCCAAAGGCCATGTGTCAGTCTCTCATGTGCCAAAGTGTCATGCGATACACCTTCTTCCTCCAAACCATATCACAACACCTCTGAAACTATCAAGCCCATCAAACCCTAGCCTCCAAATGACATCAAGGGCTTAGAAGATGACATCCTAGGACTCCAAAGGCCAACATCCAGGTACAAAGGGCTTTGATGTCATCCTCAAATGTTGTCAAAGTGCCTCCAAAGGTAACGTCCTCTATCCCTTGACACAAAAGGCTCTGAGGTGCTCTGCCGAGCCTATGGGGTATGGCGTCCATCCTAGGGGCTTTCAACCCCCCCCCCCATAAAGGTCAAAATGGCATAATTCCTCCATGGATAGCTTTCATCTGGCAAGGTCCTACAAAGACAAACAATTACACCGTACAAGGGTCCACAACTCACATGTATCATGCCAAGTAAGCCACATTTTATAAAAGAACCTCCCAAACATGTAAATTAAATCCCCCTTTTTCAAACTAAACAAATGCTCAAAGACCTTATAAAAGTTGCCAAATTTAAGTATGGGAGGGTTGTCATGGTGCCCTATTGGGTAGACCAATCCCCAAGTCAAGGAGTGTTTCCCAGGAAGACCCTCTTTAAGTCACGTAGTGAATATGAGGTAGATGTGGGGTATGGATTTTGGGCATGGGGTTCTTGGCATATCAAGGGCTCATATTGTCTCATTTATGGGTGCCTTTGTGGAGGGTGTGTTGCATCCCTCGTTTGCAATGCAACCTTTTTCCAAGCCCTTTATTTGCCATTAATTTATTATGGTCCAAAACATTGAGTGCTATGTGCAATGGAAAGTAAGGAGCACCGCAATGCCACTTGAAGTTAGGAGCACATTGAGTGCCATGTGCAAGGAAAGTAAAAGACACCGCAAATGCATTCCCCCAACAAGCGGGAGATTTATTAATTATATGTTTTCTTTTTTTTAAAAGGTCCTTAAGTTTTTATGGAGAAGCATTTCATTGCTCTCGGGACCGTAGGGTGAGAATCTAGAGGGATAATTTATGGATTTTAACTTTTGCCAGCTACAACACCTCTGGGCCTTTAGCCCCTTCTTCCCATGAAATGAAGTACAAGCCCTTCTTGGGGTCAATAAGCCCAAAAAACCAAAAGATGAGGAAACTAAAGGGAAAAGGTGTGGAAAGTGGTAAGTATGTGCGGGAATGTTACGATGACCCTTCAAGGAGACCCCCTAGGAGCAACCATTTCCCCGAGGTTGACCCAATTACTAGGAAACCATGTCAACCACCAAGGTGAAATGAGGAAAAAGGTATAATTTCCAAGTAAACGTTTTCATAATCAAGAAAGGACTCTTTGCAACATGCTCAAATACTTCAGTTATTAAAGTGACACTTAACACGAGACCGGACTTGTTACCTCATGAAGCAAGACTTGTTGTCCTCTATGGGCCAAGCTAGTGTGGTGGACGTTGCTACGCTATTGTCGATGAATGGAGATGTGGTGAAGAGGAGGGGCATTGTTTGCACAAAGTGGGCTCGGTTGGTCATCTGGCTCTCGGCACTCCATGTCTTCAACCTGCGGGACTCAAGACATCAACTCCCTAGTTACCCCTAGTTTTGGGGGGTAACATCTGGCTCCTACATGGAGACATGTGCTCGTCGTAGAGTACATGAGAACCTCAGCATCTCCTAGTAAGACCTGTGCCTACACATACTCAATCAACATATTAGAGCATTGAGGGGTTGCTTGCTCACCCTTTTTTCATATGATCAAAACTTGAAAAATTCAACTATTCCTTAAAAAGAAAATTTTGCATTTTTTCAAAAATTTCTAACTAATATGTGATATGATTCAAGCAAATGCGTCACAAATCAACTATGCATAAAAACAAGAGAAACGATATGTAAAACAAAGCATGAAAGCAAATGCAACTACACTTCAATGAGCACACGAATGCAAATGCAACAAAGCAAATGACCTACCTACTTTCCCGAGTCCTGAGGCCCGTAGAGATCAAGTACTTAGTGATATCAGGTGAAATCATACAACCAGTGCAACCACATGCTCGGCATCGCTTCAAGGCATCTCTCCATGTGCTTAATCATGTAATACAACAAAGATAAGTCAAGAACAAAATAATCATGAGCATAAATAAGCATGCAATTAATCATAGAAAGCAACTCGTGGAGGTGGGTGGGAGGGAGAAAATCCCTTTGGAAAGAATAGCCACAAACTTGATCCGCCCATCTCTGAATAGAGTTAGCACATATAGACGATGGCTCATCCTCTTCTCACTGACATGATCACTACTTCCTAAAGACTAAGAGGAGATTAGAGATCAGAGATCAGAAGAAAACTGCATTGTTGCCCCAATAAGAAAATAAGAGGTAAGGGACAGCCTCATGTCTAGAGAAATAAATCTTCTCGCTGCTGAAAAATTGTTGCATCTTCATCTGCAAATCCCTGAAAAAAGTCCCAGGATGAAAACATTGTTGCTTGGCAGTGTGAGTCTTCGATTGTTCTGGGTTGACCAGGGCCTCATGTCCATCAAAATTTGAGTGTAAGAATGGTGGAAAATCTTCATCATATAACCAATAAGAACACTCAAAATAGTATGCATCACAACTCCCAAGGCATGATTGAAAATTATCATGAGCACCCTATAACCAGCCATCCCTGAGTGGATGAAAACTATTTGCGACTGTATCATCATCAAACTATTGAATAATTGGATCATCTAAGCATGAAGACCATTTCTTTGAAGGTAGCACATCAACACTCTTCATTTGAAAACTACCCTCGATGTCATAAATGGGATCTCCATCAAAAATGAAAACCCATGTCCCATCTACGCCTCCCAACATGTATGAAATCATTAATGTGTTCATCAATTGTACCATTGGAACTGAACGCTTCTTCACCTTCATCAAGTGGGAGTATGGATACAAGTGTCTCATCCGGATCTTCAACATGTTGCACTTTATTGGAATTCTTCCTTTTCTTCTTGGCAGCTTTCTTCATGGGCATGTTCTTTAAGCATCTCTTCATTACAAGGGGCTTAATTCTCAATGAGGAGTGCTTCATCTTATTGTTCTCCAAAGGATTAAAAGGGCAACTCTTGTTCTTCTCGCCATCATGAGCTAGCTCTTTGGTGGGTGATGTCATATCAAGATCCTGCACTTCCTTGGAGTTTTCCTCCTTTTCATGGACATGTTCTTCAAAAACTTCTTCATTACTAGGGGGAAGAGGTACTTCATCCAAAGATTCTTCAATGGGTAGAAAAGAAACTGCCCTCAAATTCTTAATCGGATCCAATGAAAGTATTTATTTCCGAAAAGCATCCTCAAGGTCCTGAATAATATCTTCAAGTTGTTGGGATTACAGTCCACAATGCTTGCGAAATTCTCGGATGAAGATGGTTGTAGAGGCTAGGCCCTTTGGGATGTAAGTATGCTTGATCAAATTCCTCTGCTTCTTATCTAAAGATAGCAAGAACAATTGCATCTGAACATCGTCCTAGGTTATGTCATGAAAACCAATTTATTCGGTAAACTTGACATGTATGGCAGAGGAACATGGATCACCATCAAATTTTGGGATATCATCCCATTTTTCTGGTAGGCATTCGTCATATACATCCATGATACATCAGTGGAGTCGCTAGATAAACTCTATGGAAAGCTCATCTAAAATTACAAGGGAACTCCCCTCGAATGGAGTCGCTAGGAAAGCTAGAGGTAAAGGCTTTGGGATAGACTTAAGTGTCGTTATGAATCAAAAAGGATTCAAAATCCTCCTCAGCAACGGCGCCAAAAATGTTATCGCACAATTTGTAGTTTGGGCAAAGCCCAACCCAAATAACAAATGTGTGACACAACTGGGAATACCTATCATTGTCACCTCAATAGATATCCCCCTCATTTTAGTGAAAGATAAGTCCAACACAAGGGAGGCTTCTCGAGTGACCCTAGGGGGATTGCACGGGGAGAAACAATGAACAAGAAGAACACCCCTATAGGTCAAGGTCCAAAATGTATTTGAGGCTTGGAAAAGAGTCTTTGGAGTTGGTAAATGGTTGCCAAGGTTATATACCTGCAAAACAATGTTAGAAAAAACAAAACAAGACAATATATGATAATATAAGCCTCAAAACCAGTGTGGAATCAGCAAGAAACCTTACTGTCCCAAAATTGCAGCAGTATGGAAATATATATATGCAATGACGAAATTATAACAGCTGCAAGTTAAAGCAACAAAATCAAGTGCATGATGTTGGAAATTAAAGCTTGCAAATAGCACACAATATTCCAATGATTAGAGTCTAGACCAAGACTTTGATAACAAATAAGGGTTGTTAAATAATGTTATCAGCAGATTTTTGTAACAGCATTATGGCTGTAGCAAACTTTTGCTACAGCAACAAGTTCTAACCACTAAAATCAGCAAGTAAGCCACCCAAACAAAAGCTCTCAAACAATAGATCAAATATCACAGCTTACAAGTAAATTTCAGTGGTAGAAAGGTTGTAAAAAACTAAGAGAAAGTGATTTTGCTGCATCCCTAATGGCTGTAGCTTAATGTTTATTACAGCAGCTCAATCACTTAGCAAATCAAGATGCCCTTAGAGGACAATAGAGCTAATAGCATATAGAATTTAGATCCAACTTGAACAATTTCAATATCTCAAAATTCACGTTTACCAATGCAACAATATTCAATCTCCAATGCAAATTAGTGCCTTATCTATTGGGTTATGGAGTCTCTTGCTTGGTCACAACCAAGTTAAGCTGGGGTTTATTACTCTTCTAGGGATGTAAGCCTTTTTACTCCCTAGAGAAAAAAACCTTTTTACTCCTTGTAGCAATCCTTGAGCCCTTTCAATAACAATCGAAGAAAAATCCTTGATGGAGGGTGTATGCCTTTATACTCCTCCGAGGGTTTGACAAAATAACCTTGAAATCAAGAAGAAACACACAAAATTGCAGAAATTCCTTGCCTAATCCAAGAGATAGCATGCAAAACCCTTATCCTTACCTAATCCAAGAGATAGCACGCAAAACCCTTACTTATCAAAGATATTCCACCAAACTGCCAAGAACAAGCATCAAAGAGAAATCGCTAGCCTTTCTTCCACCAATAGAAAAGTAAAGCATCCATTTTGCACAAGAGACAAGAGATAGGGAATTGCCCAAGTAGGGTGAAAATTTCAATCCAAGAGTTATGTAATTCTCAAGTGATGAGATGTGAAAATGAAAAATAGATGGCCTCTATTTATACGAGGACATCTAAACCAATTTGTCCACATAAAAATGTCAACAACAAATTAAAAGAGGGTCGACCACCTTTATTTGCTCTTACAATTTGCAAATAGTAAAATTATATAAGACAAAACCCTAAAAAGGGTGACGTCATTGTTGAGTTTTCAATAAGCTAGGCTTAAGCATGAAGTTCATTCCATTTTAGCATTTTACTTAAACCATAGACAATTTGTTGCAGCAACCAAGATCACAAGAAGAAACACCATGCACAAGTACACAAGAAGTATCCTAGGAAACCCTTCTCAACAAGGAAAGAAAACTCAGCCAAGCCTTTGCTATATTCTTCAAGAGAAAGACCTCCACCACCATAAACACCTAGCACACAAAAGAGTGCTCACAAACCCTAGAAGACTAGCGCCCAAGAGAGGTGCGCACTTTTCCCAAGAAGATGTACTTGCTGAAATTTCCAAACTCACACTTCCGATATGATTCCTCAATGGGGAATTTACCTTTACTTATATTAGACTGAACCTGTCAACAGAAGTGTCTATTGGCACAACAGAGCCGACCTCTCTAACTCACAATATAATTAATAATAACCAGATTAATTATCTTTTACATTAATTGTCTATTATATTAAGGTGGGGCCGACCTGTACCCTTTACATTACAATTAGGGTTACAGGTAAGTCTGACTTTTGAACAATATAGCAAGGGATCTCATACACCCACTAGTGCTCGGCCACTAGGGTCACATCCATATCTCTATCTCACTACATCTCACAGGAGAACCACACTCACTAGTGCTCAGCCACTAGGGTCACGTTCACCTATGCTCATCCACAGGCACGTCCAGTTCTGTCTCAGATAGGAACCACACACCCAACTCATGGGCTCTCTCTCAGGTCGACTCGATCAGTTTGTGTCCTGGAGGATGTCTCACGCAGTTGTAATCATCAACACCCCCTCTCAGCTAGGGAGGCATTCTCCATCAGGCCAAGTCTCGCACGGAAGTACTTGAACTTTGTCTTGGTTGTAGCCATCAACACTCCCTCTCAACTAGAGAGGTATTCTTCACCAAGCCAGTTTGGTGAAGGTGTCTGCAATCTGTTCATGTGTAGGAAGGTATAGCACGTGTACTGCTTTCCTCTGCATTATGTCTCTGAAAATGATATTTTATCTCAACGTGTTTCGATCTATCATGAAACACAAGTTTCTCAAAGAGCTTCACACAGCTCTGGTTATAATCATAGAATCCATCTCATGATCTAGTAAATCTGTCAGAAGTTTATGAAGTCGCACTACTTTGCGCACTCAATGATATATACTCTGTTTTTGTGGTATTCAAGGCCACAGAGCTTTGTTTCCTGCTGCACCAAGAAACCATGATAACCTTCACAGTAAAACAACAACCGGATGTTCTCTTACGGTCCATTGTACTCTCTGCTTAATCTGTATCGGCATACCCTGCAAACTCAAGTTCACACTGGAGGCATATCTCAAGCCATATCCAACTGTACCTCGTATATATCTCAATACATGTTTTGTTGTTGTCCAGTGAGTCTGTCTCGGTTGACTCATGGAATGACTAAGTACATTCACTGCATAGCATGAATCAAGTATGGCGTTAACCAGATACATCAGTGATCCAATCAATTGTGGATCAGTCTCGTCTGAATCATCATCAATCTTTTTCTTCAAATCCATCACAGTGGATTTGCATTATGTCATACTGAACTTCTTTAATATTCCCATTGTATATTTTCCTTGACTCAGAAAAATCTCATCGGTCCTCTGTCATACTTCTTGTCCCAAGAAGTAGTGCATCATACTCAGATCCTTCATCTCGAAATCAAAAGTCAAAGCTTGCATGTATCCAACAACAAGGCTTTTTGAATAAGTCATCAAAATCAGGCTCTCGTCACCAATGTAATAATATAGGTTTGGATCAGCAAAACTCTTGTTGAAACCCAAACTCATCAAGAATCTATCCATCTAATATAGTTTCCAACTCAGGGATGGTAGTACGGATGGAAGTGTATTGGGCTTACTGGATCAAGTGTCTCATCATAGACAACTCCCTCTGTTTGTGAGAATCCTCTGTCTATAGATCTCGCTTTGTATTTCTCGACACTTCCATCAGTTGCATGCTTGATCTTATAGATCCACTTGGAAGTCACCACGGACTTCCCTTCTGGTCTCTGAACAATATCTTATACATCATTCTTTAAGATATACTGGTATTCTTCTATTATGGCATCTTGCCATACTTGTTCTCATGTTGCTTCTCCAAGACAAGGAGGCTCAGAATCAATGAAGTGGCTCATGTCTGAAGGATAGCTCGAAAATCTCTTTTGCTTTCTCGGGATGTGCCTTGAGAGTCTTGTATGTTTCTCTGCCTCTTGCAGAGTGAGCCTAGGCAAGCCTTTTATGCCTTACTGCAATATCTCTGGACATATCAACTGGAGCAACTAGATTAGCTAGAATAATGTCTGTCTCCCTCTAAACTACTGAAGGGAGAGAAGGTATTGTCTCACTGTCAATCTCCATCTGCGATTCTCTGGATCTTTGAAGGGCTATCTCTTCGTCAAGGACAACATCTCTGCTTGTCTCAATCTGTCTCTGACCAGGGATGTCGATATAGAATGTCTTTGAAAATTCAATGTTATCCCATAAATGTATCATTTCTCCCTTAAGGGTCTAGCTTGGACTTCTTCTCTTTGGGTACATGAAAATACATTGGGCACCCAAATATCATGAGGTGTTCAATCTCAGGTTTCACTCTGGTGAAGGCTTCTTCAGGAGTTATGTTTTTCAAAGTCTAGTGAAGACTCTTGTTCTGAACATATACTGTGTCATGCATGCTTCTACCCATAGAATCATAGAAGGATTATGATCATGCATTATTGCATTGGTTGCCTCAATGATGGTTCTATTCTTCCTCTTTCTCAAATAGTTTTGACTCCCTCTGAAGGATAAACATCTTCCTTTGTTGTTAACCTATCTGGAACAAGAAAACAAAAAGAACCAACACAAGAATATCTCCTAAAGGAGAATAATGAGTACATCTCTAGAATCAAAACAATTTAAGGATTGTTGTCACAGCTACAACACCTACTTGTAATGTAGCAAACTTTATAAATATAGGTTAGAGGAATAACAATTACAACAATCAAACCTGGAGTCTTCACTTTCAGTATGTTGTTCCTCTGAATGCACTGAGATCCCTCTGGATCCATGACTTCAGCAAAAAGGTTCCTTCCTCTTGCAATTACCCTCATGACAATGATACAACTTATATATATATATATATATATATATAAGTGCATACCTGAGGGTGTTGATATGATTTCTCCAATGGCACTTGGTTGATCTCTGTCCTCTAAGATCTTCATGAAGAAGGTAGTCACGGTGTCACCTTTTGTCATCTTTGTTATTTTGAAGTTGGCCCTTCAATGTAAGAGCTTGTGTAGATGATTGGCTTCCTTGTCTTGTCATCATCTTCCTTCCATTCAATAATAGTTGTCTCTGGTAAACCTTTTTGTATCACCCACAATAAGTTTTCCTCTGAAGTCTTGTCTTCCAGGAACTTGAAGTTGCTTGATCCATCAAGCTTATCTTCCATCATAGTTTTGTTCATCATATTTTTAGATTCTTCACAAACCCTTGTTAACTGGGCTAGAAAACCTAACGGTTAGGCTAGGCTAGCAACCTTAGGTTTTGTTGGGCTTATGGCTGCCAACAATAAGCCTTGAAAGTCAGAAGAACACAGGTAATCTTGAAGGCTTCTTCAAAGAGCCGCAGAAACCCTAAAGACATAAATCTACAGAAATTTGCGAAACCCTAGAAACCCTAGGGCCAAATTTTCAAAATGCTCGAAATTTCACTCTGAGAGTCTCTGGAGGTGCGCTGGAGAAGGTTGTACTTTCCTATGCCAAAAGTTTCTTCAACGTCCAAGTTTTAGGGGCTAAAACATCCAAATGAAGAGGGTCGTGCGATTTTTTTTGGAAACCCTAGGAGGGTCGTACGGTTATGCAAAAGAGGAGGGATGACTGGTAAAAGCTTGTAGCTTGTGCAATGGGTTCTTCAAGACCTATGCTCTGATACCATGTTGAGTTTTCAATAAGCTAGGCTTAAGCATGAAGTTCATTCCATTTTAGCATTTTACTTAAACCATAGACAATTTGTTGCAGCAACCAAGATCACAAGAAGAAACACCATGCACAAGTACACAAGAAGTATCCTGGGAAACCCTTCTCAACAAGGGAAGAAAACCCAGCCAATCCTTTGTTATATTCTTCAAGAGAAAGACCTCCACCACCATAAACACCTAGCACACAAAAGGGTGCTCACAAACCCTAGAAGACTAGCGCCCAAGAGAGGTGCACACTTTTCCCAAGAAGATGTACTTGCTGAAATTTCCAAACTCACACTTCAGATATGATTCCTCAATGGGAAATTTACCTTTACTTATATTAGACTGAACATGTCAACAGAAGTGTCTATTGGCACAACAGGGCCGACCTCTCTAACTCACAATATAATTAATAATAACCAGATTAATTATCTTTTACATTAATTGTCTATTATATTAAGGTGGGGCTGACTTGTACCCTTTACATTACAATTAGGGTTACAGGTAAGTCTGACTTTTGAACAATATAGCAAGGGATCGCATACACCCACTAGTGCTCGGCCACTAGGGGCACATCCATATCTCTATCTCACTACGTCTCACAGGAGAACCACACTCACTAGTGCTTAGCCACTAGGGTCACGTTCACCTATGCTCATCCACAAGCACGTCCAACTCAACAGATCTTCTTTCCCACTGCATTACACAGGAGAGTCATCTAGAGTTCATCATCTCAACTCTCTGCTCAGAGGAGGCTAATACATCGTCTTCATCTCTATCTCATAACGATGCACCCAGCTCATGGGAATTCACACGTTCACCTTGTGCTCAGCCACAGGCACATCCAACACAGCAAATCTCCTTTCTCACTGCGTTACACAGGAGAATCATCTGGAGTTCTTCTCAACTCTCTATAAGGAGGAGGCCATCACTACATTCTAGTTCTGTCTCAGATAGGAACCACACACCCAACTCATGGGTTCTCTCTCAAGTCGACTCAATCAGTTTGTGTCCTAGAGGATGTCTCACGCAGCTGTAATCGTCAACAGTCATGCCCTAGAAGGGTGACATGAGGCCTAAAAGTGAGATGTTGGGCCTCAAGATGCAGATCGTTGGGCCTCCAAAGGCCATGTGTTGATCTCTCATGTGCCAGAGTGTCGTGCTATACATCTTCTTCCAAACCATATCACATCACCTCCGGAACTATCAAGCCCATCAAACCCTAGCCTCCAAATGACGTCAAGAGCTAAGAAGGTAACATCCTAGGCCTCTAAAGGCCAACGTCCAAGTGCAAAGGGCTATGATGTCATCCTAAAATGTTGTCAAAGTGCCTCCAAAGGTAACCTCCTATAACCCTTGCACACAAAGGCTCTGAGGTGCTCTGCCTAGCCTATGGGGTATGGCGTCCATCCTATGGGCTTTCAACCCCCCATGAAGGTCAAAATGGCATAATTCCTCCATGGATAGCTTTCACCTAGCAAGGTCCTGCAAAGACAAACAAGTACGCCCTCTAAGGGTCCACAAGTCACATGTATCATGCCAAGTAAGCCACATTTTATAAAAGAACCAACCAAACATGTACATTAAATCCCACCTTTTCAAACTAAACAAATGGTCAACGACCTTATACATTTGACAAATTTAAGTATGGGAGGGTTGTCATGGTACCCTATTGGGTAGACCAATCCCCAAGTCAAGTAATGTTTCCCAAGGAGACCCTCTCTAAGTCACGTAGCGAATATGAGGTGGATGGGAGGTATGACTTTTGGACATGGGGTTCTTGACATATCAAGGGCTCATATTATCTCATTTATGGGTGTCTTTGTGGAGGTTGTGTCACATCCCTCGTTTGCAATGCAACCTTTTTCCAAGCCCTTTATTTGCCATTAATTTTTTATGGTCCAAAACATTGAGTGCTATGTGCAATGGAAAGTAAGGAGCACCACAATGCCACTTGAAGTTAAGAGCACATTGAGTGCCATGTGCAAGGAAAGTAAAAGACACCACAAATGCATTCCCCCAACAAGTGGGACATTTATTAATTATGTGTTTTCTTTTTTTTAAAGTCCTTAATTGTTTATGGAGAAGTGTTTCATTGCTTTCAGGACCTAAGGATGAGCATCTAGAGGGAAAATTTATGACTTTTAACTTTTTCCAGCTACAACACCTCTGGTCCTTTAGCCCCTTCTTCCCATGAAATGAGGTACAAGCCCTTCTTAGGGTCGATAAGCCCAAAAACCCAAAAGATGAGGAAACAAAAGGGAAAAGGTGTGAAAGTAGTATGTGCAGGAATGGTACAATGACCCTTCAAGGAGACCCCCTAGTAGCAACCATTTCCCCAAGGGTCACCCACTTACTAGGAAACCATGTCAACCACACGAAGGTAAAATGAGGCAAAAGGTATAATTTCCAAGCAAACGTTTTCATAATCAAGAAAGGACTCTTTGCAACATGCTCAAATGCTTCAATTATTAAAGTGACACTTACCACGAGATCGAACTTGTCACCTCATGAAGCAAGACCTGTTGACCTCTGTGGGCTAAGCTGGTATGGTGGACGTTGCTACGTTGTTGTCAATGAATGGAGATTTGGTGAAGAGAAGGGGCCATGTTTGCACAAAGTGGGCTCGGTTGGTCATCTAGCTCTCGACACTCCATGTCTTCAACCTGCAAGCCTCTCGACATCATCTCCTTAGTTGAAGATATATAGCTGATAAATCCAAAGGGTTACCAAATCTTAAGCTACAGAAATTTCATAATATTAGGGACAGCCACACAACACAAAGCAAATTTTGTAGATAACATCAAAACAGAGAAACCTTTCTTTATATTGGTCCTGTGCAAACAGAAATTTCGCCCAGCCTGGGCTTACATGGACAGTACGACCTGTACAAGTTCGTACACTTGTTGGTAGTGCTCAGTACGTCCTCTCAACAAAACTATGGTTGTAGCCCAGCCCAATTTTTCTCTATTTTACTACAAAATACTAACAAACACAGTTTAAATGTCAAACTCTAACCTGGGTAATATTTCTTTTCCCTGTTAGATGAATGTTCAGTCTGTATGAATTATGTACTGTACGGATTCTTCTCCCTTTCTTTATATTTGTTGTTTGTTTACTGGTGCAGTTAAACAATGGCCCTACCTTGGCCACTTAGTCCATGTCAGACCCTACTCGGCCTCTACTCTTTGATTGGGAGCTAGCTCGACCTCCTTTGGCAGACTTTAGGCCCTAGCTCGACCCCTCTTGGTAACTAGATTACTTGATGGCTCTAGTTGCCTCCTTGTCTAGTACTGTAAGACCCGACTTGGTCTCTGTCACAGGCCTGCTCGACCTCTCCCTTTTGCTTGGTATGATGTTGACCCTACCTCGATCTCCCTAAGATTTGTTGCAGGCCCTAGCTCGGCCTCCTCAACAGGTTCTCCTCAACCTAGCTCTTAGCCTCCCATGGAAGAGCCACTTTGCTTGGTCGACTAGCTTCCTTTCTTGAGGTTGTGAGATAATGAGGCTTGCTAGGTTATTTGTAACCCTATCCTTTTCTCTCATGCAATCCTGGCCCTAGGATCATCTCATCAAGATCTTAATCTAACGGTGGGGACTTAATCACTCATTGAGGCAACTTAAGTCACATCCAATGGTTGTGATTTAACCTTAAGTTGTCTTGAGTGGTCCCCACCAACTAAAGTGTTGTCTAGACATAAGTTGGGTTGCTTCCACACTACTAGACACCCCTAGTGTGGATGAATCTGCCCGAGCTACAAATTCTAACACTCAAATTAGCGAGGAAGGTTCTTCCATTGGAGCTACCTCCTCCATGATCAACATCTTGAGTTGTTGTTGCTCCCTCTACATCTGGAAATCATGCTCTGTCTAGATCTGGATGTCCTACACTGAAACTGCCAATTGCTCCCTCTAGATTGGAGCCACTTGCTCCTCCTGTACTTGAGTGGTCAGCGCCTTCTGTACTTGAGTGGCCAGCTCCATCTGCACCATAGCGCCTTGCTCTTGTGCTAGAACTACTTGCTTCTTGTACTTCAACAACCTGCTCCCTTTGCAGTAGAGCACCCTGCTCCTCTGTTGTGCTGGAACTTTCTACCGCCTTATGTTGCTCATCCAATTGTGACAACTCTTTGAGATGAGCCTCCTACTTTCTCACTATCACTCGATGTCATTCTTGTCTCCGTCTAAGTTCCTGCAAGCTCTTGTTGCTGCTTTGATTTGAGATCCCTCCAGGATCCCATAGCATCTGATAACTCCTTCCCGGAACTGAGAATCCCCATGTCAACAGAACACTTCGGGCTATGGTTACTATGATACTCCACAATTTCCTTTTCTCAACTGATCTCATCTTCCACTACACGTAGTTGGAGGTGCCATCCAATCTGTCCTCATATGTGAGATTTGTAGCCATCTTGCTACTTAACTCTAGCTCCATATAGAGACCCTTCTTAGTTCAGTATCCTGAGAAGCAACCGTGGGCCTGCTCCCTCTTAAACTGAACAGAAGGACATTCCTCAGAAATCCTCTTTCTTTATGCACTTACACAATACAGTTGAAACCTTCCTTGATTTCCCTACCAAACCTGGTCCAAGACTGCCCTTAGGGTACTGTTACAACATCCTTCCTGGTTGTCCTCAATCTCCGCTCCAAGCTGATCCAAAAATCACTAAATCAACCCTCAAGGGGTTGTCCCAAATTCTGGCTTGTAGCATCCCTTCAAGGATGGCTGTAACAGTCTCTTTCCTCGCATAGTCCACCTGGTTGTCCACTTGTCGCAGCTCCCTTTCTTGGCTGCCAGCTGGCACAAGACTTGTGGTTGTCCACACACCAACCGCCACACACACAACAGTCTTGTAGTTGTCCACACACACGCTGCTACACATACAACAACTTTGTAGTTGTCCACACACTTACTGCCACAAGTTGCAAGTTTGGCCTGCCTCAGGCCGCAGATCTACCCCCTGCAACAGCCACTTACACACAGGTTTACCCACCTACACGCAGCCCTAAAACCACAAGCCCTCTGAACCTTTTGTCTTCACGGGTTTTGTTGATGGCCCTAGCTCGGCCTCTTTGATAGGTCCCTCTTGACCTGGCTTCTTCAACTCTATTTTGCTTCCAGAATGGATTTACCCTGCTTAGTCGACTTATTCCTCTTTCAGCTTAGAGGGTACGACCTCCCTCTGGGTCTCCTTCCCGGTCTCTGCAATGTAGGGCTTTAACACTTCACTTAGGGCTGTCAGAACCTCGCTCTGATACCATGAAGATATATAGCTGATAAATCTAAAGGGTTATCAAATCTTAAGCTACAAAAATTTCATAATATTAGGGACAAGCACACAACACAATGCAAATTTTGTAGATAACATCAAAACAAAGAAACCTTTCTTTATATTGGTCCTGTGCATATAGAAATTTTGCCCAACCTGGGCTTACATGGACAGTACAACCTATACGGGTATGTACACTTGCTGGTAGTACTCAGTACGTCCTCTCAACAAAACTATGGTTGTAGCCCAGCCCGATTTTTCTCTATTTTACTACAAAACACTGACAAACACATTTTAAATGTCAAACTCTGACTTGGGTATTGTTTCTTTTCCCTGGTGGGTGAATATTCAGTCTGTACGAATTCTGTACTGTAAGGATTCATCTCCCTTCTTTATATTTGTTGTTTGTTTACTGGTGCAGTTAAACAATGGCCCTACCTTGGCCACTTAATCCCTGTTAGACCCTACTCGCACTCTACTCTTTGGCTGGGAGCTAGCTCGGCCTCCTTTAGCAGACTTTAGGCCCTAGCTCGACCCCTCTTGGTAACTGGATTACTTGTTGGCTCTAGCTGCCTCCTTGTCTAGTACTGTAAGACCCGACTTGGTCTCTGCCACAACCCTGCTCGACCTCTCCCTTTTGCTTGGTATGATGTTGACCCTAACTCGGTCTCCCTAAGATTTGTTTCAGGCCCTAGCTCGGCCTCCTCAACAGGTTCTCCTCAACCTCCCATGGAAGAGTCACTTTGCTTGGTCAACTAGCTTCTTTTCTTGAGGTTGTGAGATAATGAGGCTTGCTAGGTTATTTGTAACCCTAGCCTTTTCTCTCATGCAATCCTGGCCCTAGGATCATCTCATCAAGATCTTAATCTAACGGTGGGGACTTTATCACTCATTGAGGCAACTTAAGTCACATCCAATGGCTATGATTTAATCTTATGTTGACTTGAGTGGTCCCCACCAAATAAAGTGTTGTCTAGACATAAGTTGGGCCTCTTCCACACTACTAGACACCCCTAGTGTGGATGAACCTGCCCGAGCTACAAATTCTAACATTAGTTACCCCTAGTTTTTGGGGGTAACACCTCCAAGAAAAAGTCTCCATTTCCTCCATCTTAGCTTTCATTGCACTCCCTCTTGTGTGGTTTTTCAATTATATTGTTGATTTTCCTTCAAGCTTTTATCTTTGCCCTAATTCGATTTTCTACAAGCCATGTATGCAGCCACATCGAACTTGGAAGTTATGCAGGGTCTTGTCGCCAGTGTGCTTTCCTCTGAGGTTTGCACGCAAACATTTCTCATTCTACAAGCCTTTATGTGGAACTTTTCAATTTCGATGTCTATGATGTAGTGTTGTGTTGGAACTTATATTAAATACTTATTATGCTTTACCCAAATGCTAAAAAGCTAAGCTCCAAGATTAACATAACCACTTGTTTCCAAGTAACAGTCATGACCATTCAACTATTGCACTTAAAAACAATGAATTTTTTAGACTATATCATTATTTTAACATTATGAATCCATGACGGGGAGGC
Organism: Picea engelmannii; assembly: GCA_009831015.1. NCBI lineage: Eukaryota > Viridiplantae > Streptophyta > Pinopsida > Pinales > Pinaceae > Picea > Picea engelmannii. The sequence goes on from ML781939.1 coordinate 410,849, forward strand.
AGGTGCGAGAGGGGTGCTCTTCGACCCTAGAGGAAATCAACTAATGGAGTATTCTTGGAACCGAGGAGTCACTACCAATAACAAAGCAGAAGCATATGCTCTGTATATTGGCATACAACTGGAAAAGAAGAGACAAATTAATGCTCTCAATATAGTCAGCGACTCTAAAAATAGAATTCGCTATTTTATCAAGGCCTCCTCTCCAAAAGATACAAGTCTAAAAAATTTAGTGGACCACATTATAACAATTGTGCACGGTTTTCAGGCACAATTCTATCATATCCTCCGACATAATAACATTGCAGCGAATACCTTAGCAAATAAGGCCATTGGACTAGCCCCTGGTCATATGGAAGTGAATGGAGAGGTGCCTGTGGTTCCCCCTCCGTAAAAAAGCTTCGATCCAAGTGTTATAAGATGCCATGGCACATGGTAAGCTCCCTCAGCCACATGGAAGGGACAAGTCCATTATTCATCCTAGTCATTTCAGTAATGCACCTGTGTTCCATCATTCGAATTTATGGCCAGTATCAGTTAGCTCACGGCTAGATCATTCACAGGAGGAAGTCTGTACGGTGTGGGCTCGAGTACGCTCCTATTCTGATGGCTCTGAAGCAAGGGAGACGTATGATGATTATGGTGGAAGGTGGCAAGGACAGCAAAGTACTTATCTACAGCCTAATTCAGTGAGGTATTGTCAACAGTACCTCGAAGAAGCATGGCCAGCTTGTGAAGGATAATTCAGGCATTGAAACGCAGGTACGTTGCACTGGAGGAAATGTGAGTCTAAATGGGAATAAGGTTTACTATGTCATTGTGAAAATTTGGATATGTAGTCTGTATTGGAATCGCCTGGGTTGCTCGTCGCCTGGTCAGACTAGGCCATTTGACAATCCCGAGGAGTATTCAACAAGATTGGGTTCTAAGTTAGCAATTGGTGGCCCTAATTTGGTGAGTAACTCTGGAGAATTTAAGCCAAGCTTTAGAAGGCATTCTGTAGAATTTCCTGTGTGGTCGATTAAGGTATTGAAGCATCCTATTTTCAGTGTTCAATTTCATCCTCAGCAAATTCTCTTGGATAAAGAAACTATTATGGATAACAAGGATTGGATAGAAAACATGGATGAGGAAATGGAGGCTAGTAATGAGGAAAGGAAAATTTTGGCTCTTAGAATAAATTCTCTTAGTTCTATAGCAACATTCACTCTCGATACTCTAATTCAGCATCGTGTTCTCATTGGTCAACTTCAGGATGAAGTAGACTTCTTGCATTGTCAGCTAGTTTCACTCCAAATCCAGATAGCACAGAGGAATGAGGAACCTAGTAATTCAAGTTCGGTTGCAGGACAAGCAGGAGGAGAAGTAGTTGAAGTGGGAATTTTGTCAGATCTGAATGCACCTGTGGAAGTCGTTGAGGAACAAGAACAACAAGAGAATGATTATGTTCCAGAAAAAGCCAATAATACTTAATGTATATTTTGTCTAACAGTATGTATAATTGGTTTTTTTTTTTCGAATCTATGTAGCTAAGAATAGCAGTAGTAGTAAGATATGGACAAGTGATAGTTGGAAGATAAAGAACATTCTAATAGAAGCTTTGTTAGAGATGGAATTGTGTTTTTTTGAACTCTCTTTTCTGTATCCTGTGGTCTAGGCCACGCCTTTTTTTATATTAATATAAATCCACCAGTTCTTGTGAAAAAAAAAACATTATGAATCCACAAAACCATTTCCAGCGGCCTAGAAAATGTGTTCAATTTTCAAAATGCTTTTGGAAGTTGAAAACCATTTATTTTATATATTAAGACACCAAAAAATGCTCAATCATTTCCAGTCATTTCTAAAAACAACATGGGCAGTTTCCCGACCATTTCTAGAATTTGCTAGAACCCATAAACCATTTCCAGAATTTTCTCTTTCCTTATTTCAACTTCAAAACCCAAAAAATGTGTTCAAAAATTGTTACAGATGATTCACTTTTGCCTAGTAGTTACTAGAGAAGATTCATTCTTGTTGAAAAATGTAGCTCGAGCAAAAAATTCTTACACAGGTCTCGGTGTGAACGGAAGTAGTTCAAGACATTTCGAAGTGACCACTTTGGAAAAGTGGGAAATAATTCCATCTTGTAATTTCACTTGAAAATTAAAAGAAAAAGTGAAAGTCTTATGTTTTGAAGTCAAATAGTCTTATAAATCTAAATAAAATGTTCTAGAAGTTCTAGAACATTAGTAACTTAGATTAAGATTTAATCTTAACCTTACATATCATGATTGAAATAGGTGGGAGCTAGGATTGAGGATTAGCTATCTCTCTCAAAGCATAAAGAGGACAAGATAGGAGAACTTGATCTCACATGAGAAGAGAGCAAGAGAGCTGGAAGAAGGAAGAGTGCATTCAAGGAGAAAAAGAGAAGATTGCTAAAGAGATTAGCAATATACTAGTAGGTCGTACAGGCCATACGACTGTTGTAGTTGTCTTTTTCTTATGCATAGGTCGTACACCTTCAAATCTAGCCGTACACAATCTTCTCTGGATTGTTGGAGTGTGTTGTAGTTGTTGAAAGGAGAGAAAGAGTAGTTTGTTGTCCAGGAAAGGCAAAAACGGTGCAGGTCGTACTATTGTAACTATACCCTCTCTTACATAGGCCGTACACTATTGTTTGACGTGATTTTATTGATCGTGGAGCTGCTAGTTCAACCAAGCTACAGAGGTCACCTTGTAATCTTTGATCAAAGGAATGAAAAGTTGGCTAGAAGGAGAAATCCCTGTGTATGTGTTTTATTTCTTTCGTTGTTCATTTTTCAGTTGTTGTGTGATTGATGCAATGTTCAGAAATTTAATTTTCTGCCTTTGAAAAAAAATTGTTTTTGAGTTATTTAATGAGAGAACATTAAAAGAAATCACCTAGGCTAGAAAAATTTACATGGTATCAAAGCAACCTCTCTGATTGAAATTCTCAAGGATTTATAGCAATAAATCAGCTGCCGCAAAGAAGGACTACCAATTAGAGGGTTTCAATATTTCTTTTAAGGATTAATAATCAAATCTGGGAGTTTGTGAATTAGATCTCATAGATGACCTCAGCTACCCTCAAATTCGAGGACAGACTGGATGGCACCTCAAATTTCTTGTCATGGAAAGTGAGGGTTACACTCTTATTGGAAGAGAATAATCTCTAGGATATCATCAAGGATGTTGTGCCTTCACCTACAGATCCACAACAGTTGAAAGCTCACAAGAAGAAGGAAGTGAAGGCCAAGCAGATGATCATGGATGCCATAAAGGATCATTTGATCCATCATATATACAAGAAGAAAACTACAAAGAAGATGTTTGATGCCCTAGTTGACCTCTACTAGAGTGAAAACATAAACAGAAAGATGATAGTGCGAAACAAACTCAAATCCATAAACATGACCAGATCATATTCAATCACCAATTACCTTATGAAGGTCATGCAGATTCATGATCAACTTGTAACAGTTGGAGAGAAGATTATAGATGCAAAGTTGGTAAACATGGCACTGAATGGACTCCATGCTTCATGGGAACCATTTGTCAAAGGTATTTGTGCTCGTGAGAACCTTTCTAACTTTGAAAGGGTGTAGGATGATTGTATCTAGGAGGAGACTCGGATGGAATCAAAGGCTGGCAAGAAGGGTGGTGACAACAACCTAGCCCTATTTGGTCTGACAAAAAAGGGCAAAAATAAAGGACCCAACAAGGGTAAGGGAAAGAGTGAAGAGTCGGCCTCATAATCAAGGAAGAAGGACTTGAGTAAAATTAAGTGTTTCATTTGTCATAAGCATTGTCATTATGCATCACAGTGTCCAGATAAGAATAAGGGTGAAGGAAGCAGCAACAAAAGTAGGTAGCAGCCTCTACAAGAACTCAAATGAAGGAGTTTACTACCAAGTTTGAGAAGGATTTATTGATGGTATATTGCCTTTCTACCAACACGGTTCCTAGAAATGCATGGTATGTGGACAATGAGGCATCTTGTCATATGACATCAACCCGGTAGTTATTTTCTAGTCTAACGAAGCAGGACTCAAGAGTACAAGTTGAGCTTGGTGATGATGCCAAGTACCCAGTAGCAAGAGTTGTACTATTCCCTTCCATCTTGAGTTAGATAACTCTTTAGATTTTGACGATATCTTGCTTCTTCCAGGTCTTAGAAAGAACTTGCTTTCGGTTTCAATTATGGAGAAAAGGGCTATGCAGTTGAGTTCAAGAACCAACGAGTCCTCATCATGCGAAGGAATCTAGCCCAAATACAACACAAGTAATAAGGGTTAGAGAAGGTAATCTTTATAAGGTGCGGGGTGAACCAGATTGAGCCCTAGTTCATAACAATGACAGCCCTAGTTCATAACAGTGACAGCTTGTGGAACTTGTGGCACAAGAGATTAGGGCACCTACATCACAGGGCATTGCCTATTCTGAGGGAGATAGTCACAAGTCTTCCAAAATCCAGAATTTAGTATTGAACAACATGGAGTATGCACAGGGTGCATGCTTGGTAAGCATGCCAATGTTGTTTTCCCAAGCAACAAGCATAGCTCTAAAGAGATTCTAGACCTAGTGCAAAAGGGAAGTTTGAAGCTTTTAAAAATAGACTTGGATTGGTGCAGAAATCCTTCCTCGCTAAAAGGGAATGTTGAGAAATGTAGCTCGAACAAGAACTTCTTGCACAAATTTCAATATGAACGTGCAAGAAGTGGTTCGAGACAATTTCTTTAGTGACCATTTAGGTAAAGTGGGAAATAATTCCATCTTGTAATTTCACTTTAAAAATAAAAATAAAAAGTGAAAGTCTTATGTTTTGAAATCAATTAGCCTTAGGAATCTAAATGAAATGTTCTAGAAGTTCTAGAACATTAGTGACCTAGATTAGGATTCAATCTTAGCCGTACATCTAATGATTGAGATAGGTGGGAGCTAGGATTGAAGAGAGTAGTTATCTCTCTCAAAATATAAAGAGGACAAGATAGAAGAAGTCGATCTCACATAAGAAGAGAACGAGAGAGTTGCAAGAAGGAAGAGCATTCAAGGAGAAGAAGAGCAGATTGCTAAATAGACCAGCAATATACCAAATGGGCATCCAAGCCGTACCACTGCTGTAGCTGTTTTTTCTTATGCACATGCTGTACACCTTCAAATCTGGCCATACATTGTCTTCTGTGGATTGCTGGAGTATGCTGTAGCTGTTGAGAGGAGAGAAAGAGCAAATTGCTGTCCAGGAAAAGCAGAAACAGAGCAGGCTGTACTGCTGTATCTGTACCCTCTCTTACACAGGCTGTACACTGTTGTTTGAGGCAATTTTATTGACCATACAGCTGCTGGTTCAAGCAGGCTGCAGAGGTCACCTTGTAAGCTTTGATCAAAGGAATGAAATCTGATTAGAAGGAGAAATCCCTGTGAATGTGTTTTATTCCTTCCACTGTTCATTTTTCAGTTGTTGTGTGATTGATGCAATGTTAAGAAATTTAATTTTCTGCCTTTAAATAAATTCTATTTTTGAGTTATTTAATGTGAAAACATTAGGACAGCACTCACCTATAGGCTAGAAAAATTTACAATTCTGTGATGCAAAGGTCTGATTTTGCATTGCAAAGAGTTGATTTTAAGTTATATGATCTGGCCTTAAGTTACAAGAGTCTCAATATTCATAACGGAAGTTTGATTGGATCTTCAGTTGTCTTCCAAATATCATTTTATGTTACATAAGGTTGATTTGCATGCCCAAAAACTGTGTTCAAAACCACTATCTTCCGAAATTATTAAAGGTTTTATTTTTGCAGAGCAGTTACTGCAGAAGTTTGATTCTGTGTTGCAAGGGTCTGAATTTGCATTACCGAGAGATGATTTTGATTGATAGGGTCTGGTCAGATGAAATTATGACTTTGATAGATACATGATACTAAAATCTAGATAGATTTGCTTGACCATTTTTATTCCCATTTCTAAACCAGTTTCCTAGCATTTCCCATGTTTCCTGCAGTTTCCAACAGTCTACCCCAAAGTTTGTGATACTTTTGTCCCTTGCCATACTCGTTTCTACAAATTTGTTTCCCATCATTTCTCATTCTTGATTTCCAATACTAGGAGACACATGACAATAACATTAAAGGATCAATATTTAGAAATTAGATTACATGGTTGGGAACATGACAAGACTAACCATTAGTATAACATTTATACCTGTTAATAAAACATGTCCTTTGCATCTGCAGTTGACACCAATTACAGAAAAATCACTCCCTTACAGCAACTGTGGCACTCATTAAGCTTGCCCATCTCCATATGATGGGCTACTGCAAACTATAAGTCAATAACTGTAGTTATCATACATAATATCAACCTAACTAAAGCACGAAAGAAGAATAGATTCCCTATCCAAGTGGCTCCCTACTCAAGAGACAGTGAACAATTTAAAAAACTATAGCTCTGTTGTTCTTGGTGGGTACTGGGCACTACTTATAATGGGTGATATAGTTTCCATTTTCAAAAAGTTGCTTACAATTTACCACCTAAGGTAGGATGATTAGACCAAAGGTGCACTACTGGTTACGTTGCAATGTTTCTTGAACTCTGGATTACTCATCCCCGGATGCCTTGCCCACGGTTCTTTAAATCTATGTTGCCGGAGGCCCAGAGTGGTCCTTCCCATAAAATTTCAGGGAGCAACACATATAAATTAATATATACTTTTATATATTATGTTGCATATATATTTTTAAAAATAGTACAGAATGCTAAATTAGTTGCAGAAAGCAAATGTTTGAGTGCTACTAGTGGACAAATACTATATTAATAAGAATCTAGAACTATGATTGATTTATGATCATTGCATCCTTTTATAACAAGCCTAGTTTAAATGAACCATTTAACTGTCATTAATTCATCCATATGAATTGAAACTTGAATCTGGGATATTTTATTGTAGAAAGGGCTATCTTGCAATGCCCTCAACTTGAAGTTCCTTGGGTAATGAGGATATAACCTTTTTGTTATCATTAATTCATCCATATGAATTGGAACTTGAATCTAGGTGATTTTATTGTAGCAAAGGCTATCTTACAATGCACACAATTTGAAGTTCCTTGAGTAACGAGAATATAATCAAAGTAATTTGGTATTGGGAAGTTTATTCTTCACTTTTGCCTTTGAGTTGTTTCTCTTCATCATAGTACTCGTGCTATATTGAACTAAATATTTTCACTCCTCAAGATTTGAACTAAATATTTGGCATCTGTAAGGATTTTTATAAATTTAAATTTTACTCTATTTGATAGTCTCTCATTCTGATTCTAATGTATGCTGTTTGTTCCGATGCCTCAACATTATAAATTTCTGTAACGGAGAAATAAAGTGAGTGTTAGAATTTTAGGGTAAAAAGAAAACAGCAGTATCCTTTTAAAATTTGAAGTAAAACTCCTTTAGATCTGAAGTACAGAACAGCATGAAGGGTAATGACAGTAGAATAGAACTCGGATCTTAAGATAAACAGTAAGGCTAGATCTCTAATAGTGATATGTAAACCCTATCTTGACAGTGATATCACAATAC
>ML781939.1:429903-495238 GCA_009831015.1 Picea engelmannii
ACTTATATCCCACTCGCTTCACCGACACAGATCCTTTGCAGAATTACTTATGATCTCTATTCTCTATCTTTGTCTTGGACAGAGGACTCTATCTTCTAAACAGTCAATAGGCTTCTATTCCTCTGCCTTGTAAAAGGACCTCTATACTTATGATGGCTGCAAATCCTCCTCGTGGTTGTAGCCTGTTAGAATTTAAGGGAAAACGAAAACAGTAATATTCTTTTAAATGTATTCACTACTATAGATATAAATCAGCAAGCAAAACAAAATTTCTGAAGTAGATTAAACACAGAAACAATACAATAGATCTGAGCATGTAGGAAACAATTCTAAGCTAGATCTAAACATGAACAGATCTGATCATTAGAAATAAAAATTCTGAACATTAGCATAATCAGATCTGATAATAAGCAAAGTAATAACTAAACATTACCTTGATTAAAACCAAAAACAAATTTACCTTAGATGCTTTGTTGCTGTCCTCTTTTGATATGCTCAGAAAAAGCTGTTAAAGGTCATGGATCAAAACCCTGAAGGGTTTGATCTCATCATGATCTTAAGTGGACAGTTTGCCAAGAAGAACTCAAAGACCAATCAGCATAAGCAGGTCTGATATAAAAACCCCAAAGACAACAATTAGGCTCAAACAAAAGCTGTCCAACATGAACTGTAATGCTACAGTAAAATAGGAGGCAAGCATAGGGCTTGTCTAATCAAACCCTACAACAAAATCTGGTAGGAAGAGGCAGCATACTGAAGACACCAGGGGCAGCAAGAAAAAAACACCAGTGGCAGCATGAAGAGGAGCCAAAGGCTGCCTAGGAGACAGAGGCAGCCATAGGGTAACCAGCGGCAGCTTGAAGAGGGACTAGGAGGAGGCCGCGGCAGCTTGAAGAGGGACTAGGAGGAGGCCGCGGCACCTTATCCAGCTAGAGGGAGGTCCCCACCACCTTAACATAGCAAGAGGGAAGGTTGTGGCACCATAACCCAGCAAGAGGTAACCAATACACCAGCAAGAAAGCTCCCAGCCAGCAATAGGGAGAAAAAACCAAGGTTGCACTTCAAAAAACAGCAAGGGAAGAAGCTCCAAGGAGGCCGCACCAAAAGAACAAACTGAACAAGAGGGCCGCAGCAAAATCAGACCAATAGAAGAGAGTGAGTAAGAATGAATGAATGAGTGAGGGGTGAGGTCTTTTTATAGTTTAGAAGAGAGGTTAGGGTTAATTAAATTAACCCTACCTTTTAGGGTTAATTAAAACTCAATTAAAACAAAATAAAACATAATTAATATTTTAATTAATAAAAATATTAATTAGAAAATCAACAAGTCAAAGTGACTAGACCAACACCACAATAACATTAAGAAGGACGTGGCCCAAGCAAGTAGAGGCAACAAGACAAAGTCAAAGGGGTCTTCTTCAATGGCAAGATGTCCACATAAGTCTCATGATAACTTATAAGCTTTTATCATCCCTGCATAAGAGGAAAAATCAATGATGTGGTCATGTCCATCTTCATAGTTGCTCCTAGGTCTCATGGACCATCCCGAGAGAGTGAAAGAAAATCACAAATCATCACATCTTGGTACTTAACCAAGAACTTGCCTGGTCCCAGACCAGGATACCCCAGAACACATCTGGGGGCCCTAGATTACATCTAGGGTCTTATTGACCAAGGTACAAAACCAAGGATCAACCCAAGCGTTAAGCAAGGATTCCCTGGAACACATCTAGGGGCCCTGGAACACATCTGGGGACTTATATCATCAACCACCAAGGTATACAACCAAGGATCAATCCAAGCACCGAGCAAGGATTCCCTGGAACACATCCAGGAGCCCTAGAACACATCTAGGGACTTACTGTTTGGTCCTTAACCAAGAACCCCAGCAATACACTAGGGTCCCTCACTAGGGTCTTTTGCCATGGCTCTAACTGCTTGGTCCCAAACCAAGAACCCCAGGAGTGCATTGGGGGCCCTAGATCTCAACTAGGGTCTTATGCCATCCTCCCGGAGAATGGCTCTTGCAACTGCTTAATTTCAACACTCTCTCTCGGCAAGAGAGGCATTCTCAACAACACCAAGCTTGTCTCAAAAGTACACAAACTTTGTCAACAACAAAGGCTTGGTCAAAATATCTGATGTTTCTTCCACCATCGGAACATACTGAATACTGAGAACGTTCTTTTGCACCATGTCGCAAACATAGTGATATATCATCTCAATGTGTTTCGATTTGTCATGAAACACAGGATTCTCGGAGAACTTAATACAGATCTGGTTATCACAGTGAATTACTGTGGGTTCCAGCTCAACACTGAACAAATCTGAGAGTAGCTTCCTAAGCCACATTGCTTCTCTACTAGCAGCACTGGCAGCAATGTATTCTGTCTCTGCAGTGCTTTGGGCTATGGAGCCATGTTTCCTGTTGGACCAGGAGATCATAGTTGAACGTAAACTGAAACAATATTCGGAAGTACTCTTCAGGTCCATTGTACTGCCCATCCAATCTGAATCTGTAAAACCATGAAGCATTACCCCTCCACTGAAAGTGTACTTGAGCCCATAGGCTATAGTTCCTCGGACATATCTGAGAACATGCTTAACAGCAACCATATGAATATGTTTTGGTTCACACATGAACTGGCTGAGGGCATTCACTACATAACAAATGTTCGGTCTGGTATGTACTAGATACATCAAGGACCAAATAATCTGACGATATACGGTAGGGTCTTCTAAATCTGAACCTGTAGCTTGATCATGTAACTTCTTCGGGTTAGAAATCATAGGTGTGGTCATGGACTTACAGTCCAGCATCCCAAATCTGCGAAGCACATCAACTGCATACTTGCTTTGTGAGAAGAAAGATCTCACCGGGTTTCTGCCACACCTTTAAGCCAAGAAAGTAATGCATAAGACCCAAGTCCTTCATTTCAAATTCGCCCGATAGCTCCCTCTTAGTCTAAGCTATTAGATGTTCCTCTCCATTAAGGAACAAATCATCCACATATAAGACCAAGATGACAGGATGATTTTTCACGATCTTTATGTAAAGATTAGGATCTGCTATACTCTTGGAGAACCCAAGACTCTGAAGAAAACTGTCAATTCTTTCATACCAAGCTCTCGGAGCTTGTTTCAATCCATACAAGGATTTCTTGAGTTTGCATACATGGGATTCTTTCCCATGGATCACGAAACCCTCAGGCTGCTCAATATAAACTTCTTGCTCAGCTTCAACATTGAGAAAGGCAGTCTTAACATCCATTTGGTGAAGTTTCCAATCAAAAACTGAAGCAAGAGAGATGATGATTCTGATAGAGGTATACCTAGCAACATGAGCAAAGATCTCGTCATAATCAATTCCTTCTTTCTGAGAGAAGCCACAAGCCACAAATCTAGCTTTGAATTTTTCAACACTGCCATCTGTTGCATGCTTTATTTTGTAAATCCATTTAGAGGTTACTACTAATTTGCCTTGAGGTCTTGGGACCACTTCCCATACATCATTCTTCAATATTGACTCGTACTCTTCTATCATGGCATCATTCCACACTTTATGCTTGGCATCCTCTTCAAAAGTGGAAGGTTTTGAGTCAATCACAAGATTCAACTACACTATCAGACATAAGTATTTATCTGGTTTCTTGCTTTCTCTAAAGGTACCTTTAGGTGTCGCATGTTTTTCTGCTTCCTTTAAAATTTCATGGCACCAAGTTGGCTTCTTTTTTACAGGAGGTTTCTCTAAGGGAAACTCAACGGAATCCCTTATGGGATCCACTGAAGGCTCTCTGGCCTCCTCCCTCTGCTCATCTGGAAGTGGTGAATCTAAAGGTTCTGGAGATGGAGCTTCCTACTCCTCTGTATCACATGGAAGTTCTCTGGAACAACAAAAGGTTGCCTCCTCATGTAAGGTCACATCTCTACTGACCTCAATGAACTTTTGCCCTGGTACATAGATTCTATATGCTTTGAAGGTCTCACTGTATCCCACAAAAGTGCCTTTCTTTCCAGAGGGCTCTAACTTAGTCCTCTTTTCTTTTGGTACATGAATGTAGACAGGACTGCCAAAGATTCTCAAATGCTCAATTGAAGGCTTCTTACTAGTGAAGACTTCTTCTGGAATTTTCTCTTCTAGAGCTTTATGAGGACACCTGTTCTGAATATAGACCGCAGTGCTTGCAGCTTCGGCCCAAAGAGACAACGGAAGATTTTGATCATACATCATGGCTCTGGCTGCATCACAAATTATCTTGCTCTTTCTTTTTGCTACCCCATTTTGCCGAGGATTATAAGGCACAGTCAACTCCCTCTTAATCCCGGAAGTCCGGCAGAGATCATAATACTTGTGGGAGTCAAATTCTTTTCCATTGTCTGTTCTAAAGACACAGATGTGTCTACCTGTCTGATTCTCAACAAGATTCTTAAAATCCTGAAATTTACTGAAAGATTCATCTTTAGTTTTCAAAAAATAAATCCAAGTTTTACGAGAACAATCATCGATAAAAATGATATAATAAAGATAACCATTCATGGATGGAGCAGTCATAGGTCCACAAAGATCAGAATGAATAAGATCTAATATGCCATTAGATTTTCTATTACTGTGAGGGTAAGCTTTCTTTGTATTTTTACCAAGAGCACAGCCTCTACAAATACTATCATGCTCAAAAGAAAAAACCGGCTTACCTATTACCATCTTTTGCAAACCTGGGAGAGCATTGTAGTTGAGATGTCCAAACCTTTTGTGCCATAGTTCGCAGGGGTTGATCATCTCATGAGTTAATGCTTGAATAACTTGACCAGTGACTTTGTAAAGTAGACCCTCTTGAGTTTTGATTGTCATGGATAAGCTCATACTTCCATTTGAAGGCCACATAAGAGCCTTTCCTTTGGAAAAGGCTACTGAGTACCCTTTGCTTTCTAGAACTGCAACTGAAATAAGATTTTTCTTTAATCCAGGAACATAAAGAATTTCATCGATATGAAAGACATTACTTGTCTGAAGCCGAAAAGATGTTGATCCAAATCCTTTGATGTCATAGGTGCCATCATCACCCAATTCTACCTTCACATTGAACTTCTTATCTCGATAGTTCACAAGGTTTTGTTTGAAGCATGTCATGTGTTTGGAGGCCCCGTTGTCCACTAACCAAACTTCTTCAAACTTGGTGACAGTACCGGAGAGGGCTGAGACAAGATAACATTCTCTGCGTTGTTCTTGCTCTTTAGTAGCAGCTCTGGTTCTTCTTCTTTGAGGCTCTTCTTCCTCAGTTGCAACTGAAGCATGGAACCTGCCTCTCTGCTTCTGCTGTGAAGGAGGGTTCCTGCAGTCTTTTGCATAATGACCTAGCCTTTTACAGTTAAAGCATCTTATTTTAGATAAATGAGAGTGAAAGTGAAAGTGAAAGTGCTTACCTTAAGGTTTCTTACCTTTGCCTTTGTGCTGAGGAAACTTCTTCCACCTCTTGGCTTTGACTGAAAGAGCATGATCTCTTACCGTTGAGGGTTCATTCCTGCTTTTAAGTCTACCCTCTTCTTCCAAGCAATCATGCCATAATCTCTCGAAGTTGGGTTGAACTTCTCTTCCGTTGACTGATGAGAGAAATGTCTCCCATGAGTCAGGAAGACCATCAACTGTTGTTTGTACAAAGTCGTCATCATCCACTCCAATTCCAATCGTTGTAAGTTGATCTCTTGTATGAGCAATTTTGGAAAAGAAGGCAAAGATAGATTCATCATTTCCCATCTTTAATGTACGTAGTTGTTTCTTCAATATCCTCTTTTGAGTTGGGGCCTTCTTTTCATATAGATTTGCTAGGGCATCAAAGCATTCCTTAGTTGCTCTCAGATGACCAATAAGAGGCATCATGATGTCCTTAACTGAGTCAAAGATGACCCTCTTGGCTTTGGCCTACCTCTTCTTATATGTTGCCCTTCCTGTATTTGAAGTAGGTTCTTCTATCACCCTGGTAACCAACTCATCCAAGTCACCTTCCTCTAGGATATTAAATACCCTAGCCTTTCAAGCATTGAAGTTCGAAGCCCCTTCAAGCCTATCTTCTTCTTTGACTGAAAATGAGGCCATACTGAAAACAAGATCTGATATAAAACAAGTTTACTGTTGATCTGCAAAACAAACCCTTAGGTGTGGATCTACACAGGCTACCTTCAGTGTCAGAGGGAGGAGTCACCTCCAACTCCAAAGGGAGTGTTGATGTTTTTCAGCTTACTGAGACATTGGTTTCATGAGGGAACCTCGATATATCAAGTATGGTCCAAGATGACTTAGCATGATCAACATTTAACTATGTTTCTGTGGGCAAAAGCATCCATGACTACAGTGTATGTTCAGAACAAAAGTCCTTGTAAGACTTTGAGGAACATGACGCCCGAGGAGGCCTTCACCGGAGTGAAGCCTGAGGTTCGACACTTCAGGATATTTGGGTGTCCAGTATACATTCAAGTACCCAAGGAGAAAAGGATCAAGCTAGACCCTTCAGGCAGAAAGGGTACATTTGTGGGGTATAATGAGTCTTCGAAGGCATACCGGATCTACATCCTTGGTCAAAGACAGATTGAGGTGAGCAAAGATGTTACCTTTGAGGAGGAGGTATCCTTTAAGAGATCTAAAGGATCTCACATGGAGATTGAACAAATTGATCCAATTGATCCTGTAGCTCCAGTTGATGTTCCCAGAGATATTGCAGTAGGTCAGAAGAGACCTAGATGGGCTCGTCAGACTCTGCAGAAGGCAAAAGGATATGCAACTCCTCATGGTACCTTCCGAGTGAGAAAGAGACCTCAGAGATATTCATGCTATGGCGCAGCTATGAGCCACATGATTCATTTTCAGCCTTCCTATTATGAGGAGGCAACTAGTCATCCAATATGGAGAGATGTCATAATGGAGGAGTATCAATCCATCATGAAGAATGATGTGTGGGATATTGTTCTGAGACCTGAGGGGAAGTCTGTAGTAACTTATAAATGGATCTACAAGATCAAACACACAGTTTACGGGAGCATCGAGAGGCACAAAATGAGATTTGTTGCTAGAGGATTCTCTTAGATGGAGGGTGTTATCACTATAACAATTTTGTATGGAATCCAAATCTCGGGACTTAGCAAGAGGGCAAATCGGTGTAGAAGTGCGACAAATTGGAGGACAATGCCATATCTAGCGGAGGCGCAAAGTTGACGGGACGCGGCGGATCACAGATCTCAGAAATCCCAAATCGACGGTCAAAAACCATATCGGGCAAAGAACTAGCGCGGAGGTTAATTATTTGAAAGCGGGCCGATGAAAATACCGTGGTTTCAGCTCGGGACCATGTGACGCCACCGGATGTATATCGAGGTGAAAAGCAATCTACCCAAACCGCTTTGCCTCGTCCTTGAAATTTCCGAAAGACAAGCGGTACAGAGATTGTTGCGAAATGGCTAGCGAAAGTAAGCTGGGGGTTAAACCATTTGCAGACAAATTTGATCAGTTTCACGCATATTAGTTTTCAAGTCTCAGTTTCCATGATTTCAAGTAATTTTGACCAGTCGTCTTCCAAGGTGAATTCCGGACAAACCAGAGCACATTTTGAGAAACCGAAAGAGGTTCTCAACACGAGCCAAAAAACAATAACCTCTCCCAGATTTCTCATAGCTATTACATACTGAGAGACTCGAGGACATCTTGAAACCTTATATTTCCAGATTCGGGATTTCTTTTGTTGGAGACATCTTTTTCAAATACAGATCCCGAACAGATGGAGAAAAATTTCACAAAACCGAGAGAGGTTTTTACTCGAGACAATCTGACATACAAAAACCTCCCCCGGATTTTACACAGGTGTCACGGATTGAGAGATTCGAAAAAAATTTCGAACCCTATTTTTCAGTCTCCATGATTTTCTGTTCGACACAGGTTTTTGCAGCACATGTTCCGACCAGTTGGAGATGAATTTAGAGAAACTGAGAGAAGTTTTTCTTCGCAATGATCTTATCTACAAAAACCGTTCTCAGATTTTACACAGCTATTACGGTTTGAGATTTACAGTTGGCATTTTGAAGCCTACTTTTTCCTGTAAACGGTTTCCAAACGAAACGTTTCTTTTTTTGTAATCAGTTTGGAAACAAAATGACTCACTGGTTGTATAAATGTTAAGGGATACGTATGTATCAGGGTTGGCAGAAGTGCAAGGGCACCTTCTTAGTTGTTTTGAACTACATTGTAATCTTCTGGAGCTGAATTGAATACATATGTAGAAGCTTTTGAAGTCTCTATGAAAATATTCTAATGGTGGTGACATGAGTTTTGTCTTCTCTCATCTTATGTATTTCCTGTGTTCTTTATTTCCATTTGCATTGTCTTCTATTTAAATTAGATAGTTAAAAGCTCAGAATTCATCTGTGATGCTCTCAGCTTAAGCAATTTAAACTGTGTGAATTTCCTCCTAACTAATTCAGAATTCACTTCAGCAATGCTCTGATGCAGTTATTTTTTTTCTCTTTCTTCTTACACCCTGCTTAAACTCAATTAACAACTCAGATTCATTACCTCATTTAGCCTTTATCCTCTGGAGAGTTCTACCGGCCAGTCATTGTTTTCCTTCACTTTCAGAATTTCGACTCCATAGCCCTAAGAGTCCCTCCCCTTCTTTGCCAGCAAACTTTATAAAAACCCCCAAAACAAACCAAACCTAGCCACTAATTCCCAAAGAAATATCAAGTGACACAAGAAAGCCCTCTCTGAGTTGAACAGGCTAGTGCCCAGCTCTAAAGTAGGTTGAAATAGTTACCTCTGTCGTTTGTCTATCAGCCGAACAAAATTTACAGAGTGCTAACATTCTGGCACCGTTGTCGAGGACGAAATTGAAAAATTTTCCCTGGGAAAGAACGACGTGGTTGAGTTCTAAGGTCTGAGAGCAGCAAACACTTAGGCACGTATTGGATGTAGTCCTGCTATGGCGACTCCACACATCAAAAAATCAGTTTGAAGGTGATTCCACTGGTAGAAGAATCCAGAAATTTAAATTTTCACTGGCAACTCCACTCTCAATGCAGAATCCAGCTTCCAAAACATCATTGGCGACTCCACTGTCCGAAGATGAGTCCAATATCTACAAGGTATGCTCCTATGAATCGCTCTCACATTCTCGGTTTTCCGAATCACATACCTTGTGTAGATTGGCAAACATAACTGCCAAAGTTCAAAGATCAAGAAGGAGATGATGTTGCCTTTCATTTGATAAAATTCCACATGCACATACATAGGCTAGGGGTTAAATTGCCTGAAGACTGCTTGATGAAGATGTTTATGGCAACCTTAGAAGAAGAAGCACGATCCTAGTATGAAGGATTGCCATCTACTAGTCTGTTTTCCCTTGAAGATTTTTATTCAGTATTTTGTGTGAATTATAAGGAAAGTTACCCATCTTTAGTTCTGGTTGAAAACTTTTGTGGAAACTTTGACAATCTTATTCGACGCATGGGGATTGATATTAATGACAAAGACTTAATGTTTGATGAAATAGAAGAAGCCCTTTACGAACTAGCTTCTCATCAGGAAGAGCTAGTAGAGACTAGTTGTATTAGTACACAAGATCATTCCGAGCAAACATTAGCTTCTTCTTTGCTTGAAAATGGAACAAATCCGCATCATAATGTTGACAGCCAGGTCATATCCCATGAAATTAATGAAAATTCACAGCCATGTCAGCCTTATTACAGTCAAAAGTATGGGGAGAATCATTCAAGTTTTTTTACAGCTCATTCATTTTCTGAAGACTTGTATCATGAAGAAATGGAGGAAAATCGGGCTATTGAAATTGTATGTGTGGGAAATCTAGGCAATAAAACCATTAATAAAGATAGCTACTCAAAGTTATAAGGAAATGCCGAAGAAGAACGGGTTGTTTTAGGTCTTTTGGATGTTGCAGAATCCATTCACAATTTCACCTCTATTGATTTGACATATTCAGAAATTTTAAAAAGCCAGGATGACATTCTTATTCAAGAACATGAAGGAGTATTTTCGGATTTTTCTCAAACACATGAGATTGTCGTTTCATCTAAATATTTCCAAGAGCACATAAAGCCTGTCTCTGTTGTGGATGATATGAAAAATGATCATCTTGTTGCATGTCCATTTGAGGAGGGTAAACCATATGAAAGAGATCCTTATCTTTGGGCTAACTTTCAAAAGGGGATAGTCTTACATGTTTTCGAAGACCCTTTTCCCAGTAAGCTAGAATCATCAGAGAAGACGGAGTACCTGTTGTTCAAGAATGTAGGGATAAAATGGGGTTTGCATTTTGAGTTATCATTTGTTGCGTTCTTTTTTCTATCTGCAGGCGCTGAAAGCAAGTTGCAGTCAAGAAGCCATTTACTTGACTGGCTTCATTGGAATTTTGAGATCACTTGATTCAACGTTGGTTTCAGCAAGTAGGGTAGGATAATTTGTATATAAATAAGCTTGAAGACCAAGCATTTTTTTTCAGTTGCAGTTTTGGACTTCAGCATGTGTGTTTTCAGTTTTCAGCAGCTATTGGTTTTCAGTTTCAACTTTCATTGCATTTAGTTTCGGATGAAGGATTGGTACAGGTGCAGTCTTTGAAATAGGATCAACTGAATGGATCGAGCACTTGGTATATGTTTTTGTCGCCGCGCAGGGAAGACGTCATCCGCAGTTGAAGCTAGATATTGGCACATGCAAAATTTAGAATTGTGGCATAAGAGAATTTTTCTCTGAACAAAGCATCATTGGGTTCTTGGATTGTCCGTATTAAATCTTTGGTTGAATTTGAGCAAAAAACAAATTTATTCATTATTGGGGCAAATAAAAATTTTGGTTTTATTAAGCCGACTTTGGCTCTTATAGTCATTTTCTCTACTCTCAGGTTTATTACAGAGCCATGGTCTATTTTACCAAAATTATTAGGCCCGCAAGACAAATCTCCACTATCCAAGCCCTACAACGATCGAGATGAAGCGAGCATCAAGTCACATGGAGGATGAGCCCACAAGGGGCGCTAAGGGTGCACTACGTATTTATAACACTCACAACCCTCAGTGCATTTAAACAAGTCACTTTCATTTCTATTCATCAATGTGGGATAAAACCATACAAAGAGCGCCAGGATAGTTCGAGGGCTCATCAAAATTTCAAACGTTTGGCGTTTGACTGAGAATCGTGGGTGTGCACTGGAGGACGCACGCAGGTGTCAAAGCTCTGACGCTGCAAACCAAACTGATCTGAAAATATTACTGTCATCGTGAGTCTCCTCGTCGTCATCAGGCTGGCTGGAATCGTGACAGTGCCCTGAAAAGCAGGCAAGAAGAGTCGACTTTGCAAATACAGGCGGAATATTGATGCAGGCAGATTCGACATCTTTTCGCTTTGATCGAAGATTGCAGAGGATGATCGATTGCAAGTGGAGGCAGCGTAGTATCGTCTGCAACACGGCACAAATTCTTCCGACTCTGCATAGCAAAGCGCAAGCTCCTCTTCATATCGTTGATGAACACACAGCACATTATAGGATAAGAGATGACATCTGAGGATTCTGGTGTCAAAGCTCGTTAACGCAGGTGCCAAACTTGTTCACACACCAACGTCCAAGCATCAACAGCATCAAGCGCGAGCCACGAGAAGCTTTTGTACTTGTCCGTCGTCTATATCATCGGAGAGCCTAATTCTAATTATTATAAGACCAAATGTATGCCGCATCATACCATTGGAATACCCGATCCCAATCAGGAGTATCGTTGCTTTCAGACTGTCACGCGCTATTGGGTTACCGTGAATAACGCGGATTTTGCCCACGAACACAGATTTTGCCCAGGGTTGATTGTGCGTTTTTATTTAAAGAACAAGTGCACAGGTGTTGGAATGATGCACTCAGGCCATTCGAAATACTATGTATATTATCATGGATACTTTATTTACATGCGAAGGTTCCTCGGCAACCATTTCCATCTAAAATTTGTCCCCCTCAAGCATACAGTGATGGCGAACATACTAAATGTACAAATGCAGATGGTTATAATTTTAATATGCTCGTTTCCCTGTTCCACACATACTCAATATGCAAGCCGTTGTGCATTGCTCAAAGACTAAACCAACTCAAAAGAAACATACAGTGTGACCAGATTGTGCCTTATCATGGCAGTTTCATTGGATATGGTTGCAAGAAAATGTGTGTGGAGAAAGAAGGGCTTCAGGATTCCCACTTCTAAGCCTGCTAGATGTAGTTTTATTACAGGGTTGCTTCATCGAATCCCATGATCTCCATTGATAGGCCCGGGTACCCAATCTGTAATTGATCATATCAATTAAGGTCTTGTCGGATCTGATATCACAGAAGCTAGTGCTTTGACCCGGTGATCTCTCTCGGAACTCATTGACTTTGCGTTTTCATTTCAAGAACAAGCGCACGGGTGTTTAAATGATGTCCATGTTTTAAGGAGGCCGACGTGAAGGAAAACCGGATGGCGTATAAATCGGAAGGTTGTCGCTCAGATGCAATCTAATACGCCCAAATCGCAAATTACCAATGTAATCGACGGTATATATTCATGTCGGGGAGGGAAGGTAACCAATGTTTAATTTTTCTAAAGTGGCCCGATATAAAAACAGTGGTAAAGTGACCCAGGTACGTGGCAGCTTATGGTTATATCGGGGACGCGAATGGTGTGATTGAAACCACCCACGACACTCACCGATATCGCATACAGGTCAACGTGGAGGATTAGCGCTAGGCCGCAAAGGAGGAAACACAAATGCCCAGCACGAAATACAAAGGCACCAACCCAGAAAGAGATTTTGTTTTCGTTTTCGTTTTCGAGGATTTAAAAAAAAAAAAAAAAAATTCCTTGGATATTGAAATTTGTTTTATGTGCACTTGACGAATGTGATATGTTAAGAAAGAAAAGGGAAAGTGGAGACATCCATGGCTCATCGAGTTCATTCATATTTTTGACAATGGCCCTCCCCACCTGCTCATATCTTTTGAAAAGTTATGAAGAATAATTATTCAGACTTCGACTCTTACTACAACGGAATAGCTTTGATGCAGGACAGACACTTCTCGTCTAAAGCAAATACCGTGTACTGGCAGCAATCCAATTGAGTAAGCAAATTTCGTTTTCGTTTTGTCCACTGTCATTTTGTGGGGGAACCGTTGCAGAGATTCTTGGGAAGGCAGGTAAGCAGTGCAATTCAAATAACAAGACATGATGTGATGGATCCATGCAAGGATTTAACTGGCGATGATATTAAAATGGCAATTCAAAATGCCATTGGCCCGAGAAATGTGTTTGTACCTGAGGTTCCTTTTGAAGTTCTGGTTCGAAGACAGATTGCTCTGTTATTAAATCCAAGTTTTTATTATGCACGCTCTATTTTATGATGAGTTAATTAATATACTTTCTTTCATTGATGTTTTATGGGCATTGTTTTAAATCACTGAGGAAATTCGTTGCGAGATCAAAGAACACCTCAAGTTAACACAGAATCTATTCAAAGGCTAACGCAAGATGAGTGCATAGTCATGTCAAACATCTGGGTGATTGATTGCAGGGACTCTACCAAGTATCTGAGGATTAATTAACAATGACATTTTACCAATGGATAATCGTGACAGATCAGAGAAAGGTACGCACATGTTTTGGGAACAACCCAATGGATAGGCACACGGTCTGTCGTTCTTTGCTACCTCACAGGGAGGATAGCATCCCCAGTTGGAGCCTATGTTATCACTATAACAATTTTGTATGGAATCCAAATCTCAAGATTTAGCAAGAGGGCAAATCGGTGTAGAAGTGCGACAAACTGGAGGACAATGCCATATCTAGCGGACAGGGCTAAATCTAGCGAAGGCGTGGAGTTGACGGGACACGACGAATCACAGATCTCAGAAATCCCAAATCGACGGACAAAAACCATATCGAGTGGAGAACTAGCGCAGAGGTTAATTATTTCAAAGCGGGCCGATAAAAATACCGTGGTTTCGACTCGGGACCACGTGGCGCCACCGGATGCATATCGGGGCGAAAAGCAGTCTACCCCAAACCGCTTTGCCTCGTCCCCGAAATTTTCAAAAGACAAGCGGTACAGAGATTGTTGCGAAATGGCTAGCAAAAGTAAGTTGGGGGTTAAACCATTTGCAGACGAATTCGATCAGTTTCACGCATATCAGTTTTCAAGTCTCAATTTCCATGATTTCAAGTAATTTTGACCAGTCGTCTTCCAAGGTGAATTCCGGACAAACCAGAGCACATTTTGAGAAACCGAGAGAGGTTTATAATCAGCACGAGCCAAAGAACAATAACCTCTCCTAGATTTCTCATAGCTATTACATACTGAGAGAATCGAGGACATCTTGAAACCTTATATTTTTGGATTCAAGATTTCTTTTGTTGGAGACATCTTTTTCAAATACAGATCCCGGACAGATGGAGAAAAATTTCACAAAACCGAGAGAGGTTTTTACTCAAGACAATCTGATATACAAAAACCTCCCCCGGATTTTACACAGGTGTCACGGATTGAAAGATTCAAAGAAATCTTCAAACCCTATTTTTCAGTCTTCATGATTTTCTGTTCAACACAGGTTTTTGCGGCACGTGTTCCGCCCAGTTGGAGATGAATTTAGAGAAACTGAGAGAGGTTTTTCTTCATAATGATCTTATCTACAAAAACCGTTCTCAGATTTTACACAGCTATTACAGTGTGAGATTTACAGGTGGCATTTTAAAGCCTACTTTTTCATGTAAACAGTTTCCAAACGAAACGTTTCTTTATTTGTAACCGGTTTGGAAACGAAAGGACTCACTGGTTGTATAAATGTTAGGAGATACGTATGTATCAGGGTTGGCAAAAGTGCAAGGGCACCTTCTTAGTTGTTTTGAACTACATTGTAATTTTCTGGAGTTGAATTGAATACATATGCAGAAGCTTTTGAAGTCTCTATGAAAAGATTCTAATGGTGGTGATATGAGTTTTGTCTTCTCTCATCGTATGTATTTCCTCTGTTCTTTATTTCCATTTGCATTGTCTTCTATTTAAATTGGATAGTTAAAAGCTCAGAATTCATCTCGTGATGCTCTTAGCTTAAGCAATTTAAACTGTGTGAATTTCCTCCTAACTAATTCAGAATTCATTTCAGTAATGCTCTGATGCAGTTATTTGTTTTCTCTTTCTTCTTACACCCTGCTTAAACTCAATTAACAACTCAGATTCATTACCTCATTTAGCCTTTATCCTCTGGAGAGTTCTACCGGCCAGTCATTGTTTTCCTTCACTTTCAGAATTTCAACTCCATAGCCCTAAGAGTCCCTCCCCTTCTTTGCCAGCAAACTTTATAAAAAACCCCAAAACAAACCAAACCTAGCCATTGATTCCCAAAGAAATATCAAGTGACACAAGAGAGCCCTCTCTGAGTTGAGCAGGCTAGTGCCCAACTCTAAAGTAGGTTGAAACAGTTACCTCTGTCGTTTGTCTATCAGGCAAACAAAATTTACAGAGTGCTAATAGAGGGAATAGATTATGAGGAGACATTTGCTCCTGTTGCTCGATACACTTCTATCCGGATGATTATTTCCCCTGCAGCATCCATGGGTTGGAGAGTACATCAGATGGATGTAAAGACAACCTTTCTCAATGGAGAGATTGAGGAAGAAGTATACATCAAGCAGCCAGATGGTTTTGTGATACATGAGAAGGAGTCTCATGTGTGCAGGTTGAAGAAGGCCTTGTATGGACTCAAGCAACCACCTCAAGCTTGGTATGAGAGGATGGATGGACACCTGATCATTTTTGGCCTTCAGCAAAAGTGTTGTCGATCCCAGCCTGTATTACAAGACTGTTAATGGTGAGTCCTTGATTTTGGTCCTCTACGTTGATGATTCATTCCTCACTGGTACAGAGAGCCTTATTGTTGAATGCAAGTATGTGTTGGCCTCTAAGTTTGAGATGAAGGACCTTGGTATGATGCACTACTTCTTGGGACTAGAGGTGTGGCAGAGCACTGATGAGATCTTCCTAAGTCAAGGGAAGTACACAGTTGAGATATTGAAGAAGTTTGGGATGCTGAACTTGAAGCCCGTGGCTACACCAATGGTGACGAATATGAAGAAACTAAGTGTGTCTTCTTCCGATTATGACGAAATTGATCCGACTCTGTACAAACAGCTGATTGGATCATTGATGTATTTGGTTAACACCAAACCAAATATTTGCTATGTAGTGAGTGCACTTAGCCAGTTTATGAGTCAACTGAGATAGACACACTGGATTGCTGCGAAGCATGTGTTGAGATACCTGCGAGGCACAGTTGGACATGGTCTGAGATATACTTCCAGTATCGATATGATATGGCAGGAATATATTGACTCTGATTGGGCAGGGAGCGCAGTGGACAGAAAGAGCACCTTTGGGTGTTGCTTCACTTTGGGATCTTCCATGGTTTCCTGGTGTAGCAAGAAACAGACTTTTGTGGCTTTGAGCACAGCATAAGTAGAGTACATTGCATTAAGTATGACAGTCCATGAAGCAGTGTGGCTTTGCAAGCTCCTTGAAAATTTATCCGAACATGTGTTGGATTCCACCATTATTCATTATGGTAACCAAAGTTGTGTGAAGATCTTACAGAATCCAGTGTTTCATAACAAATTGAACCACATTGAGATCAAGTACCATTACATCCGAGACATGGTGCAGAGGAAGGAAGTATTGGTGTGGTACCTTCCTACAGATGAGCAAGTTGTTGATGTTCTTACCAAACCAGGACGAAGTTCAAGTACTGTCGTGACAGACTTGGCGTGGCAGAGAATGCCTCCCTCGCTAAGAGGGAGTGTTGATGTTTGCAGCTTCCTGAGACATTCTCCAGATCGTACTCCTCTATGACTGAGTTGAGTTGATCTGTGATGACACTTATCCAAGAAGGGATACGTGGGACACTTATCCGAGAAGGGATAATTGTGTTTGGGCTTATAGCCCAACGTCCCTTATGGAGAGCACATGAGGACATGTCAAGGGAGTTGACCTTGACGTCACACACTATGGGGAGTTGACCCTAGTGTTTCTAGAGGGAGTAGCCTCTAGAAGTCCACATGGGAGTGCCATGTGTGACAGACATTCTCCAAATCGTACTCCTCTGTGAATTGAGTTGAGTTAATCTGTGAGGACACTTATTCGAGAAGGGATAAGTGGGACACTTATCCGAGAAGGGATAAGTGTGTTTGGGCTTATAGCCCAACGTCCCTTGTGGAGAGCACATGAGGACATGTCAAGGGAGTTGACCTTGACGTCACACACTATGGGGAGTTGACCCTAAGTGTTCCTAGAGGTAATAGCCTCTAGAAGTCCACATGGAAGTGCCATGTATGACAAACCTTTTGCTACTATGGTGGTTGTGTACCACTAGCGGAGACTGTGTGTCTCTGGACAATAGTTGTGTACTACTATGGAAAGATACCTCCCTGGCTAAGAGGGAGTGTTGATGTTTCAGCATCGGGCAGACCTTCTCCTAGATTGGGCTGCAGACCAAGGGAGATAGGATACATTTATCATAAAGGTGCACTTGTGGTAAATGGGCCCAGACATAGTCCTTCCTTGATCATGACAAGGAATAATATGGACTCGAGGTGCTTGAAGTGTTTTCCGCGTGTCAGTTAGCATCAGGCTAACATTCACTCACAGGTGTGTACTTGTGGTGAAAGATCCTGGTGTGGTCTTTGTCTTAGTCATGGTGATTGACAAGGAATAATAAAGACTCAAAATGCTATATGTTATTACATGCGGACCCAGAGTGAGTCTGATCTTAGAGAGAGTTAATTGGCTCAAAGGGAGAGCCGCAGAAGAAGTTTATCCTCGGTTCAGGTGGGAGAGAGACATCTCCCAAGACTGACTGACAAGTGTCATGAGTCTAGGGTGAAGTTTGTATACTTCAAAGACAAGATTGGCATGATGCAAAATGTCTCCCTCATTGAGAGGGAGTGTTGATGTTTGGACAACATCGAGAAGACATTTTCTTAGAATAATAATTAATAATATAATTATTGATTATTAAATATCATATATAATAAATAAATGATAATAATAAATAGTTATTGATTATTCAAGGGACCCATCCTTTCATGGAAGGTCACCATATGTTCCCTATATATGGAACACTCGTCATTGTAATAATATATCGATCAAATCTCATATGAAGAAAAAACAGCAATAACAATGTCAAAAGGGTGGGCTAAATCACCACATTTTTCATCATATTCAGTTGTGCAGTAAAATAGAGATGTTGCAGTTTTGAATCATACTAAGTATTGACCTATCCAATGCAAACATGCTTTGATTTAGTTCAACATAAACAAAAGGTTTATATGGTAAGCCTGGGCCCATTCATTTTACGGATGGGTATTTTGCAAAATGTTTTCCAACTCAGCACAAAGAGACACACAAAGTAGATCCAGCGATGGAGAGGGTAAATTAGTTGTAGAGGCTTTTGCCTAGCGCAAACCCACCCATTTAAACTCAGTTATGATATGAGTTTCAATATTTGATACGCCAACGTTTTGTGTGAAATAGGCATATGCATCCCTCAAACCTTGCAACCTCGAAGTGCATATCCGAGAAGGTTTACATGGATTTGTGTTGGTGACTATATTCAATGCACTGTCTAAACTCAATGTACCATTGCACAAGTAAACCCGACGAGAGTTGATGGATCACGCTCACAACAACGTGGGTTGTACAGTGCATCTCACTTCTCTTCCTCCAACAATGTGATATCTCTCACACCGGGTAATCTTTAACCCTTCCTCCTCTAACTCTACAAGAGAATGTTCTCTTAAATTATGGTCAATACCAGTTATATAAGCAGTGATTTCGAATTCAGAGGTTAATCTTACTCTAGCAACTTTACGTGATGCAGCAATTATTTAATTCCAGGAAAGAACATATGTCGCTATACTATCAGAGTAGTTTCAGAAGCTTGTTCTTCCCAAAAAAAAGATAGCGGTAGGTTACCCAAATTAATTTGGCGATCACAGTTACTTCGGCCATATTTCTCCACGAGTTCCGCTATTTCCTCTTCTGTGAGAGGATCCCCGAGAACTTCTTCGCGACGTTTTCTGAAAGTGTCGGCATTCCGCTTGGCTTGTTGAGGGGCAGCAGCGTACCAACCAGTCCATTTCCTGTCGATTCTGCCAGGGCCAAAGGGCGAAAACTTCTTCTCACGGAATCCAATGGGGGTTAGGTTTGGATTTGATTCAGAGTAGCTGTACTTGAAATCGAAGGGTAAGGGTGAATGAATGGGGGTTTTATCTTTTCTGTCAAGAGACCAGAGGGGTTGATCATCGATGTTATCATCCGCTGTTTTCTTGATTTCTTCGTTGGGACTCTTGAACTGGGAGTTTTTCCGGGGTTTAAGGGTTTTGGGTGGGTTTAAGGGTTTGAATGCGGGATGAGGATCGTGGTCGTGAAAGCACAAGGCATTGTATGAGAATGTTCTGAGGATGAAGGATTGCAGAGCGATTGTGATTATATGATTGCAGGGTGTCTCGTAAGGATTGGTTCGGCGAAAAAGCCCTCTGGCAATGCTGGCCATGCCATTAAGGGTCGAGTGAAACAGAGCTTCGAATTTAGAGTGGCGTTGAAGGGATGAAGCGCCTCGTCAACAGAAGCCACCCCGTATCACATCTTTTAATAAATTGCCTTCACATGGCGGAGAGTAAGATTTTCGAGGGTTAACGACAATTTACAGTATACTCGGTTCAATTTATCACGTTACTAGGAAGAAAGGATCATGGTATCTTGGGATTAATGTTCAATGGGGGTAATAAACTCTCACAACCAATGTAGATAAAGGTGAAAGTATTATGTGGTTAAAAGTCGTTAATTATGTATAGAGACAATGTAGATAAAGGTGAAAGTATTATGTGGTTAAAAGTCGTTAATTATGTATGGAGAGGTATTTATGTGTTAATTATGTATAGAGAGGTATTTATGTGATTAAAATAAGGAAAAAAGGAAGGAGAGTTTAAATGTGTGAATGATATCTCTTTATAAATTAGAAATTTCACAAAAACCCCCTTGATGAAGCTATGCAAGTCATAAGAAAGGTCATTGATCTTGATACACTGCTAGTTTGGTAGATATTTGTCTTCGTTCGATATTTTCCCTTTTTTTGGCAACTTCTATGAGCAGATTAATGGCATGGCCATGGGTTCACTACTTTCCCCAATAGTGGAAAACATTTTCATGGAATACTTTGAAATCAAAACCATCGAGTTGTATCCTATTAAGGCCAAGGTTTGGAAAAGGTATGTCAATGAATACCAATGTGATCTCACTGCATGGAATGGATGAATTTGATAAATTTGTTCATCACTTAAACAACCAATAAGAACACATCCAATTCATCACATTGAAGAAAATAAGAGTATCCATTTTCTTGATTTGAGGGTAACCAAGAAGCGAGATGGAACATTAGTCCACCAAGTATTTAGGAAAGCTACCCGCATCAAGCAATATCTTCATGTGGTCTCACGTCACCACTTAGCTCAAAAGTTGGGTGTCATAAGCACTCTCGATGCCATAGTGCTTAGGATCTCAGATAATGAAAGAGAACATTTTCTCTGGGTTTTAAGAATGATGGTTATAAGGCAACATGGGATAGGGAGATGATTCAAAACGTTGGAATAAGACCTCGACATAGGGAATAAGACCTCGACATAGGGAACAAGACATAACTTCAAGGGTTTTCCTTCCTTATATCCAAGGCATAGCAAATAATAACATGAAGGGACCGCTTTAATAAAGAAGAAAGAAGGAAGGGACCGCTTTAATAACATGGACCAATTTAGCTAATCAAAAATCTTTAAGGGGGTGGAGCTTAAAAATATGTATTTTTGTTTGGGAAATCATTGGCAACAAAAGTCGTAGATCATGACTTAAGGTTTATGGTAATGGGTATTAACGATAAAATATATAGAGCCTATATATATGAAAGAATGGATTCAAAACCTTAACAAAAATGTAGCTAATGGATCATCAATGTGGAAAGCTTTAGTTAGTGCCTTTTTTATAGTGGGCAATTTTCTAGCATGGAGAATAGGAAATGGGACCAAAGTCAAATTAGGGGTAGACCCTTGGATTGGAAGGAAAGGAGTATTTAGACTATCAAGTGAGCTTATACTAGTTATGAGATAGAAAGGGATCTCCTTTTTTTGCACGTATCAAATCTCCAAACTATCATAGTATGTGGAAATGAAACTAGAAAACCAAGAGGGACTTAAATTTGGAAGGATTTTAGCAGATGAATGGGCAAGCTTCACACGGGCATTGAAGGCGTCCTCCATAAAAATTGAAGAAGAACCAAACTCCCTAGTATGGTTTTCCAACCCTATAGGAAGGCAATACATAGTCAAGTGAGGTTATGCAACGTTTTTCCCTAGGGTAGAAGAAGAAGATTACAAGTGGTGGTGGAAGGAAGTGCAGAGGCTAAACCACTTATAAAAACTAGAATCTTTTCATTGTTGGCTTTAGCAAACATAGATATAACATGGGGAAATCTACAAAAAGGAACTTGGAAAGGCCCAAGAATTTGTATGCTTTTCAAAGAACATGAAGAAGATATCAAACATATCTTCACCACTTGTTATTTTACAAAATCTATGTTGAATGCAATGAGGACTCTAATTGGTGGTAAAACGTAAAAGGGAAATAATTTGGAGGCAACTTTTGAAAGGTGGATAGACAAAAAAATAAGTTAAAGATAATACATCCTTACTAATGATGGTTACATGGGAAACCTTCAATGACCTTATAATGTATCATTTGCATGTTCTAATCAAAACAATACATGCTTATTCATAAAACAAACAACCAACTAAACTTAGGAAGTAGAGGCAAATAGAAGTGACTTTTAATAAATCAATGCCATATGGATTTTTTATGGACCAATTGAGGAAATGTCTGGCCTTAGGGGAGTGGGAGGCCTTATTCACCTCAATGAAAAGCATTGGCTCACTTTCTCATGTAGTTTAGGAAGAGGAACCAATGATAGGGCATAATTGAAAGCATTCATCATTTCCGTGGCACTCGAAACTAAGTTAAACATCAAAGATATCCAGATCTACAATGATTTAAGAAAAAGGTGATTGGTTGGATGACCAGGGAAGTGTTCAACATCAATATTTACCTACATGAGCCAATTAATCAAGGTAAACAAATGCAACAAGGATTCATCAACAATTACTTCAAGCATATTCTCAAGGAAAACAATGTAGAAGTAGATGCATTGTCAAAGAGGAAAGTTTACCTCCAAGCAGGGTTACTTGAGGTAATTGAATTTGCAGAAAATAAGTGATCCAGGTGGATATTGGTGGCCACCCACCTGTTTCAACTGGCTCCTCTTGTCAGTTTTTAGTGTACCATGTTCTTATGTACTTCTTTGTAATTGTGGGTTCTACACTTTTGGGGTTGTCTGAAGACCTACACATCTTCCAAGTGGATACCGGTGGCCTCCCACCTAATCCAACTGTCTTATTTTGTATGTTTTTCTGTCAACACATCTTGTTGTACTTCCAGGTCCGTTTTGGGGCCCTAAACAGTGTTTTTTGGCTTGCCACAGTCAAATTATAAACCGAGTTAGAGTTTGATGGTGTAATGCGTAGTTCTCAAAAATACCTTTCCAATGGGCTATCATGCGCCTAAAATGGAGATCGTATGCAAAAGTTACAACCCCAGGAAGTTAATGTACTAACTTACCCAAACGGGTCCCACATGACTTTTGGTGTTTCATCTCCTAGGGTTAGGTTTTTGGATGTATAGGGTTTTGGCATTCCTGCTTATCATAAAAAGGCCTTCAAAGCCTCATTGTAATTATCTTCTTGTGAATGAGCGTAGTCATCACATCTCTTCTCAGAGATAAAGATGCCACCATTCTAGTGAGTCTTGCACTCTGTATTTTTACAGTCTCTTTACAATTCTTTCATTAATAGAAATCAAGTATTGTTGTATTTCTTTGTTTCTTGCAATTTTCATGAGTATTACATTGTAATTTCTCTGCTTTCATTTCGTTCCGAACATAATCAAGATCAATGAGGAAATTTATCTTCCCCCAAACAGTGTTCATCTAGAGATAGCTTGTTTTATAACATACCTCGCCTCCAGTTCAGGAACATTACGAGTGGAATACACATTAAAAATTAAGATTTTCTACTCAATTAATTTCACATAGCTTACTAGCTACAAATCACACACATATTTAACTATTTGATTGATACCATATTCTAAATGCATCTAACAACATAAAGAAACCATGAACAACAAAACACTTATTTGTTAATAGTTAACCAATTGGTTGCATATGAAGGATGAACCTCCCAACCATATGCATTGTTGATCATTTCTTTCAATAGTAGACCACTCTCGAGCTGAGGATATGAGTCCACAAGGAGATTCGACCCTTCTGGTTGTCCACTCTCCACACACAATAGCCCCAAAACCCAGGTTCCACTCTATTCCCCACAACCTGCACAACCCAAGGAATGGGATCCCCCCTTCACTACACACAGTTCCTCGGGCCTTCCCACTTCCCTCTAGGGTTCAGTGCATCTAATTGACCGTGAATCCTCCCAGCTCCTCCAGGAGTGCTCACAACAACCTTCACAAGGCTCTTGAGCCATTTCCTTAACAGGAAAATGCTTCACATGCTTACAGCCCGATTTATAGACACATACCTCTTTCTCAGCATAAAACATAGCCAAACAATGGCTTCCTTCAAGCACAACATGGTTGGTTCTCTTCTTAGCACTCGGCTCCTCTCTTGTTGTCCAAAATCTTCATGTAAACTTGTCTCTATTCTGCATACGAATTTTCTTTCTTCTCCCTTGATTTCTTGACTCTCACTCTTCCCAAGGATGATTGTACTTTGGCCCATGCTCCCCAATAACTATGGGATGTGACTCCTCACACCCACCCTCTTACACGAGTTCAACGATTGGCTCTGGGAACACTCAATGACAATTATAAGGTTATACACAATGATAATAATTTCAAGAATAGGGGTTGGATTAATACCCATGAATAATTTTTCCTTGGACCCCCTCTCTCTTGTGGAATCATAGCTCCCCATTGTTCTTCATCCCTTTCGTATCGCAACTAGCGATTACTATTTTTATTAATTATTTCAATGCACATAATATTCCATTTGGCCTCTAGCCACATTAAACCAATATGGGCTCTTCGCCCCAACACAACGACTCACCGACCTAAATCACATTTATACAATTACATTATAATTCATGGGGATTAAAACTGGGGATGTTACATTCCCCTCCCCCTTTTTTTTGCACTATCCTTAGTACACAATGCCCTACAAGTGTACATTCAATTTACAATTCTAGCTCCCCAACCAATAATCAACATATATGCTCTCCAACCCAAAATCACACAAGCATTCCAACCTAAAAAACATTACATAGACACTTTGGCCCAAAATCACATATACATAAGCACCTGGCCCAAAACATAAGCACTCCGCCCAAAACCATAGATACTTAGGCTCCCTGGCCCAAACCATGCAAGATAATTTCACAATGCAGTGATTCCAACAAGTAATGTTTATTTCCTCACAACCTGCACCACTTTCCTATGTCTACAGCTACAATATCTTTCATACTTTGTCGATTCCCACAACAATTCCAACCAAAAACTCTCATTCCCCTCAACCTGCATAATCGAGGAAGTGTATCGTCTTCTCTACACCTCAATCCCTCAGGCTATACCACTTCCCTTCTAGGGTGTTAACACAAGGTCAGACATGAAGTCTTTGAATTGTGGCTCCAGGAACTCTAGTTGTGACAAAGGAATCTAGAAATTTCAAATAGTTGCAATTGTGCCTCTTGCACAACATATTAGCACAACTATGGTGGAAAGAAAATTACACAACCATGACATACAATCTCATGCAATTTCCCATAACAATTAAAACATAATGCAATCAACTTAAACACATGCAAAAACGACGAAACAGACACACAAAAGCATCCAGTCATAATAAAACATATATTCATAAATATCATCTAGGCACAACAAGCAACAATGAATAAGGGAAAAAACTTAAAACACACTGAACAACAATTAACCCATATTTCAACATAATTAACATAATGATTACAATCACTTATTGATATGGTTGTTGCTCTATTTCATGAGCGGCCATGGAAATAATTTAGCTCATAGTTATTTTCTTACACACCCTCATGATCCAGGGCACCATGTCATATGCATTCTTGAGCTCCCTCCCCCTTGCCATCCTCACCCTCCAGGATTAGGCACCCCCTTCACTGCTACATAGTCCCTCAGGCGATCTATCATTTGCCAAGGTGTTCTTGCACAAGGGGAGTGCCAACTCACTACTAGATTTTTGACTGGAAATTTGTAACTTGTGGCAATCATAGGGTTTTGGTGCCGTAGTAGTAGCCTCCTTCCTAATCTTCCTAGCTTTAATAGCCATCATCTCATCTCTATCACACACATACAATCATCATGAGATATCATCATAGCAATTTTACATATTAATTTCCAAATCGGTTTTACATATAGGAAACTAAGTTTCCCAAGCACAAGATTTATTCTCAAAACGTTTGGCTCCTGCAACAACAAACATATGTCTTCCTTATGGGCTTACACTACTACCATATCCAAGACCATTTTTCCTACAATCTCTCACTTTAATTCAACCAAACAAATTGTTAGCATATGATAACAATTTGCAATTATTAATTTCTCAAATATGTTTTATACAGGAAAATAAAATTTCCATGCATGACTTTTCTGCTCATTATGTTTGGTTCTTGCACCTATAGATATCGGTTTCCTTATGGGATTACATCATTGCCATATCCAAGAATACTCTATCTACAATTTCCTTAACTTCCTTGCAACCAAACAAGATTATTATCACTTATGCACATTTCCATAGTTCATGAAATGATCTCAGAATTGTAATTTACCAACATTTCAATCATTTCCAGCCATTATTCACATTAAAAATGGAATTCAACCATTATTCATAATACCTAGAATGAAAATATCATTCATTATACATGCATTATCAATACACCGAGTTTTTCATATTGCAATCAAACTTTACCAATAAATAAAACCAATGTGCCAATAATCATGGCCACATCTACCCAATGCATCTTTGCATTGACTCTGGAATAACATACATCCATGTCATGTATTCCACCATGTGAGTTGGAAGGTATGGCCTACGCCTCAACACATCATCCAAACTCTTCCCCAACTACTTCCCTGATTATTTGGATAACTTCCTCTTCAACCCATACACAACATCAGGAACATCATCCCTTAGTTTTATTTAGTGTCGGCAAAGAGGTTGCAATCCAAACATCAATTATATAGGGGAAAACTTTTATGCAATTGGATGGCACTATATCCTTTCCATATCCAACCTCAACATGGACTCACATATGGCCATCTCTAATGGCATTCATTGCTACCGTAGGAGTATATCTCATGTCTTGACTTGGTTATGATATCATAACCAACATAACATAATATGCAATTAATTATCTCATACATGCATTCAAGCATGACACAACATGTATATACTCAAGGCCCTCTGCCTTTACATCAATCCAAATATTGAACTTTAACCGAGGGAATTCTTATCTCAATTCCCTTCATCGTTTTATGCAACATAAGCAACCAAATGCATACTTGATGCTACCTAATCATTTGATATTTTGCAAAAGCTCGTCGACTCCCTTCACCAACTCTCTTGGTCAACATTCTTACCATCCTCTTTTGTCTTCACATGGATAGCTTTCGTATACAACAACATCATCGTCAACATCATTTTCATCCATGTTATAAGATTTTATCCACCATTGGTCTTATTTAATTATCATGACACCATTATTATACCTGTCGATAAGCAAGTATATAGCATTTGATTTGGGTTGATCGACTATTAGTTCTGGTTGACCAATTTCACCATTTGTATTTTAACCAAAGTTTGTGAAATTTTTATTTTTCAAATGATTTATAATTCATTTTTCTTGAAATGTTATTGGCTCATTCATTTGATCTCTTATTATGGGAGTGGTGGCATAATCTTTGATAACATCACCACGACATTTAAACTATCATTTAATTCCTTTGCCATCCTCTGCGAACGGTTTCATCGACAAATACAATTCTCGCTTCATTAAACCCTCTGACATAATTGTATCTACCAAGTATGTGAAAAACTTTGTCCAACCCCGCAAAACTCTTGGTAACATGCATCCATACAACAAGCAATCTACATGAACCTACCATGCATATCTCCGAGTAACATGCATGCATACAACAGGCAATATACATGAACCTACCCTGGATATCTTTGAGTAATGTGCATTTAGACAATAGGAAATCTACATGAACCTAGCTACATGCAACATGAAATCTACATGAACCTAGCTACATGCAGATGGCCTTCTGCATGGGACTGAACCTCTGGTTTATATTGAAATGCTTATACTCCTTGTGACTTGGTAGTTGAAGATGTGAATAGTATTTTATCAAACATTTACTTACCTTGCGGATGATAATATGGTCGATGGTGGCCGTCGACTTTTGAAGCTTTCTTGGAAACTTCTATCTTTTGTTTCTTCACATGTGACTCTTCTTCTTCAACTTCTAAATCGGCCTCCACTTTCTGTTAGGCTTCTTCAGTGGCCTGCTCCTGCTCTTCTTCGTCTTGCCTGGAGTTAGAGAAAATTCAACAGTGGCCTCCTGCAGCTCGTCGGCTTGTGAAGCTTTCTTGGAAGTTTCTATCTCTGTCTTCTTATTCTTCTTTTGTTTGTTTCACCATGATAAGTGGTACACGTTCTCATACTTAATCATTTTTTAAAGGATCACCTTCAAGCAAACGAGCATCTGCTGGAACAATATCTCCTAGTTTAATGCTAATAACGTCCCCTGGAACCATAATTATTGCATCTTGTTCTTGCCATTTCCCATATCTGAGAACCTAAACACAAACAAAATTGTACTAATTGGGGTTGTCGTGATAATGTGTAAGCTGCATTTTATGGCTTGCAATCTTCCTTCTTTTGGCTAACTTTGTTTGTTAAAGAGGAGAATCTGGACCTTCATTTTAGGAGTTAAACATGCAATGAGAGAAATTGCAGCGTTACCGACATTGTTCTCCTCTAGAAATCTGATTATTGAGTTTATAAACAACAGACAAATGATTCCAATAAAGTCTTGCCAGTCGGGAGGTTCACCCTAGAATTAATTGATTCTTCCAAAGTGAATAACAAGATTAAACAATTGAACTGACCATAATGTAAGGAAGGTTTGCACAAACTTGTCTAACCTTACCCCTCCATTAACAAGAGAAATAACCGTGAGTGTTCTAGCTTCCATGACCCATGACAACGGGTTCCACATAAGACATAGAAACTTCAAGAATTTGTTCTCCTAAAATTTACTAGTATAGCATCAAACATCATCAGTCTTCTTAGAAAAACAAGAACTTTCAAATTTTAACTGAATAGTTCTCACTAGTAGATAGATAATTACACCAAAAGGCCCTTGTCTTTTCCTCTAAACGAAGCACAAGTGGCATTGGAGATAAATTAGGCAGAAGTAAAGAAAGCCCACAACCATTGTTTTGTTGTTGAATATTTCGAGCAGTCTATGAAGATCGAGATGAGATGAGCGCGCCACTTGAATAAGGGTGAGATGCCATGCGTAACGCAATGAATGGTGGAGGTAACGACACCTTCAAAATATAAATGATCTTTTTAATTTTTCAAGAAATTTGATAACAATGTATTGCTAAGGTTTTGAAATTAAATTCGATTAATTTTCTCTTATCGCTATCAATTCTCTCATTCTTCTTGATTTGGGATCTTTCTGTATTGAGTTTGTTGAAAGAAAGAATTGACGACACATTGAGAGCGTTAAAGGTGAAGTTGGTGGACTCGGGAGTTATCAGAACTATCATCGAAAATTTCTCTCCTCGTGTGAAGTTCTATGTAATCTACGACGATAAACAAATCAGCTTAGGTGATGAATTATCGCATGCTAAAGTGCAAAGCAAACTTCTCGATTTTAAAGTCTATTACAATGTTCTTGATCTAGAGCTAGTTGAAATCTTCAAGAACCCCAGATTAGTAGTAGAGGTAAGTTTAATTTTTTTTCATCAATATATGATTACATATTTATTATTATTTCGTCAAATTGAAGTTCATATTATTACCTTTTCATAAATTCATTATCGGGTTATCATAGATCCTTATGATCCCGATGACGAGTATTTGCACTGGTATGCTATAATCCCCCTTAACTCTAATAAAATCTCTAAATAGTATACATTTGAATCAATTAAATCATTTTATAATAACAATTTAACGATATGGTCTACATGTTAGGTATGTATTTGATTAGCCACCAACATGATCAAGCTATCAAAGTTTCATGTTTATTTCTTTGACCCTAAATCGATCGATGGAATACGCAGAAAAATGTTAACCATAATGAATGTTTCTTTCTTTGCACTACAATATTAGACTCGTCCTTGTAGAAGTTGGTTTCCAACAAACCTCCAAGACCGGGTGCCCGCATGATAGTTTTCACAATGTTCAAGGTTGATCAACCTCACCACATAACTCTGCCCAACTCGAGAAAATAGGACTAATTATTTTTAATGTTGAATTAGGGTTTTATTGATATTAAATTAATTAGATTTACAATTTAAATACAATTTTGTGTTCATTAAATTTTCAAACTTATTAAAAACTATTTCAAATTAAAACTTCAAAAAATAATGTTTTAATTAAGTCTTCAGAATTTATTAAAAAAATGGTTCAAATTAAAGATTTAGAAAAGTGTGTCGCTTTAACTCAAAGTTGATAACAACGTGTCGATTAGGTTTAGCTCGAGTGGTTTGTGTTGAGGGGTGTTTCCCCCCACCCAGGTTCAATTCCCGCAAGTGACATGTTGAGCTCTTAAATGGGCAAGCTATCAAAAAAAGCCTCGGCTTTCTACAAAATCTGGTTTACCCCGAATACCATCCTTGAAATGAGGGGATTCCCTAGGCTCTATTCCAAGTAAAAAAAAAATGACAACCATGTGTTTATTATATTCATATATTATGAAGTTTGTGTACAATGCAAGTGCCTAGCATTTCCATTCTGTTGTGCATCCAACACAAACTTGATAGTTTCCTTCTCCATAATATCAACAATTGTTTAAAAAAAATGGAAATTGTCATCACTTGCCATGCAATTTTTTATTTCCTTGATTGTCTTTCACTTACACCGATTGATTTGATTTTTCTTTCAATTCCTCCAAAATTTTAACAGATATTATGCTATGATAGATAAGCAATGACCAAGGCAGACAAGGGTTGTCTGCAAGCTATCGAAAAAAGGCTCGGCTTTCTACAAAATCTAGTTTACCTCGGGTACCATCCTCAAAATGAGGGCATTCCCCAAGCTCTATTCCAAGTAAAAAAAAAAATGATAACAATGTGTTTATTATATTCATATATTATGAAGTTTGTGTACAATGCAAGTGCCTATCATTTCCATTATGCCGTGCATCCAACGCAAACATGATAGTTTCCTTCTCCATAATATCAACAATTGTTTAAAAAAAATGGAAATTGTCATCACTCGCCATGCAATTTTTTATTTCCTTGATTGTCTTTTACTTACACCGATTGATCTAATTTTTCTTTCGATTCCTCCAAATTTTTAACAGATATTATGCTATGATAGATAAGCAATGATCAAGGCAAACAAGGGTTGTCTACTACATTATTAAGGTAAAGGAGGTCTAAATTTCGTGTGATGGTGTATTACAGATTGGGTTATTATATACATAGATTATCGTCTTTGTTTTACAAAGTTTAAGCAAACGTGTTGGGTTGGAATTTGGAAATGGCAGTTAAATATGCTTGTTACCTGTAAATTTTGTGTGAAAACGCAGCAGGGATGATCAGTGCGTGCATGCATGCACATGTTGTGTTTGTATTACAACTGTGAGATTGAAAGCATCAATGATTCTATAATCTACATTTCAAATCCCTTTGATAACCTAGAAATCGACACCCATGCATAAAGTAGCATCCCAAGAAACTAACAACACCATAACCAAGGCTATAGCTTCCTTTGCATTTAATTGTTTTGCAGTGGTGACAAAAAACATGGGGCAACAACCAGTTAGGAATTTCCAATCAATGTCACATGTTGTCATTAATGGTTCCAACTTCCAACACAGTTGTTACATGTATTACACATTTCAACGTATTTCTGGGTTTTTTTTTTTTGCTTCCAAATGAAAAGGAACATGTGTCGGGTGTTCAATTTATTAGACAATATAATTTGTGAAAAAAATTCCAACACAATTGTTACATGTATTATACATTTCAAGGTATTTCTCAACTATTTACTATTTTTTTGCTTCCAAATGAAAAGGAATGTGTGACAAGTGTTCAATTTATTAGACAAACTATAATTTGGGAAAAAAATGTACATATGGAGCTTATTGTAGAATCCAATAAAATAAAAACATATAACAATTATTTAGCAATGGAATGCTAAATTATTATAATGTGTCTTTTTCAATTATATATACTTGCCCCTGAACTTAACTTATGTAGTAAAATTGGACATATATGCTTACCCCGAAATTTAACTTAACTTATGCGGTAGCATCTATATTTCCAAACTATTTCGAAATTATTTCAGCAGGTATAGATGCTATTGCATAACTTTGTTTCATATATATATCAGCATACTACTCTTAGTCTACACTCATGTCATATACATGTCTAGACATGTCCACATGCACCCATGCACATCAATATGCATCAATCATTTGATCTTTCATGCCTATTTCATGCACATGCATTCTATCCTTATTGTATGCATCATGCATCAATTCTATCATGCACTCCAATGCATATCTATTTCAAATTTAATTAATTATTATTTTTTGTTGTAGATGGTTGTCCCTAAATTTCTGTAGAGCCTCACTGCCATTTTGTTCAATTGTGCACCACTGACCTTTATTTTGAACCTTCCATCCAAGCCCCACTTGGCCATTCTGCATTTCCAACCACTAGATCCACTAGTGTTGCCATCTCACAACTACTTCCTTTATGCAGAGAATCCTATCCTAACATCTTTTGGATAAACTTATCAATATTCATAGTGTTGTAATATGCACTACTCCAACTGAATATTAACACTCCCCATTCCTTGACTCGACCGGTCTTGAAATACCATTATCATTGATTGTCATATAAACATTATGAAATATTATTTTATGTCATATTTCTAATACTCTTTCTCATCCATGACTTTGCTCAAATTTAAATATCTCTCTTCACTTCATTGGGTGATTCACTGTGAAGCATTGTCCTATCCACTTAGGACTGATCTACTCCCAATGGGATGTTATATTCCTTATTGGAACTTCAATGAATAACCTTTATTATTCTTCTCCTTGAATTCTTTGTACATACACCATGCTTCCACCGTGCACTCTGATAATAGAGGCAACTTTCTTCTTATGAGTACTTTAGACAAAATTTGCTAGATCATATCTAACGAGTCCTTCTTCATGCATTCCCATACTTGCTCATAGAGATGACTCATCCACTCCATGACTCACACCCCATCTCATGATATCCTTTTTTCTTCTCTTGCAACAAGCTTTGTAGCATTCACTACATTTCTACCTCAAGGCTATGGAGTTCTTAACTCTATGTGCATGGTTATGACATTCCTCACATGTTGGATTTGTACCTTATGTGAGAACCTCTTTTGATTCTCCTTTGTAAGCCATTTAGACTCTGTAGTAGCTGAATACTAATATTCTTATGCTCTTCCTTTGACAACCTTGCATCACCTACTCTACAACCCTACACTTCCCTTTGCAACTCTTTGATGCTTCAACCAACTGCACAAGCTTGACCTGCTTCCCTATCCAATGGACCTTGGGATTAATCTAGAACAAACCCATACAATCCTCATTTGTGGAATCTTATCCTCTTGCTATAAGCTCAACCACCTTTTTCACTTCAAGTGTGCCTCTATTATTATGCATAGACACTATCATGAGTTTCAATATCCTCCCTTACCCAACAATCACCTCTGACACTTAGCTCTATTAGCTAGGAATGTTTCTCCAAATTTTGACATTATTTGGAAAAATCCTTACATCAAGTAGTTACCAGGTCCATGGAATCCAATTCCACTTTCTCTTGTAACTTTATGGAGAAACCCAATGCTCCCCTAGAGAAATTGGACATTTTGTCCTTTTGTCCTATGGATTACCTTTCCAACAACCCTACTCATGCTTCAATCTTATTTTCAAACCAAAAGTTATGGCTTCCTAAAATTCCATTCTACTCAATGGTGTCCTTCAAGTTCTCCATAAATCTTCCTTATGATTCCTTGAGAATTATTTGACTCAAAACTAAATTCTAAGTGGATACGTGGATTCTCCTATCCAATTTCAAATGGATACTTTCTTTCTGAATTCTGAATACTAAGTAGAAAGTTATACGCAATTAAATATTGCAAATTTACCCCTTTTGTACACCTTTCTCCTTGGTGTAAATAATCTGAAACACCAACTTTTTCCACTTACAGAGGTAAATCTATTGGAAACCAAGAATTTTTTTCTATGTGACACAGATAATTTTGCTAGCACTGAATCCACATCAACTCTCAGATTGTTAAACTAATGCTCCAATAAAAGACTGCAGAAATCTAGAAATGACAACTTTTCCCCTTTTCTCTTTCTACTGGCTTAGCAATTTTAGCCTTGATCATGCATCCCTACA
This sequence comes from Picea engelmannii, assembly GCA_009831015.1. Lineage (NCBI taxonomy): Eukaryota > Viridiplantae > Streptophyta > Pinopsida > Pinales > Pinaceae > Picea > Picea engelmannii. The sequence goes on from ML781939.1 coordinate 463,788, forward strand.
CCAATTCCTTTGGGATGTTGACAGAAGGTCAATTGGGTATGTCCATTACTACCTTTTGAATGATTTGTTACAATTTCACCCTTAATCGGGCTCCAAACTGTTAGTTACGACCCACAAAAGTTTTTGATTATTTTACATTTTTATCCATGTATGCTACAGGTGTCTTCTTTCTTTTCCTGCACATTTTTACTTACCTAGATTCCAAATCTGGCTCCATGGATGCCTTCTATGGTCCATGGGATTTCCATAGACTACTAGTTGATTTTTATCCAGATAAAAGCATTGGGCAGACATTCTCCTAGATTGGTCATGCTGATTTGACCAAGGGAGGATGATACATTCACTCATGGGGCCATGTTGATTTGGCTACTGGTGAATGGCCCAAGCATAGCCTCTCTCCTGTTTGTCATGTTGATTTGACTAGGAGTGATAGAGACTCGATATGCTCTCACATTTCCTGCTCCAATATGGAGTGATTTAATTTTATACGACGGGTTTTACTTATTTACAAGTCTAGTCCAATGTTGAAGACGTAGGCTCAAGAGACCTCTTGTGATGAGGGGCTTCTCGGTGGGTTTACTCAACATTAGAGTCCTATATTAATTAGACGTGCATGTGAGGAGAAGTTAAATCAACATGGCTCATGGACAACTTTTCTAGCAAGAAGAAATACCAAGAATAAGTACAATTAAACCCTATAAGTGAAGAAGAAGCATTGAAGAAGCCCCTAGAAGAATTATTGTGGACAAAAGAAGAAGTCGACCCCACAAGTAAAAGTAAGGTGACTTGTTTAGTATAAATAAGGCGCCTTGGTTTTCATTTGATCATCATCACTTCACAACTTCTCTTCTCTCATAAATTGCGTTGTTCAAGAATAAGTTCATTTTTCAAGAAGGGGAGGCGCAATTTCAGCAAGGAGCATCTTTGGCAAGGGTTTTCTATCTTTTGTTGGATGCGTTATCTTGTCCAGGTTATCTTTCTTTCAAGGGCACACTTATCCAAGTGCCAAGGTTTCTTCATATTGATGGATATACTTGTAATTTTGGATTGATTTCTTCCAGAGAAAATTTATTGAGTTTTCTCCCAAGGTTGGGTTTCCCAGGATAAAATCTTTGTGTCTATTGTGCATGGCCACCTTTCTATGATTCTATTGTTTTCGTTGTATAGTTTGTTGGTTGGTATTTCCAGTGTGTAATTATTATACAATAACAATGGTATTAAATTTTTATCTGAAATCATAAGGAAGTAATTATCAGATCTGGAAATTATTAAAATTCAACATGGTTTCAGAGCTTTGTTGAAATCTGCCATTGCATAGTAGATCTAAAATTTCTCTGGAAATCATTAGGCATTTATTGGACAACGTTGGGACTAATTTTGCTTCAGATATACTCACCTTACCCTAGCTCATCTTTTGGTGCTCTCAGTTTGACATTTGGTCAAGGTTGAAATTTTAGGCTTTCATGCTTGTTGACAATGGTGACCAGTCTTAGAGTAGAAGATAGGCTAGATGGTGCTACAAATTTCAGATCTTGGAAGACCGGGATACTCTTCATCTTGGATGAAAATGAGATTCAAAATTATGTAAGAGAAGTTATCTCAAAACCATAAAGTGATGAAGAGAAAGTGAGGCACAAGAAGAATGAAGCAAAGGCAAAGATGATCTTGATAGATTCCATAAAAGATCATTTGATTCTGCACATTTCTAAGTTGAAGACCACCAAGGAAATGTTTGACGCCTTGGTGGAATTGTTCGAGAGTAAGAACACTAGCATGAAATTAACTTTGAGGAATCAACTCCATTGTATCATGATGACCAAGTCAGATTTAGTTGCCACTTATTTCATGAAGGTCTCCAAGTTGAGAGATCAACTTAATGCCATTGGAGACACCATTGATGATGCATAACTTATTACCATGACTCTTAATGGATTGCCTTCTTCATGGGAGTCATTTGTTCAAAGAATTTGTGGGCGAGAGAAGTTTCCCAAGTTTGATAGACTGTGGACTGATTGTGTCCAAGAGGAGGCCAAAGTATTGTCCAAGTGCAACTTGCAGAGACCCCAAGATGAAGGAACTCAAGCTCTTGCAGCTCATGCATGAAAAGGAAAAGGTAAAATAAATTTTGGAAAGAAAAAAATAGGTGGAGGATCAACTCCAGTTCAAGAACAAAAGAAGAAGGATCTTTCAAAGATCAAGTGCTGCAATTGTCACACATTTGGTCACTATGCTTCTCGGTGTCCTCAGAAGAAAAGGAAGGGAAAGTAGCATGCACCAACAACCAATGTTGATGAGCATCCACCACGGAAGAAGACAAAATAATCTAAACTTGATGAGATTGCAGATGAACTTCAGAATGAGTATTTCTTTATCTCCACTCTTACATGCACTATTATAGATAGTTGTTATACCTTGCTGGTAGACAGTGGTGCTTCTAGGCACATGATAGGTTACTGAGATTCTCTTAGATATTTAACAAATAAGGACTCAACATTATAGGTGGAACTTGGAGACAATGCCAAGCATGCAATAAAAGGAGTTGGAGCAACATCGTTTCAGCTAGAGTCTGGAGATTCTCTACACATGAGAGATGTATTGTTTGCACCAGGATTAAGGAAGAACCTACTCTTTGTCTCAACATTGGAGGATAGAGGTTACAATGTTTCATTTGTAGATGGTCAGGTTCTTGTATGGCCTAGGAGCTCGAGCATAGAATCAACAAGAGCGATTGGTATTCGAGAGGGAGGGTTATACAAATTATCAAGGTGTCTATCACATGCATTGGTACATGACAATATCAGTTCGTGTGAGTTATGGGATCGAAGATTTTCTCACCTACATTATAGGGCTTTCCAACATTAAGGAGAATGGTTACAGGTATTCTAGAACTCCAGGAAAGGCATGAGGGTGTTTACAGAGGATGTACACTTGGCAAGAATGCCAAGGGACCGTATCCGAGCAGTAATAGTAGATCCAAAGGGATCTTGGATCTATTATATTCAAATGTATGCAGACCGATGTTAGTATCATTTTTGGTTGGCTTCTTGTATTGTGTGACATTATTTGATGATTTCTCCTGGAAGACTTGAATCTACTTCATTAAGACCAAGGACAAAGTCTTCAACAGGTTCTATGAGTTCAAGGCTTAGGTAGAGAAATTGAAGAGGAAGAAGATCAAGGTTTTAAGGTCAGATAATGGAGAAGAGTATACTTCCAATGACTTCAGTGATTTCTACAAAGAAGTAGGGATCAAGAGGGAGTTGACAGTTCCTTACAACCCTCAGCAGAATGGGGTTGTGGAAAGGAAGAATAGGTCCATTGTAGAGGTCGTCATGGCAATGATTCATGATCAAAATATACCCATGTTCTTATGGGCAGAGGATTCTAGCATACATCCTCACCGGATATTGGGAGATAATACTCATGAGGAGGCATTTACAGGAGTGAATCCAGAGGTCATCCATGTCATTTGGTTGTCCCATATGCATCCATGTGCCCAAGGAGAAGAGGACAAAGTTAGAACCTTCTGGAAAGAAGGGTACTTTTGTGGGATACAACGAGACTCTGAAGGCCTACATGATCTACATTTCAGGACAACGTCAGATTGAGGTTAGTCATGATGTTAATTTTGATAAACAATTAGCCTTTAGAAAGGCTAGAGAGTCTCATATGGAGATTGATAGTGCAAAGCAGGAGGCTTCGAAGGATGGTGGTACATATCCCTCTCGTCCAGTTGTTCATACTTCAGACTATCAAAAGGAGTCAGTAGAGCCAACAAAGCCAGTGGATCTATCTAGAGATGTTGCAGTAATTGGGAAGAGACCAACATGGCTTCGTGACACTTTGCAGGATGCAAAGGGGCATGCAGCTCCCAATGGTACTTACAGAGAGAGAAAATGACTTCATAGGTTCTCGAGTTATATGACATTGATGAGTCACATCATTGATTATGAAACTTCCAGTTATGAGGAGGTAGCAGGCCAACAGGTTTTGAAAGATGCCGTGATGGAAGAGTATCAATCCATCATGAAGAATGATGTGTGGGAGATAGTTTCGAGACCAAATTCAATGGTGACTTCCAATTGGATCTATAAGATCAAGCATGCAACATATGGCATCATCGAGAAGTACAATGCGAGGTTTGTGGTGAAAGGATTCTCTCGGAAAGAGGGAGTAAACTATGAGGAAACTTTTTCTCCAGTCGCTAGGTACACTTCCATCAGGACTATTATTTCTCTTGCTTCAGTTATGGGTTGGAGATTACATCAGATGGATGTGAAGACCGTGTTCCTCAACAGTGTGATTGAGGAGGACGTGTACATAGAGCAACCTCAGGGATTTGTGCTACATGGGAAAGAGTCTCATGTTTGTAGATTGAAAAAGGCCTTATACGAACTCAAGCAGGCACCCAAGGCATGGTACTCCATGATTGATGGATACTTGATGAGTTTGGGATTCACCAAGAGTGATGCAGATTCCAACTTTTACTACAAATTTGTTGATGATGATCCTATTGTATTGGTGTTGTATGTTGATGATTTTTTCCTTATGGGGGAAGAGAGGCTCATTGTCAGGTGCAAGAGGGAGTTAGCCTCTGAGTTCGAGATGGAGTATCTTGGCTTGATGCATTTTTTCTTCGGATTGGAGGTGTGGCAGAGACCAGGTGAGATCTTCCTCGGACAGGGGAAGTACATAGTTGAGATCTTGAGCAGATTCGGTATGATGGACTGCAAGTCCATGGCTACACCTATGATGACAAATTTGAAGAAGTTGAGTGATTCCGCTTCATATTCAGATTTGGTAGATCCCACTATGTACAAACAATTGATTGGATTCTTGATGTACCTCATTAACACCAGGTCAAATATTTGCTTTGTAGTGAGCACCATGAGCCAGTTTATGGTTGAGTCGAGGAAGTTCCATTGGGTTGCAACAAAGCATGTGTTGAGGTCCCTACGTTGTACAGTTGGATATGGTCTGAGATACACCGCAGGTGGTGAAGTGAGGCTGCAGGGATATACAAATTTTGATTGGGTAGGGAGTGCAGTAGACAGAACGAGCACCTCGAGGTGTTGCTTCAGCTTAGGATCAACAATGATATCTTGGATTAGCAGGAAGTAGACTTATGTAGCACTCAATATAGCAGAGGCATAGTATATCGCAACCAATGTTGCAAGTCGTGAAGCAGTATGGCTTTGGAAGCTTCTTGCAAGACTATTTGATCAAGAGCTAGAGATGACCTTGATAGATTGTGATAATCAAAGTTGTGCCAAGATTTTAGAGAATCCAATATTTCATGACAGGTCGAAGCACATTGAGATCAAATATCACTTCATCCGAGAGATGGTGTACAAGGAAGCAATGAAGCTACAATACATATCCATAGATGCACAGATAGTGGACATTCTCACCAAGCCTCTATCTAGAGCGGAGCTTTTATACTTTAGAGACAAGCTTGGCATGATGCAGAATGTCTCCCTCCTTGAGAGGGAGTGTTGATCTTTCTCCAGTTAGCAACATCGGGTAGACATTATACAAGATTCGTCATGTTTATTTGACCAAGGGAGGATGATACATCCACTCACGGGGCCATGCTGATTTGGATAGTGGCGAATGGCCCAGGCGTAGCCTCTCTCCTATTTTTCATACTGATTTGAGTAGGAATGATAGAGACTTGAGATGCTCTCACATTGCTTGCTCCAGGATGGAGTGATCTAATTTTATAGGGCAATTTTGACTTGTTTACAAGTCTAGTCCAATGTTGAAGATGTAGGCTCAATAGACCTATTGTGATAAGGGGCTTCTTGGTGGGTTTACTCAACATTAGAGTCCTATATTAATTAGAAGTGCATGTGAGGAAAAGGTAAATCAACATGGCTCATGGACAACTTTTCTAGCAAGAATAAATACCAAGAAGAAGTACAAGTCGGCCCTACAAGTGAAGAAGAAGCATTGAAGAAGCCCCTAGAAGAATTATTGTGGACAAAAGAAGAAGTCGAACCCACAAGTAAAAGTAAGGTGAATTGTTTAGAATAAATAAGGCACCTTGGTTTTCATTTGATCATCATCATTTCACAACTTCTCTTCTCTCATAAAGTTCGTTGTTCGAGAAGGGGAGGTGCAATTTCAGCAAGGAGCATCTTTGGCAAGGGTTTTCTATATTTTGTTGGATGGGCTACTTTGTCTAGGTTATCTTTCTTTTAAGGGCACACTTATCCAAGTGTTAGGGTTTCTTCATATTGATGATATACTTGTAATCTTGGATTGATTTCTTCTAGAGAAAAGTTGTTGGGTTTTCTCCCAAGGTTGGGTTTCCCAAGAAAAAATCTTTGTGTCTATTGTGCATGGCTAGCTTTCTATGATTCTATTGTTTTTGTTGTATTTGTGTAATTATTCCATGATAATAGTGGTATTAAAATTCTGTTTGAAATCATGAAGAAGTAATTATCAAATCTGGAAATTGTTAAAATTCAACACTACTCATGTTCCCCAAATAGACCATGTAATACCCCAAGGTTGAGCCCCTATTGAATTGTAATGATGTTTAATGAATTTTATAGGCCGGTGAGCCAAGTATTTATAAGTTGGGAAACTTATGTATTTTTTAGGCCGAAGAGCCTAGATGCTAAGGCCAGTGAGCCTATTTTTGTATATGTAATTATGCAGATCATTAATAAAAAATACATCGTTGTGTGTAGACCAACCACAAAGAAAGAGTTATGGGGGACTAAGCTCCACTAGGAAGGGAAAGGGAAGGGGGGATGAGAGGCTAGGAAAAAGGGGCTAAGATTGAGGGCTTAACCCAAGGGAATATTATAATATATTTCTAAAAGACCAAGATTGGACATAACCTGTTATCCTAAGTTCCTTTGGGGAGAGCAACGAACTCTAAATGGAGAGGAACGAGCTCTTGGAGAGCCAAGTGTCATCCATAACACATGCAGATTTATGTGGGAAATTCCATCATTGTTGGGGCTCTCTCACCATTTTGACCATTCTTTCCATCCTTCCCATGAACGCACGCACCGAGAAGGCATGCAGTCAATTATTTCTCCGACATTGTTGAACCCTCTGCCATCATGAACCCTGTAACTCACATGCACTGGTAGTTTTGTTGAGCCATACCCTGCCTTACCCGATTTTTCTATTGTGGTTATCCGTTTGACTTAGGAGTTGGACAAAAGAAGCAGGATTTCAAGCCTATGGTTTTGAAGAGCCAGGTTGTCAGGCCCATGGGTTGAAGAAGCAGGTTGCCAGGCCTATGAGCAACTCTCTTTAGGTGAGAGAGATTGCTCAAGAAGTGATTTCTCCTGGAGGGAGTCCAACATCAGCTACAAAGCTCTGAGAATTCCTGAGCTGGCCTGTTGCTGAAGCCCTGTAAGGGAAGTGGAGAAACTAATGGACTATGGAACAATGAAGGTGTATATTCCTGGGGTGGGACAGGCATGTGGGGAATGAGAGTCTGTGAGCGGTGGGCGTAAGTAGGCTCCTTGGAGGGAATCCTTCCTGTTGCATTGTTCAACTTTCCGTAGTATCAGCCTAGCTTAGGATTTCCTTTACCCTGGGTGGAGTTTAGTCCCAGATCAGGGGTGACCCATTGCTGATAGCTTGGAGCAGCGCGGTCTAAGGCTGGGAGGTTCGTGGAAGGTATGCACACAGTTGGTGGTCTTCTCATAAAAATATAAGTACCAATTGTATGTTAATTGTATGATGTGTATCTTGTACATGTGTTATAATGTTCTCAGAATTGCCTGTATATGTTGCACGTATCTGTTTATTGTCCCACTTTAATCTGTGTATGAGCATAATGTCTATCTCTATTTAAATTTGCATTAGATATATATGTTTATGAGCTCAAACAGAGCATGCATAGCCCAATGGCTTAAGATTGGGGTGTGCTACAAATTTGTATAAGAACTTGATTAGTTTAGTTTTGAAGTAGTGGTGTGTCCCCATCCTGGGTGGCCAGGGGACATTACAAATTGGTATCAAATCCCATGGTTTCCACATTGAACCTAGATGGGCCATGAAGGTGAAATTTGGAGTCAAATTTCCACAAGGAATTGATGTACAAAGTGCAAGGAGGGCGTTGAAGGAACACCTTGGTTATGTTCAGAAGCTCAGAAGCTATAGCAGTTGGATAAGCCACAACAATCGTGGTATTGGTGCCACAAAGTTTAAATTTGGGCCATTGGATCTATTCAAAAGAAGACAAATCCCTCATAATCGTCGGATCGAGAGTTTCAACAGTTCAAGGATTGGGCGGTGTTTCGGCAGGGAAATCCTCTGAAGTCTCGGAGTGATTCTCAGTTGTAGATCGTTCGGGAGGAGGAGAACCGTTGGATTTCCCAAGTGGTTCAATAGTTTGGCATTCGGGGAAATCCATTGGAGATTGTGTGGTGGAGAAATCGTTGAAGTCCCAAAGCTACGGAAAGCAATTGTTTCAACAATTGGCAGTTCAGGAGTTTTGTAAATGAGTTGATGAGAAGAGACCTTCTGAAGTGCTGAAATCACGGAGCGTCGGAGTCACGTGGACCTGTTCAATAGTCAGTAGTTTGATATTTTTGAAAAAAGTGTCGATGAGGAGAATCGTCGAAGTCCCTGAAGCATCAGAGATGACGTGGACCTGTTTGATAGTCGACAGTTCGACAGTCTTGAAAAAGTGTCGATAAGAAGAATCGTCAAAGTCTCGGTTCACCGAAGTGACGTGACATGATGACATCACCGGGGGTGACATGGACCCATTTCGGTAGTTCGATAGTTTTGAGAAAGTGTCGATGATAAGAAATCCCTGAAGTTTTGAAGCATCGGATATGATGTGGCATGATGACATCACCTAGGGTGACGTGGACCTACCCAGGTTTGCCACGTGTCACTTATTTTTTTACTTTTGACAGGCCCTTAGTACCGATTGGGACCTAACACGTGTCACTCAATGGTGGGGCCACGTGTCACCACCTTAATTGATGACAATTGAACTACACGGGCCCCGAGAGGTTAAGAAGTTCGGGAGTTTGGCGTTCGTGGAAAATTGTTCGAAGAACTTCCAGATCTCTGGAGTCATGAAGTGCCAAAGTTTCGAAGTCACGGAGATCGAAGGGACATGGCTTGATGATGTCACCTGGAGTGACGTGGGTACACATGATGTGTGCCATGTGTCAGTGTGTTTTGTACTTTTGAGAGGTTGATTGTTCTAGTAAGAAATTGACATGTGTCACCCCTCGGATTGGGCCACGTGTCTGCTTCTAGTGTTCTACCATGTGGCGCTAGATCCCAAGGTACGGAGAAGTGGTACTTCAAAGGATTTGAATTGCAGGTTGCTTGAGTCGAGAACTCCCAGAGGGCAAGAGTTAATCTCGATCGTTGATCGGGGAATGGCATGTGGAGGAAGGAGAGGATCTCTGGTAGTTTAGGACTCCGGGAGATCTGTGAAGAAGTGCTTAGGAAAGCCCCGAAGCACAGAGTTTCGTAGTAAATATTAGTCGTTGGATGTTGGGAAGTCATGGATCGTTGATCCATCGTCCTTCGCGAGCTCACTAATTCGACACTCCGGGAGATTTGTAGAGATGTGCTTTGGAAAACTGCTGAAGTCGGAGTCCCAGAGCTCCTATCAACCGTAGATTTGAACAGAGAATGAGTACTGTAGATCCACCGTCCTTTGCGAGTTCCCCAGTTCAGTGGTCTAGGATGTTTGTGATGTGCAGAAGGGAAACCTCCGAAGATACGGAGCCCCAAAGTTCTAAGGCTCCGAATAAGCGCCTAACTGTTAGTGCTGGGTCACAGCCCTTGGTCACATGAATTTGGGGGCCAAAGAAAGGGAGCTAGCGCCCATAATTTTGTTTTAAGAATAGGAAAGGGCTTAAAGAAGGAGCCTGTGGAATTTTTAATTATACAAACCTACACCTAAAGAAGTAAGGAAGGCCTGCAAACCTGAAGAAGGGATCCAACACAGATCCAAGAGCCAATCTGACTCTGAGTTGGAAGAATCCATGTACAGGATTGCATTACTGAAAGGACAAATTGTTCAAATATCCATAACTTCCTCCTCAAAACTCAGAATTGAGCATGGAAACAACCATTGTAAAGGTCTTGAACAGTAGAAGATAACTGTTAACCCAGAAATTGGATCTGAATAGTCAATTTCTTAGGAAATCAATAGAAAATAAGTGTGATATATATTAATGAATCAGAATGGTTCATGTTTTCATGAAATTATTAATAACAATTAGCTTGACAAAGTTTTGTTGGTTGCACATTTTTGCAGAATTAACAATTGTCATATCAGAGTCAAAACAGAGTGCAGAGTGATGGATGATACATAGATAGTCTAGAATCAAGATGATGAAATTAGAGGGATGAATGTCCAGTTGGGTATGGAAGGAACCAACTCCAATGGACATGGAGGAGGAAAGGAGGAAGACATAAATCTGGCTGAGACCCTAAAAAAATTGCAGATAGATGTCCAGAGCCACAAGGCTGATAATGAGAGGCTTATGAAGGCCAAGGAACAACATGAAGACTTCAATATGAAGTTAATGAAAATCCTGGACATAATTGAAAAGAAGTTGGATAAGGAGAGTGGATCCAGCAAATCAGGAAGCTCAACAGAACTTGAGCAAAGAGTATTCTAATTATTATTGAGTTATTATTCATTTGATCAATCCCCTTTTGTGGATTGATCATGTCGGGCTTTGTACTTGACCAAATCCCCTTTTGTGGATTGGTCAAACTCTAAATATATTATGCAAACTAAGAAGTTGGCCCCCAGGCCTAATTAAAGTGATTTTAACCACTAAGAAGACAAGTCGGCCCTGCCCAGTGAAGGGACACCTTTCCAGCATCTGCCAGCTTGTATAAATAAAGGTAGCCAGTGCCTCATTATCTCACTCACTCATTCAATCATAAAGTGTGCAATCTTGGTAGCTGTAGTTGGAAGAAGAATGAAGAGAGGCACATTGCTCAGTGTTGGATATTCTCTAGTGTTTTGGTTTATTATCTTGACATTGTATTGGCTATCTATATTAAGGAAGTTTTTTCTGGGTTTTCTCCACCATGAGGGTTTCCCAGGATAAATGTTGTGTATCTTGTGATTGTGTTTCTCTCATTGATCCCACCTATGCTATTTTTATCTAGTAAATTGAAAAGAAACTTGATAGTAACTCAAAACTTAACATGGTGTCAAAGCTAAGTTGGAGAGAGCACCTTTCACTGGTTGCAGTGAAAGATTTTGTAAAGTGTTGGCGAACCTTAAAGTTGAAACACCTTTGAAGTTTTGAAGGTTTGTTACCTATCATTGTTGCTACCGAATGGTACCACCACTCATCGATACTGTCATAGGTATGTACATACATATGTTTCAACTATTTTGTTATAATGGGTACTTGCAGGAGAAAGGATATCCTATCATAGATCCAGAAGGATCTCAGATCCAACATACTCAGAAGACTAATGCACCCGAGGTTTGATTATCTTGATATGCATCTATTTGTTATGACATTATTTTTGACCTTATCAACATCTAGGTGGTATGTTGAAATCATACTAACCATTGGTCAAAATTATCAAGGCTAATTAAAGTTGAGTTTATAGAGCTTATTGTCTAACTTAGATTTTTGTTGAGATAACATATTGTCTTAGTATAGAAGAGAGGGTTAAGAAAGCACTTATCATCTTGAGTGAAGGATACTTGAAAGAAAATCAACACACTCATTCTTGAGGACAAAACTCCAGGTTCCAGGTTTGATTAATTAAGTTGAAAAGATTCAAAGTTGCACATGACACGTTGATAACTACCCCTTTACAAGTAAACACTATAGTTGAGGTAGAAGTCTTTGAAAACTATCATACTTAGTATCACGTGAGCATATTGAGATAAATGCTTAATGTAATCATTTACCAGATACAACTAACATCTCGTCTAGAAGAAACTTCTTGTGTTGGTTCCAGGTTACCATGGATGAATGTTTGATCACAACATTATAAGAGTGTTGATCTCATTTCATATTGCATTTCTTACTTTTGATCTTTGTTTCAGACAAGTCACAGTGATAGCTCTAAAGGAGCTATTGTGTCGATTATTTGTGCTATTGTTTTATTATTATTATTATCAAAATAGTATTATTCTTGCTTATTGTTTTGTTGACCTTGTTTAAGGTCACAGGTGATAACCCTGAGGAAGCTATAGTGAAGCTTGCAAAAGGCAACAGATTAGGTGAGACATGAAAAACACTATGTACATGAATATATAAATTCATGTACCAAAGAAGATGAAGAATAAGCTATTTTGAGATCCAAAGTATCTCATATGGAGATTGATTGTAAAGAGCAGAAGGCTCCAAAGATGACCGAACATTAGAACAAGAACTCACAGTAAACTTGTTCAAAGGATAATGAAGCCACCTTGACAGGAAGTAGAATTCACTTGAAGTCAGACTCAACTTTTTATATTTAGACTTGGTATACAACACCAAGTATACCATGTAAGAGATGATGAAGTCCTTGTAGACTCAGAAGAAATCAAGATTAAGTATGATCTCAGAAAGGATCAGATGAAGAGACAACTTCCAGGATTAGGAGACAGATGCCATGAGAAGACTAGATCGTAGCTCCAAAGACTCCTAGGAGATATGAAATCTCCTGGAAGATTCCCTTGTTTCAGTGACAGAGAAGGAAGCTAGTGAGAAAGACTGGGACATGAATTTTTTGTGAGACTAGAAGAAAAGTCAGTATTGACTTCCAAGATTGATCTAACAGATCAAGCATGTTGAAGATGTACAAAGCCCGATATGTGTCCATAGGATTCTCCCAGCAAGAGGGAGAAGACTATGACGAGACACTTACTCTAGTAATTGAAGAAATAGTTCCAGTATTCACGAAGACAACCAAAACAACCATGATTCATATATAGTATGAGATGCAAGGGGAGCAATCCCCATATTTAAAATTGAGTGGCAATTAGTGGAGTACATTAGTTGGGTCATGGAGACATGACTATAATAAAAGATATAGTTACCTCCATGAAAGAAGAAGAGTTACATTCAGTATAAGTTATTGAGCCACTCTTAATTTCAAATGAAGTTGTTGTTGTGATGAAGAAGAGGAGTTACTCTCAGATTTCAATAGTCACAGTGAGAATGGAGCAACCATTCTCAACTTCTGACCAACTGCAGGTGCAGAGTCCCACTTCCAGAGGAACAATTGCAAAAAGAGGAGAGGACATACTCTCAGGCAGTGAGACAAATAGTGCTTTGCAGAAAGCACATAGAGCTAGCACACGATTGTGCAGATTGAGTTACAATTGAGCAAGTGTACCAGATTGGTACAAAGTGATATGAAAATTTGATTTGAAGTTGAAGACAGAAAGACTCAGGTCTGCAAGTTGAAGCAAGCTCCTAGAGCTTGATAGGGCAGAATTGACAGTTTCCTAACAAGCTTGGGATTTACTAAGAGTAAGGTTGATTCTAACCTTTACCTCAAGGTTATGAATGATGAGCTAGTGATGTTGCTACTATATGTAGATGATGTATTCTTGACAAGATGAAGAAAAACTCATCACAGATTGTTGAAGAAGCTCGCTACAAAGTTTGATAAATGACCTAATACACTATTTCTTAGGTCTTGAAGTTTGATAGAGGCCAAATAAGATATTCCTTAACCAAGGGAAGTATTCCATAGAAATACTAAAGAGGTTTGATATGTTGGAGTGTAAATCCATGAATACACCCATGGAAACAAAGTCGAAGCTCCTTATTGATACTTCGTCAGAGTTGGTTGATGCTAATATGTATAGACATATTATTTGTTTGGTGATGTATTTGACGAATACCAGGCCAGTTATATGTTTTTCCTTGAGTCAATATCTACTAGAACCCATATGTGTTCACCTTGATGATGCAAAACATGTGATGAGATACCTTAAGGGTACATTGGGTTTTGGTCTCTATTATACTAGAGATCACAACTTCAGACTGAGTGGTTATACCGATTCAGATTGGGCTGGAAGTGTCTCTAACATAAAGAGCACCTTAGGATGTTGTTTCAATCTGGGGTCAACCATGACTTCATGGCAGAGTAGGGAGTAATCCAGCATTTCTCCCAGCATAGTAGAAGCGGAATATATTGCAACATGTTCCACCAGTTGTGAAGCCATATGGTTTCAGATGTTGTTAAAAGATCTATTTGATATGGAGATGGAAGCCGCTGTGATCCTATGTGATAACAATAGTTTTATAAAGATATGTGTTCCATGATGAGTCGAATCACATAGAGATCTGGTATCACTTCATTCATGATATGGTGTAGAGAGGAGCCATAAAGCTCCATTATGATTGGCACAGATGAACAAGTTATTGATGTGTTGACCAAGCCTCTGTCTCGTGTAAAGTTTAAGCACTTTCGAGACAAGCTTGGTGTAGTCCGAAAGGACCTGTGTCGAAAGGGGGAGTAATGTTGTGATGCCAACCTAGTGCTGAATATTTCCAGCTTCGTGTTGATGTTGTTGTGATGCCATCCTAGTGTTGTAGATTTTCATCTTCGTGTTGATGTTGTTGTGATGCCCACCTAGTGCTGAAGATTTCCAGCTTCGTGCTGATGTCGTTGAGATGTTGGCCTTGTGCTGAAGATTTACATCTTTGTGCTGATGTTGTTGTTGGCACAGGGGCAGACCCAGGGTTCAATGCTCAAGAGCACACCAACAAAACCCTAACTACCATCCCTTTCGGCAACACCTATGGAGTAGATGAAGTCTCACCCGAGGTAGAGGTAGGGGTGGTTGCAAGACTCAGGTGTCTGTAACCTTAGTTGGGAGACAGATATGTGATTATATCGCTTACAACGCACTTAGCATCGATCATTCATTGATATTCAACCCTTATTATACTTCGCAGATATCATAGAGCATCGCAACATTCACTTAGATCTAAGATATTTCAACACTTAGCAACAATAAATAGATCAGATCCACTAGATCGACATTAAGCATCTTCATACATATCAGATCTAAAATTCAGACACATCTAAGAAGCACAAAGCATAAGTAGATCTATCTAAATATATCAAAGCACTCAATGAAGAAAGAGCTAAACACATCAAGTCAAAGCACAAAGCACAATACAGAGATTTACGTGGTTCACCCCCTCCCTGGGGCTACGTCCACCAACTCTTCTTATTTATTAGTGTCTTCAATTGGTTACAGCACAGACCCACTCAAAACCCTTACTCTGCATAGGACAGAAGATCTGTGTAGCTCGCTAGATCCTTCTTCCTTGTGTTTACAACACCTAGATTCCTATAACAATCTTACATTATCTTGCACTTAGCCTTGCAAGCCTTACACAATTCACACAAAGCACTCATAAAACATCACATAGATGTACTACTGATTGCACTAAGCAATCCAAACTCTCTCTTCTTACATTGCCTATCCTTCTATTTATATATACAAAAGTGGTCCTAAACGTGGGTAAATCCACGGGCCGACATCCCTTTCCCATTACATTATCCCAAAACCCTAAAAAGGACCCAAAAAGGGGGTCTAGCTTCTGCAATCTCTGCTTCGCTTGGCGCTTCGTCTTCGACAGGTTGTCAAAGTCCCAAAATAGGTCAAAATGACCAAGGTTATCCAAAACTTGGTCAAGGGCCAACATGCCCCCAAAACTCACCTGTGACTCGTCCCGAGTCACTCTAGTCTACACAATTCTGCTTCGAAAGCCTCGAGCTTGGCTCGAGCTGCTTTGACCTGCTGCTTTGCTATGGCCTCCTGCTGGGTGAATTCCAGGATCATTGTGTCATTTACTGGTCCTTCCGGGCGTTGTTTCGCAGTGATGACGACTTTCTCAAGCTCTGCTCCCTGGCTTTCGATCTCAAAAAATAACATGCATGCCTTGCCTTGCACCGGTTGGATTCTCACAGTGACTTCCATCACTTTGCTCTGGATCATATGTATATGATGTTGAGTTGTGCGTTGTTCATGAGATATTTTCATTCTATCCACTGCATACAGGGCCTTCAACTGCGCTTGTAATGTATCTGCATGTTGCTTTGCTTCCTGAAGCTGCTACTCCAATGCCCGTAACTCCAGATTCTCTATAAGGTTATCATAAGTCTGGGCACTCTGGTTACTGATCTACTTGCACTCAGAGGCATGAGATTTCAATCAGTCAACTACACTGCGAGCAATTGCTTCTCGCCGATCTCTTATCTCCTAAGGGGTCTTGGGCATAGCGCAGAGTTCTAGATCAGCAATGTGTTGCTGAAGCTTCTGTATAACTTCTTCAAGCTGTGCCACCTGCTGTGGAACTCTCTCTTCAGCCTGTACTTCGATAACAGTCACATAGCAGAGTGCTCTGTTGACTAGTTCCTTGACTTCAAGCTGCTCTGCGAGCAACTGTTCCTTGCTTTGCTGTATCTCTGCTTTCTCTTTGTCCCACTATACTTGAAGAGCAATTTTTTCTCGTTCGGCAGCACTGCACTGCTCGGCAAGTACTCCCTATACTTGTGTCAAAGCCTGGGTGGCTTGTGTTGTGTCTTCTTGACCTTATCGAAGGCAAGCTTCGACCATATCAACAATCCGATGAAGTTGAGCTGGCTCATCTCCTGGTTATACTATCCCTGCTGTCAGAGGCGCAGTGGGGACTGCGCGGCTAGACTGGAGTGCCTGTTGTACTCCTTAGAGTTCAATCTCTATATGGTTATACATCTACTCCTGATTCACCTCCTACTTCTTTACTATCTCCTTTGAAGCATCATTTACCGCTGCAATGATGAAATCAAAGTCATCCAATGTGAATGTAGTTCGCATCTTGGTTACAGAGGTTCTAGGTTTCTTTCGGGAGGACGAATTCAGAGATGAGACCTTCCTCTTTTTTGACGAGTCTTCTTCGTCCCTAGGCAGTGGTACTTCGCCTTTTTGTTGTTCAATTTCTGCACCTTCTATCTCTTCGCCATCACCTCATTCGTCTAGTGTGATAGAGGCAGTCCTTACAAATGCACTATCTACTTCATGAAACTCTTCAGGCTTCTTCGTTTTGCTTGGTCCCGGTGTATCCAGTATAGTCTCTAGGCTATCAATATCGGACAACTCTGCGGGGTTCGCTGGAATGAGAAGGTCTACTGACCAATCCTTGGTGATCTCTTCAATGTCTTCCTCGATCAACTTGTAATAAGATTGCAATTATTGCTTATGTTCATCAGCTCGCGTTGTTATGTAAATGAAGTGGCGATCCCCACTGAACTTCATTAAGGGTCTGAATCTGTGGAGCGTGTTTGAGGTAATGCGAGGCATAGACTGGATGGCAGTCTTCAGCTGGTTGTAGTATACGCGAAATATGAAATTTGACTTCCATTGCTTGCTCATATCGATCGAGTACCACAGGGTACTGAACCTCACAGCCAAAGGTTCAAATGGGTCGGTCTCTGGGAAAGTGGCACCCTCTGACATCTCCCATGCTATGAAGGTGATCAGTATTAGAAGCCAACTGAAATGGAACTCATACCCTTGGTCTTGCACTTCCCTGGAATCCAATTCGAGTTGATTCACCAAGTACTTCGCCCAATTCATTTGAAGTCCTTCTGCGCACTTCCCTGCGAGATCAACTACGAATCCGGTCACTTGGGTGGGCCGGTTCTTACGAACTAGCTTTCCGACGATCAGTTGACAGGCAAGGCGCACTGCGCCACTCTGAATAGAGGCTACCTTGTAGCCTCGTGTGCCCTTCTCGACATCGCCATAGGTTTCTTTGATATTCGCCACTAGTGCTCTGTCTGTGGTCTTTCCAGGATAAAACTCCTGTGGGTAAAGGCCTTGCATGCTAAGTCCTGTGATCTATTTGATCAAGGTCGGACCCACTGTGACACAATGGTTCAACCACAAGTAGCCTCTGTGATAGCAAGACAAAAGCAACTTTACGCACGCATTCACCTCCCGGTGCCTACCAAAGTGCGGGATCTTCATGAAATTCAACAATGTTGACTGCACGAGGTTCTGGGTCCAAGACTAAGGGATGATCTTCGAGTTCTTTCCCTTCGTCTTCGTTAGATACTTGTGCGGGGTGAGCATACTATAGACTTTCCTATCACCGAGGTTGAATTCGCTAAACTTCAACATTGCGAGCTTGTCCTGATCGACACGAACTGCGCGCACCCCTTTTGGTAGGTACGCAGTGATCATAGCATACTCGAATTCTCAGGGCACACTATCACGGTTGATTTCACCATGCAGAGGGGGTAGGTAAGTGGGCAAAATGCTCGGGATCAATTTAGAGTTCTCAAGATCATCCTTATGATTTGTTCGATTTTCATCGACCTGTCGAGACGGTCCAACTCGAGCAGTGGATGGAGAAGCTGCTACTCCTCTTATCGATGATGCTTGGACTATGGTGGACATTCCTCTTTTCGACATGAATCTCTCAATCATTAAATCAAGGAGGACCTTTGTGACAGATTCTTCAACTGTGGTGAGCTCGTCGGACATACGTTCTTGGTAAAAATAATCGGGGCCATGATGATCTCAGATACTGCACTAGGATGAACAATCAGATTGCAATGACCACTGTATGCAATCACTAGTTTTGTGGGCTTCAAATTCGCAGTTGGCAAAAGTGTTCTTCGGGCATGGTGCGACGAGCTAAATAAGAAATTCGACAACAGTCTGCTTGCAATGGGTACAAAGCTTCTATTAACGGTGATATGTCCATTATGGCGAGGTCCAACGGTCTGGTGGCGATCCGTTAATGCTTTTCTATCCGTTCGGGGTGGAAGTCGAACGGGTATATCGGTCCAACGACTATATTGCTTCGCCATGACGAAGTGCCATAGGTTGTTGTTCTGATATCCCGACGAAGCTCCCATTCTGCAAGTTTTCTTTCTGCGATGTTCCATCTGGAATCTACTGTAACTTTTCAATCTTTGCCCTCTTCTTACTTAACTTTCTAGCCTTCTTCCCAGTAATCTTCAACTCGGTCTGTCTTTTTCCGTTCTGATTCCTATTTTCTTTTAGCATAGTCACTGTGCGTTGTTGAGATTCTCTCCGGGGTATTAATTCTTCTTTCTCTGGGACATGTGCTTCAATCTTCTGCGAGCCTTGTGACATTCTTTCATCTTTGACATTGGGGTCTCTAGTGTCAAGGAGCTTCGATTTGTTCTTCTGTTCTTCAATCAACTGTGCAATCTTCTTGGTCATAAAATCTTTTAATTCTTGTTTCTTCTATTCCAAAACTTCTACTTCTTCCTTCCGTCTAACTTGATCTTGGTCAATCCAAGGTTTTCCAAATAACATAGTAAATGGGGCACTGTCCTCAATAAATTTAATAATCTCAAAATCTTCTTCAGTCGAAGTTCCATTAGCATTCGTAGATATCTGAGTGAGCCTTCCACATAGGTTTACCAATTTTCCTTTGAAGAGTCCTATTCCTCCTAGTGAAGGGATCATGGCAGGCTTCCCTATAGCTTCCCACATTCTCTCTGTCATGATATTCATTTGTGTTTCCTCATCTAGAATAAAATCAATGTTGAAGTCCCCTATCCTTACTTCAATGCATTCTTTTTCTTTAAATATCTCTGATAATCTGACACGTCGGTGTCATTCAAGGCTTCTTTCATATGAATTAATACTTTCTCTAATTCTTTCTGAGGTTCTGCTATCTCTGGATCTGCCTTAGGGTTCAGATTCATTCCTTTGAGCCTAGCAATCATTCAGGGGCAATCCAATACTTCATGATCTAGAGCTTCACAACAAAGACAACTAGGTCCTCCACTAGGGAATTCCTTAGCTAGATGTCCCGGTTTTCTGCAACTGTAACAAAGGGCTAATCCTCTCTTTCTTGTAACTGATCCCCAACCTCTTCTATACTTTGCACCAGGAGCATAGGGGCCAATCTCCAACAAATTCTTTCTAGGATCCTGCATCCATTTGTTAGCCCAAACATTCTTTCTATGCATAGGTATAACATATCTATCACTATTCTTATTAGAACTATTCATATCAAACCTTCTTTCATCTAAAAATTCCCTAGTTTTCAAGCTAGGACATAATCTATCAAAAATACCTAGATCCATGCTCTAGAAACACAAATTTACACTTATCTTACTTCTATAGAGCATAAAGCTTTCAGATCTAGAACTTTCTTACCTTTATCATAGCACAAAGCTTACAAATCTTACGTCTTTTAATCATAAAATTCCACTTTTACCTTTCTTAGAGTACAAAGAGTTCATATCTTGCTTCTTTTCTTCAGTATCAACCTCTTTTCTTGCAGATCTGACCTCTTTTCTTCAGATCTGACCTTTCTTTCTTGACACAAAGCTTCACAGGTCAAGTAGAACACTACACACTAGGGAAACATATCTATGCACAGAGCTTTCTTTACATAAAGCTTCTTCTTCTCTAGTTCCCAGCAATCACAGTTCCAAGTCCCGACAATAGAACCATTTGTTGGCACAGGGGCAGACCCAGGGTTCAACACTCACGAGCGCACCAACAAAACCCTAACTATCGGCCCTTTCGACAACACCTGCGAAGCAGATGAAGTCTCACCCTAGGTAGAGGCAGGGGTGGTTGCAAGACTCAGGTGTTTGCAACAATAGCTGGGACACATATCTATGATTATATCACTTACAACTCACTTAACATCGATCATTCATCGATATTCAACCCTTATTATACTTCACAGATAGCACAAAGCATCGCAACATTCACTTAGATCTAAGATATTTCAACACTTAGCAACAGTAAAATAGATCAGATCCAGTAGATCGACACTAAGAATCTTCATACATATCAGAGCTAACATTCAGACACATCTAAGAAGCACAAAGCATAAGTAGATCTATCTAAATATATCAAAGCACTTAGCAAAGAAAGAGATAAACACATCAAGTCACAGCACAAAGAATAATACACAGATTTACGTGGTTCACCCCCTCCCTGAGGCTACGTCCACCAACTCTTCTTCTTTATTAGTGTCTTCAATCGGTTACAACACAAAGCCACTCAAAACCCTTACTCTGCACAGGACAAAAGATCTGCGCAGCTCGCTAGATCCTTCTTCATTGCGTTTACAACACCTAGCTTCCTATAACAATCTTACAATATCTTGCACTTAGCCTTGCAAGCCTTACACAGTTCGCACAAAGCACTCATACAACATCACATAGATGTACTACTAATTGCACTAAGAAATCTCGTCTCTCTCTTCTTACATTGCCTATCCTTCTATTTATACATACAAAAGTGGGCCTAAACATGGGTAAACCCACGGGCCGACATCCCTTTCCCATTACATTATCCCAAAATCCTAAAAAGGACCCAAAAAGGGGGTCTAGCTTCTGCAATCTCTGCTTCACTTGGCGCTTTGTGTTCGACAGGCTGTCGAAGTCCCAAAATAGGTCAAAATGACAAAGGTTATCCCAAAACTTGGTCAAGGGCCAACAATTGTTGAGATGCCAGCTTCGTGCTGAACATTTCTAGCTTTGTGTTGATGTTGTTGAGATGCCAACTTCGTGCTGAAGATTTCTAGCCTAGTACTGATGTTAATGATTCTCCAGCTTTCGTGCTGTGATGTTGTTATTGTTGATATTGTTTCAGCCTTGTGATGTTATTGATGATGTTGATGTATTAGTGTTATACTAATCCATGTTGATGCATATGATGATGATGCCATTCCAGCTCCTTGTTGTGGACTATGATATTGATGATGAGAAAAACTTTCGATGATTTATATATATGCCAGTTAGTGTTCCAGATGTTGTTGATGTTGGTGCCCTCTCTCTCTCCTGATGATGTTGTAGAATACCCTTCTTGTTAAGGGGGAGTGTTGAAATATTGTAAGTGCAAAGAGTATTCTATTTATTATTGAGTTATTATTCATCTGATCAATCCCCTTTTGTGGATTGATCATGTCGAGATTTGTACTTGACCAAATCCCCTTTTGTGGATTGGTTAAACCCTAAATATATTATGCAAATTGAGAAGTCGCCCCCCAGGCCTAATTAAAGTGGTTTTAACCACTAAGAAGACAAGTCGGCCCTGCCCAGTGAAGATACACCTTTCTAGCGCCTGCCAACTTGTATTAATATAGGAAGCCAATACCTCATTATCTCACTCACTCATTCGCTCATCAAGTGTGCAAGTTTGGTAGTTGTAGTTGGAAGAAGAAGGAAGAGAGAGGCACATTTCTTAGTGTTGGATATTCTCTAGTGTTTTGATTTATTGTCTTGGCATTGTATTGGCTATCTATATTAAGGATGTTTTTGCTGGGTTTTCTCCCTCATGAGGGTTTCCCAAGATAAATGTTGTGTATCTTGTGATTGTGTTTCTCTCAGTGATCCTATCTATGCTATTGTTATCTAGTAAATTGAAAAGAAACCTAATAATAGCTCAAAACTTAACAAGTTGATCCCCTGTCAGGAAGCATCATAGGAGGTCTAGGGTGGATGAATTGAAAGGAGAAATGAATAAGATCAAATCTCCCACTTTTGATGAAGAGAAAAAGAAGGATGAAGATGTTGAGACATGGTTGGTAGGCATGAGGAAGTACTTCCAATTTCATAACTATTCTTCTCATGCTGAAGGAAGAATTGCCATCTATCAGCTAAAAGGAAAGGCATCCATGTGGTGGGATCAGCTTGTGCAAGTGCAACACATCATAGAATAAAATGTGACTTGGAAGGAATTCAAGAAGCATTTTGAGAAGAAATACCTGACCAAGAGGTATTATGACAAAAAGATGAAAGAGGTCTTTGAACTCAAACTGGGCAACATGACTATTGGTGAATATGAAAAGGATATTTTTAGAACTAATGAAGTATATCTCCTTCATCAAGGATGAGACAGTTAAGATCCAGAGGTACGTGAGTGGGCTACCATCTTTCATCAGTGATAAAATCCAATATGATGATCCCAAGACTTTGGAGGAAACAATAAGGAGAGCCAAATGCCTATATGATCAACATAAAGGAAAGCCTACTTTCCAGAAGGCCTGGGAGGACAAGAATAAGTTTAAGAGGGAATAGAGGCAGAAGGGGACCCTTTGTCAGAAACAATCCTCAAGGACAACCATCTTTTGGAGAGCACAGGATGACTGAGGTAGGTGGGAAATGGCCAAGGCAGACAACCATTCAATGTTGGGGCTATAAAGAAGACCATAAGTATAGAATTTTTCTTCACAAAAGTGACAAAGTGAGAGTTGTCCACAATGTACAACAAGCAGAAACAATGGAGGACAAGGGCATAAGTGTTCCAAGGATCTATGCAACCCTCAAAAACAAGCAAGAAGAGTTTCAATCACACATGATTGACGTAGAAGGTATGATCAATAACCATGCCTTTACCATTTTGATAGATTCAAGAGCTAGTCATAGTTACATAGATCCTAAAGTTGTGGAAAGATTGATTTTTCCAAGAAGAAAGCATGAGAAATCTTGGCTGGTACAACTGGCTACAGGAGTCAAGAGAATTTTTTTTGAGTTGGTTAAATCATGTCCGGTGGACATGAATGGGATAAGTACCAAGATCCTGCCATTAAGTTCATATGATTGTCTAATTGGTATGGATTGGTTGGACCAACACCATGTTGTCTCAGACTGTCATAACAAGGAATTTACTTGCCTGGATGAGGAAGGGAACCCAAGAACAATCCAAGGAATTCCTAGGCAATTACAGTCCGAGAGATCTCAACAATGCAACTGAAGAAGTGTTACAGGAAGGGTTGCCAATTATTTGTAGCTCATATAGAGGAAGCACCTAAGGTTAAGGTGCCAAATCTAGAGGATCACCCAGTTCTGAAATGTTTTAAGGATGTGTTTAAGGAGATACCGAGACTACCACCAAAGAGAGATATTGATTTCTCTATAAATCCGATGCTTGGAGAAGCTCCAGTATCAAAGACTCCCTACAGAATGAGTACACCAAAGATGAAGGAACTGCAAATGCAGCTTGAAGAACTTCTGAATAAGGGGTATATATGCCCAAGTGTGTCACCTTGGGGTGCCCCAGTATTATTCGTGAAGAAGAAAGATGGGACATTGAGGTTGTGTATTGACTTCAGACAATTGAACAAAGTGACTATAAAGAACACGTATCCTTTGCCGAGGAATGATGATCCCTTTGATCAGTTAAAGGATGCAAGGATATTCTCAAAGATTGATCTGAGGTGAGGATATCATCAAGTAAGGATTAGAGATGAAGACATCAAAAATACCACCTTCAAGACAAGGTATGGTCATTACAAATTCACAATGGTGCCATTTGGGTTATCAAATGCACCAACTATTTTCATGTGCTTAATGAATGGTGCTTTCCGGGAATTTTTAAACAAGTTTGTCATTGTCTTTTTGGATGACATCCTTGTATATTCCAAGTTAGAAGAAGAACATGAGCATCATTTGAGGATGGTATTACAAGTGTTAATAGAGCACCAACTGTATGCCAAATGGAGAAAGTTCTCATTTTATCAAAACATAATTCACTATTTGGGGCATATCATATCCGAAGAAGGGATAGCAGTGGAACCTGAAAAGATTGAGGTCATTAAAGGGTGGACAACACTTAAGAATGTGACAGAAGTTAGATCCTTCATGGGTCTAGCTGGCTACTACAAAAGATTCGTTGCAGGGTTTTCAATAATTGTTCGCCCAATCACTTCATTGCAAAGGAAGGGGCTGAAGTTTCAATGGATAACAGAATGTGAAAAGAGATTCTTGCAATTGAAGCAGTTGTTAACCAGTGCTCCAATTCCGAGGAATGCTGACCTGAATGAAGATTTTGTGGTTTGCACATATGCATGCAAAGAAAGATTTGGTGGAGTCCTCATTCAGAATGGGTTTGTGATATGTTTTGAATCCATAAAATTGAAAGAGCATGAAAGGCTCTATGCCACTCATGATTTGGAGTTGGAAGCCATAGTGCATGCCTTGAAGAAGTGGAGGCACTACCTCATGGGAAAGAAGTTTGAGCTGAGTGTTGACGATAAAAATCACAACGAGGTTTTCGCTCGCAAAGTATTGCTAAAGCCTATTATTTAAACTAAGCTAACGATATATAATACTAGTAGGTGGGACCCCTTTGTATTTTGGAGGATCGGATAAGGCTCTTATTACACATTTATGCTATTGTTCGACACTGCTTATAGGGTTCTACATGATTGATGATGAAGTATTAATTTTGTTTGTGTCATAATGGTAGATGGATAATGGATTTTATGTGTTGGTTTCGTTACTCTAAAGCTCTAAATTCCATGTATGAATGGCTTATATTCACTGTTATTACTGGCACCATGGTTTATTACATGTTACACATGCACAAGACACATTTTAGTTATAACAAGAGACAAAAACAACATGGAAAAATCTAAGGAGAAGAAACTAAACTATGCTATGCTATACTATATGCATTTGAAATTTAAGGAATTGATGTTAGTCCTAACTAGCAATGCTAGTGGCTATACGATTTTATTGAGTTATATGAGGCGCATGTGATAAATGTTATAGTATGGTTTTTGGAAATGGTTAATATGGACCGGGTGGCGCAATTGGCAAACAATGTATGCAAGTTTCGATGCATGGATTAATGGTTTGGCTGGCTGTCGTGTACTACGTAATTGAATGAGTGGAGGATGGAAGCGACGTGCAGTAAATGCACGTCACTCCATAATTCTCCCACTAGCCATCGCCCTAGCTTGGTTATTGTTCATTTGATTCTTTTTGCTGTGGTTAAGCTTCGGGATTCTGGCGTGGAAGAAACTACTCGACCAAGCTCGCATTTTTAAGGCCATTTGGTTATAGGTATGTTTTTTTCGCCCATCCATGAATTCGCTCTGTATATGAAATGAACATTGAATCAATGATGTATTGTTCTATGTTTTTCTTGAGATTGGAAACTGTGTAAACAAATGGTGTTTTCTCTAGAATGACTGTGGTGTTATTCGTTGCAAATGGAAAAATTGATGGTTGAAGTCGCGATATTATTGGTTGTTCTGTGTGTCGGAAGTCGTGATGGCTCTTTGTTGTCTTTATGGGTTTTTGTTGGAGGGTTTCATTCTGTTGGCCTTGCTGGCTGTCTCCTCATAGTCATTATAACCACACCTGATTGTGTTTGGTGTTATGGGGTTGTTGTGTATGCTTTGAACCACCTTTTGGTCACTGCATATCATTTTTCCACCTGGTGGTAAGTTCATTATATGTTATTGGTATCCACACAGTTGGTTATGGGTGGCTATTATGCCAAGAAGCTTGCTTTAGGGTTGGTTGGTATTACTTAGGCTCTGCATTTCTATCAACATTATTCGGTTCTTGGGGAAAACTATGAGGGTTATGCCTCTGCGTGTTCTTGGTGTTGGTTACTGGCCAGTGAGAAATTTCTTCTCCTCTGCATCATGGCCTATCCTACTCGGTCTCGAACTGTCACCCTGTCTCGCAAGCTAAAGGTTGTAAGGCTTATGGTTCCACTGTCCCTGTCTTGAAGGCTCTCACCTACTATTGATATGGTTGACCTCTGGTCTCCCTGGGTTTAGTTCCACCGAACGAATCCTTGGTTATTTTGTTCATTAGTTACAGAGCTAGATTTTGGTAAACTAAACCAGCCGCGCCCTCTTGAGCATCTTGTTGAATGTCATAAGTTTGTCTGAGTAATATTGACATCGGCTTTGATTGTTGGCTCGTCTATAATGTCCCCATTTTGGGACATTATAATTTTACAGAGTGCTATGCCTACCAGAGTAGCCAGATAAGGGTGACAGAGAGTTTGGGAGATATTGAGGGGTTTTATTGGGCCCGACTTGCATCTTTCATCATCAGGATCGATTCTGCATAGCTTGGCTTCGGTTCCGTTGCATTCCAACGATTTTCATAATTTTGAATTATTATGGGTCATATCTTAATTAAATTCACTAAGAAGGTCATAATGGGCATACTACTTGGAGAAACCTCTTAGTGTAATAACTCATCAGAATCAGGAAGAAGAACACTATAGGATAAGATGATGAGAAGTGACTTTCAGTGGCCGGAGAAGCCATAAGGATGGATAAATCACTTTTTAGAGGTAAAATGGTTAATTAATTAATTAATTAATTAAGTGATTTAATCAAGGAATAATAAAATAAAGTAAAATTCACTTGGAGGGAAAAGGTCAACAACAAATTAGGGTTTAGAAAATCTATAAGAGAAGGGTCAGTGACCTAATTCATCATTATGCAGATTATGACTTGTCATTGAGGAGAAGAGGCGCATCTCAGGAGAGATAGTTCAGTGTATTCCAGGAGGAAGACACCAGTTGGATGATTTCGGTGTTGAAAGACACACCCTAGTCACCGGGAAGATCATCCAGGTCTTCCATCATTCTTCATTGATTCCGCAATGCTTCGATATTCCAAGTATTATCTTTTAGTTGCTTATTTGTATTCTAGCTAAGATATTTTTGTCTTTTGATCTAGCCGAGTGTTGTTATTTTATTCAGCCCCAGTTGCTTATTTGTATTTCAGCTAAGATCCTTTGTCTGTTGATCTAGTCGAGTATTGTTAGTTTATTCAGTCGCATTTGGCCATTTTGTAATCCACAGAGATATCATAATACAAACTTTGCAATCCTTTGTCGCATTTATTATTTGTATGATCATTTATATGCTGTAAACCTTTGATCCTACACACACATTAGCAACGTTTCCTAGACTAGACAAGTCAGGAACATTACAGTGGTATCAGAGCTTTAGTCTTGCCAGCCTGTGACTAAAGTCGATGAGTTCAGTGGGTGACCCAGAAGGTAGAGAGGATGTGGGGAGACATATATGAGAGGCTAGAGGGCACTGGTAAGGCACCCATGGACCCAAAGGCAACCTTCTTGCAGGTACTCAACAATTTGGTAGTCAGTCAACAGACCATGACGCAGTCTTTGGCACAGTTGGCTGATAGATTAGCTATAGTGGACACCCCAGGCACACCAACCCCACATGCAACACAGGGGAACTCAGGGGTAGGAAGTAGACCCCAGACACCTACTCACACATACACATCTTTGAGTAGGATTCCCAGACCATGGTTCCCTAGTTTTCAGAGGGCACCACCAGCAGCAACACAACAGTCATTAGCACAGAGGTTGCCTAGTCAGGCGGAAGACATTGAAGAGTACAAGAGGGAGTATGCAGTGTTGGGTCGTGACTTCCATCATGACATGTCATTGGTCAAGTATTGTGGACTTAGGGGCATGAACCATCCCAAAGAACCTCATAGAGGATGACAACAACAACAACAGGTGCATAACATAGATTTCATCCGGAAAGTTGGTAAACTCACCATACCTTCTTTTGACAGATCGTCCAAATGAAGTGCCAGAGATGGGGTACAAAAGCTAGACATGTACTATGAGCTCAATCAGATGATCGAGATGGAGGCTAGTGATTCTTGCACATTTGAGGGACAGTTGGATGGACAGGATGATAGCGCATGTCCTTCATCTTCCCCGTCAGGCAATGCTGAGGATTCAACACTTCAACATAGTGGTGACACTTGTGAGGATTCATATGTGTTGGCACTTAGACATGATGAGGTTAGGAGGTTGGATGACCTACCTATAGGTGTAGACATGGCTTCCAGGAAGTCATGTATGGAGGATGATGAGCTTCCTATGATGAGCGAGCCACATTTTTCATCTTCTCAGTCACCTATGCTAGCCACGACGCAAGAGGATATTAGTGGCATTTCTGATATGGTAGAGGAGCCTTGTGTGGGCATTGTACACAAGGGACATATGGATCTACATACCCAAGAGAAGAGGTATGGCTTGGAGATAGTTGACCTTACACATACCTATCAGTATGAGGAGAGTGAGTCACCACTCTTGGAGATTCCATTGATGGATCAGGTTGTGGAGACCAAAAGTTTGTTGGGACAGTTACTTCCAAGATCGATCTACAATGATGAGGATGCACTCCTTATTGGACGGGATGATCATAGCCCATGTATGAACACATCTGTATGGGATCCAGGTGCAGATGATATTAGTAGGGTGAGTGTACAGGAGGATACAACTGCCCATACAGGATACAATGCGATTCATATGGGGGTAGCAGTTGGTGATGGTGTGCAGTGGCATTCAGGACGACTAAGTAGTGTAGTGGACAGTTCAATGCCTTATCTTTTGAGGAGTGTGTTGTTGGGGATTCCATTGTTGACACTAGCAATAAGGGGCATGAGGTAGAACCTCAGCGGGACTGTGATCATGAGTCATGACACTGGATGAGACAATTGAGAGTCGGTGAGGACATGATCATGGAAGCCACGCGATGCATTGATGATACACATGCATTAGTGGTAGGGTATTGTTGGAGGGCCTTGATGGCACATGATAGTTTAGATAGGGGACTGACCATTGATTACTTCCATACACTCATGGAGAGAGTGACTGTGATGAGGTTTGACTACCAATAGTTATTGATGGATAGAGATTACCTATTGGATATTGGCAAGATGTATCACAGGACACTGAGGGAGCAGGAGCTTGAGGTGGACTGACTCACTCATGAGTTGGTGAGCACATGAGGATTCTTGGAAGGCACACAGACAACCCTTCAGGAATCAAAGTCCATATTAGATGAGTTCCTTGAGGAGACTGGTCAGAGATACACTATATCTATCTCGACAGAGAGTCAAATATGTTCCTTAGTTAGATTGTTGGAGGATATCCAGGTGTCAAAGGGGCCACCATTCATGGGTAGTTCTGAGACAATTGGTCATACACATACACATGAGGATTCCAGAGTGAGGGGCAGTTATAAGGACACTTTCATTTGTGTTCCAGGATTGGTTGATATCCACACAGAGGTTGATCCAAAAGTACACCTTAGACATATGATGATGAGAGAGATGTATAGTGGGATTCATGGGGACAAATTGGATGGCAAGGAGGAGACACACTTAGTGGAGCATGGAGATTCCCCTCCCTTGCAACAACACATAGTTCTGAGAGATCACCTTCACAATAGCAACAACTATCTAAGTGATGATGGAGGGAGAGTGATTGACCAACAGTTTGTGGAGTTATCTATTGTTGTACCTGATATTTGGAGTTTAGGCGATTATTCACCATGGGTGCTAGTGGATGAGCTTTTGGTCCAATCCTGGGGATTGACCAAAGCATATGATACTTTTCAGTCCCACAGTTGGTTGCAGATATTTATGATAGCCTTTCCCAACACTTTTATCATTGAAAACAACACAGGGGGAGCTAGACAGTGGCAGGGGACATGGAGAGTTGGTAGGTTGAGACCACTTGACGGGAGTGTCTTGATTGCATACAATAGGATAGGGGTGGATCACCAGGGGCAGACAGTTGAGGTCCTAGGCGTGATTTAGAGTATCCTAGGCCACGGGACAGAGGATATCTTAGAGGTTGATATATATTCAGACTCTCAATGGGATGAGGGTGGAGGGCTTTCGACAGTTACCAGTAGGGCACATCAACAGTTAGTGGGGATTGAAAGTGATGAACTTTCAAATTTGACATGGGATACGGGAGTCCATTGGGTCAATAGTTTGTTTCATCTTATGAGGATCCACGTGTGGAAGGTCCAGTATGGATACTTTGAGTAGACCGTCATAATCAGAGTAGAGCAGTATCGACATGATGGTCCATGTCAGAGACTAGCATGGGACCCTGGGATTACAAGGCCGAGCATTTCATTGACTAATGGAGACGTGCAGAGGTTTGCAAGGGGGGAGTCACTTTGATTTTCCATTGAGTTTAGTATTGGGGAGAGCACGTCACTGGCCGATGATTCGTTGAGGTCTTGTAGTACCTCACTATGGCAGTAGCATGTTTAGTCGGTGGGGGTTGTGCTAAGTTTGGTATGGTTTGGTAGGATAGACCTATTTCGGGTTGAGGCCATGTGTTATTTGCAGGAGACTCATGGTGTTGATATGTTACAGAACTATACTCCACAGGGAATTGCGGTTCACATTCTGATATGGGATCCAAGGATTGGAGTGCTTGGTAGTTCAACATTGGATGGAGTTGAGTTTCGAGTAGAGTGGTTGATCGGGGAGCTGACTGAGATTCTTTGGCCATTAATCATTCTACTCATCAGGAGCATGTGGGTGTCATGCGTGGTGAACACTTGGAGAGACCGCATCTTGAGGGCAGTCTACCTTGTGTCACACAGGTGGATATGGGACCCCGGTATCATATGTAGTTGGATTCAGTTATTGCTTGAGGACACACAATATTCCGGCAGGGAGGACTGTAATGTCCCCATTTTGGGACATTATAATTTTACAGAGTGTTATGGCTACCGGAGTAGCCAGATAGGGGTGATAGAGAGTTCAGGAGATATTGAGGGGTTTTATTGGGCCCGACTTGCATCGTTCATCATCGGGATCCATTCTGCACAACTTGGCTTTGGTTCCGTTGCATTCCGATGATTTTCGTAATTTTGAGTTATTATGGGTCATATCTTAATTAAATTCACTAAG
>ML781939.1:495288-551656 GCA_009831015.1 Picea engelmannii
AGGAAAAGAGGCACATCTCAAGAGAGATAGTTCAGTGTATTCCAGGAGGAAGACACCAGTTGGTTGATTTCAGTGTTGAAAGAAACACCCTAGTCACCAGGAAGATCATCCAGGTCTTCCATCATTCTTCATTGATTCCGTAGTGCTCCCATATTCCGGGTATTATCTTTTAGTTGCTTATTTGTATTCTGACTAAGATCCTTTTGTCTTTTGATCTAGCCGAGTGTTGTTATTTTATTTAGCCG
This sequence comes from Picea engelmannii, assembly GCA_009831015.1. NCBI lineage: Eukaryota > Viridiplantae > Streptophyta > Pinopsida > Pinales > Pinaceae > Picea > Picea engelmannii. Next base: position 495,534 of record ML781939.1, read on the forward strand.
CAGTTGCTTATTTGTATTTCAGCTAAGATCCTTTGTCTGTTGATCTAGTCGAGTATTGTCAGTTTATTCAGCCACATTCGGCCATTTTGTAATCCACAGAGATATCATAATACAAACTTTGTAGTCCTTTGTCGCTTTTATTATTTGTATGATCATTTATATGCTGTAAACCTTTGATCCTACACAGACATTAGCAGCGTTTCCTAGACTATCCAAGTCAGGAACGTTACATCGTCTCTATTTGATCGGGTTAATTGAAGAGTCATAATTGAAAATGTTAATGAGCACACAGTCGCTGCCTTCTTTTATTTTGATAGTTGAATCGATAACTCAACATTGTTATATTGGTTGATTAGTGAGTTGTAATTGGAAATGATAATGGGCATACAGTTGCTGCGTCCTTTTGTTGTAACAGTTGGATTAATAACTCAACATTGTTATGAATGGTCTGATTGGGAGTAATTGGATATGTATAGTCACATATATCCTTCTTTGCTTTATGCATTGGTCTGTGTGTTTCCTACGATGTGGTATAAATTGAAGTGATGGTTGCTGTTGACGTGTGCTTAATTTGCTCGATCGAGATTATTTCGATTTGAAGTATTGATAATTGTGGCCTAGCTATCTACTATGTATAATTTATAGACATCATGCATCATTTTGTTTTATTGCACCATGAGAGATGAGCACGACGTTTTGGTAGTACGGTTTAATTGCAAATTTAATTATCAGATTTATTAAAGGAATGGAATCGGACAAGTTTAAAAAAGTTTGTCCAACTCAGGAAAAAACCTGTGGCTATATTAGAAATTAATTTATGGGCGGTAGTTAATGTTTTTATGCTGAGCAGAGTTGAAGCAGTATGACTGTGTGTTCATTGGATTTTGTTTTAAATATAAAAGGGAAGGAATTGAAAAGAAACAAAATTCTTTAAACAAAATGGGTGAAGTCATGACGATTCTGAGTATGATTATTTTGTGTTAATTGAAAGATTTCAAGGAAATTGAATGTGGACAGTGAATAAGTTTTAATGCACAATAATTGTTTAAATTGGTGTTGGATCATTTGCATTAAATACATAATTGTTTTATGTATTACTTAATTGTTTTTTCAAACAATATTCATTTTTTTCCCTACCATTATTTCACTTTTCGCTCATTACGATTCCCCTCGCCTTTCCATATTCACTATCCACTCCTCGGTCCTAAAATTTAATTATAATTAAGATATGCTGTGTATTATGACAATTAAGGGATCACAATGATGAATTACAATGATATGTTCTTTTGGTTTACGATACAGTTGATTGTTTTATGTCTGTGAGTAGTAATCATGATTCCCCCCCCGTCATTTTAACATTTTTCGCTCAATACAACCCCTTACATATCCCAGAACCCTTGTTCACCCCCTGCTCATTGACAACTATTAAACAATTTGTATGGATTGGATTGCATGAGTCTGATATGTTGCTGAGCCAAATTTTATTTCATATTTAAAAGAGTTGTCATGTATGGTTGTTAAAGAAACTATTTTCTAATCAATTATGCATACCCGAATGAGATTTTTCAGCAGAGGTAGCCATGGCAAGGGTAACCGAGGAAGAGTTAATTGGAACAGGGTCCCTAGAAGGACAAGATTTTCTATACACTTTGATGCAGACTCACAAGAGTTAGGCCAACAATTTCAAGCTGGGTTTTTTAACTGGATTGGGAAAGGAGTGGTCCAACCTAAGCCTAAAAGGCCTCCCTTCCAAGCCCCACAGGTCCCTGGTATCCCAGTGCCTCCTCATGTCTCATTGCAACCTGAAGTCCTCGAAAACAATGGATGGCAAGAGATTGTCCACATGACAGTCTCCCAACATTGTGGCTGGCCAAACTTGTATGTACCTTCTCCTCCGCCTATCGATCAAATTTACCAAGCTGCCCTTGTCCACTCACCAGTTCAGTCTTCCCATGGAAGAAAAAGGTTGAAAACTGAGGCCCACCATGCTCATGACAAAGGAAAATCCACTGCTACCCCTTACTCACCCTCAAATGACTCTGAGAAATCCGTGTCCTCCTGCATGTATTTGAGAGATGATTGCTCTCATGTGATCAGTGAAATTAGGCCTAAAGGCTCCACACAACGTAAGGAAAATTCAGAGATATCAAAAGGTGATAGAAAAAACAAGGGAAAGATTGCCTCCTAGAGTGGAAAATATGGATTTTAAGTTTTTATTTATTTATTGATGAGAACATTTGACTTCTGAAATTTTGGACAACACACTATTTTTTGGATATATGGGTAATATAATTTTGGAAATAATTTCAATTATCATTGGTATAAATTGTCAAAGTATGAAAATGATGATGGGAGTCAAGAGGAGGGATGTTTTGTTTTCTTAACTAGTTGTGTTATCATTGTTAGAGAACTAAAGGGAGTCACAAGGGGTCCCACCTACTAGTTATTATTTATTTAAAACCCTTATTATGATTTTATTACTTTTCCCCCTTAACCAAAAAGTTGGTTGAGTTTTAGTTAATCTAACTAAGGAAGTAGTTCAACTACTTCAACCAATTCTAATTTTCTTAAAGGCAAAAGGAAAGGGAGGAACAAGGGAGAGAATAGAAGGAGAAGAATACTAAGGTTTGCTCTTTGAGTTTTGTTGAGATAATTCAGTTTTCATTCATTCCTTAATTCATTAGAAGCCTAATTCATTTTTGTGATAGCAGGGTCCTATTGTAGACAACAAGATTCAAGGCTGAATTACATCATTCAAACACTTGTTTTTTAGAGGTGTTGATCTATATTTGATAGTCTATGTAGACTTGTTTGTTTGTGAATTATATTTCATGACTGACAAAGGCTATTGTGCAGAGTCGAGTGGGCAAGAATCTGTGGCAAGCTGATCCAACTTTTAAAGTTCAGTTTTTTACTTTTTGTCAAAAGTCCTTTTGTATGTTTCATCGGGGACATCTAAGTTTGACTTTGGTCCAAAACTTCCTCGGGAAATTTTGTAAAGAGAAAGATTCTTTTGATGAATTGGAATGAAATAAACAATTGCTTTATGTCTTAGCTGTTGTGACTATTGACTTGGTGTCTTTACTTCTGTCTCTATATTTATTTCAACATTTTTTATGTTCAAAAAATCACATAAATAATGAATTTAGCATTAAGCTTTTATTTATAAAAAAACTAGCCTAAGCACTTGTAATCGATACTTGTGAGTTAGGATATCAATTTTGATGGCTATAGACATAGGTTGATATTCCCGTCTATCTTTCTTTAGACAAGCATGATCTGAAAATGCTTGAGTAAGATCATTTCATATCTTTTCCTCAACATTTATTAGGCGACCACACTGGGGAGATCTTCAATATCTCTCTGGTTAATTTTTTTATGATCGATTATCATCGAATACATCTATTTTTCTGATATTAATTCTTTGACTGTTTTATTCTTAATGACTGTACCTGTTGCAAGGTAGCCCAATATTGCGCCCGATCTTCAAGATCAGACCAACATTGCTTTGAATTTGTTTAACACCATTTTAGACACTGCTAATACTTGGACTGAGCTTAATCATTCATGGGCGGCACTTGAATGAGACATTAGTGCCCTAGAACGTTGGGCAACTAGACATAGACAACTCAGAAATCAACAATAACCTTCTTGTTCCTTCATCCCTGGCCTTCTTTCATGTCCTTAGACCCTCATGTTTCTAGGAGAAGAAGAGGCTTATCACCTGAAATTAATCCTATTGTTGAAACAGGAAGAAGAAACGTTGTGTTATCTACCCAACAAAGTGCTCGAAGAAGAACTTTGTCTGTTTCATCCAGTTCCTCTTTCTCTCCCTTACCTATCATCCACAATATGGCATCTAGTGGTGGCTTTGGTGGCACTAGAATTGATTCCTCCTCTCAGTATTCAGCTTCGTCGGTGATTGGTAGCTTATATAGCCACCATATCCTTATCCAATCTACCACCAATCCCACCAAAGTCATAAAAAAGTATGGACTTTTCCAATTTGAAGAAGATGCCACAACCACACCGTGGCATGTTTCCTCTCCTCTTAACCTAGCACCTGCTACTCATCCACTTCCTAAATTCAAAGAGCATCTTCCTAGGTTTTCGGGGAATAACATTGTCACTACAAACGAACACCTGGTGGCATTTTCTAATGCTTGTCACAACATAGGAGCCAATGACAATGATACTTGCATGCGCTTATTTGTCAATTCCTTGGAAGGAAAGGCTGCGGTCGATTTCTTTGAAATTCCTCTTAAGATTCTGTCTATTTGGGAGGAGTTAGTCTATTGGTTTAAATCCACCTATGGGCAATCTAAAATCCCAGCTGAGCAGTTAAGGGAGTACACTAACATCGCCTATAAGAATGGTGAGACCATAAAGTCCTTCAACTTGTGTTTCACTAAGTTATACAATCAAATCCCTGAACTCGTTCGACCTCAGAACCAAGCCGCTTTCATGCATTATTATAATGCATTACCTTCCCCCTATAGTCATAGGCTTGAATAAAAATCCATTGATAATCTTGGTTCCTCTCTGCATACTTGTTTAGAGTATGAAGAACAGCTTGAAAGAACAAGTCTTCCTCAGGGAGAATCGATTAAACAAACATACATGTCTGTCCTCTTACAACTAGTACAAGATATGAATAATCGTATGATAGCGTATGAGCGGAAGGGAAATGTCTCCCCTCTCACCCCTAGAGCTTCATCCTCTTCTTCACCCCCCTTTAGAAATCCAATTGAAAATAATTTTCATCCTAAAGTTATCATGCCTCGAAGTTGGTGTAACTTTTGCGAGGAACACCACGAGAAAGCCACATGTGAGGTAAGTAAGAGCGCCAGAGATAAGATCTTTGGTTAAAGACCATAAACTATCATCATTGTCCTAGATTTTGTAGAGCTAGAATATGTCATGATCATCAATACTAGGAACAAATCCTATGCTCCCAAAGGAAAATATGATCTTCCCCACAATTCTTCTAGCCCAAGCTCATCCTCACCAGCTGCTACTGTTCAGGCTCCTAAATTTCCTGACAGTCAAGGAATTACCTCTCCTCTCCCCTCTTCCAAATACAATATCCTAAATTAGTTGGCCAACATCAAAGAAAATGCAACCCTTCTGGACATGGTTTCCATCCCTGAACAACAGAGGCATCTGAAACAATTCATGGAAGGAAAAGATTCTATTGTATCCAACCTCTTTGAAGAGGTAAACGAAGAGCATTCGTTTGTAAATAAAGTAGGTGTACATAATTTTAGATACCCTGTAAAAAATCCCCTTTTTTATATTTCTGTAAAGATTATGGATAAGATCGCCCATTGTTGCCTCATTGATGGCGGTTCGGGCCCAAGTGTGATGTTGAAGATTATCATGGAAGAGCTGGGCTTGTCTTGTACAAATGAAAATGCCAGAAGCATGCTCTCTTATAATAGTCTACAACAAACGACCATAGGTGAGATTAAAAATGTGACCTTAGTTTTGTGCGCACACCTTGAAATAAGGACAACCCTTAACATTCAGGTAATTGATATGCCAGTAAGCAATTACTCAATCATATTGGGAAGAGATTGACAAGCTTTGACGGGTGGATACCTCTCACTCGACGAGACACATTTATCCGTTCCTCGGAATGGTAAAAACATTATAGTCCTTAGAGAGGGAAGAATTTCACCTTACATAGAGAGTGTGCCATAACCTAATGTGAACTATATTGAAGAGGACCTATGAGTGTATTCCATCTTTGCTAAGGAGGATAACATTCCCTTGGAACAAATTGATTTATATGATGGTATGTGGCACATGCACTTTGATGGTTCATGCTCTAATGAATGTAACATAGCTGGCATTATCTTGATTTCTCTTGTAGGAAAAATCCATAACTTTTCTTATAGGTTGGAGTTTGCTTGCAAGAACAATGTCACTGAATTCGAAGCTTTATTATTAGGCATTGAAAATGCCTATAATCTTGGTTGTGGTCATCTTTCGATTTTTGGAGATTCTGACCTTGCTGTGAACCTTGTACGTAAGATTTACTCTCCTAGCAACAAGCTGATGAAACGATACACCCAAACTATTTGGGCACTTATCTCGAACCTATTATCTTTCAACATCACTCATGTTAAGAGGGAGTTAAACTCAATGGCTGATCAATTAACTGTTTTTGTAGCCTCTCCTAATCGACAACTTCTGCCACACAAACCTAATTGTACTTTTCAATCTCTATATCGTCCACATATCCCTAACAATATAGAATCTTGGTAGGTCTTCCCTAACGATGAGAGCATTTTTTCTTTCATTCAAAATGAACCTTATAAGTCCAATGAAATTATATCCATAGAAGATAACAAGATTCCTAAAGGCTTGACTCCTCTAGAGATTTCATTTTCATTGAGTGATGTAGGCAATAAAGAGAAACAAAAATAAGAGGAGTCGAAAAGGAAGGTGGGTGAAACCATCTCCTTGAACATTGGGACACCCGAGTCTCCAAAAAATGTTAAAATAGGTGCCCAATGTTCTGATGAAGAGAAAATGAAGTTTGCCAAGCTACTTGGTGAATTTCAAGATGTTTTTGCTTGGTCTTATGAGGATATTCGTGGTTTTGACCCTGGTCTTATACAACATGCCATTCCCATCAAGGAAGGCATAAAACCAGTTAGGCAAAAACAAAGACCTATCAACCTTGCACTGGAAGCAACTATTCGAAAGGAGTTGGGAAAATTATTGAAGGCTGGAATTATCCTTCTGCTCAAGTATTCTGAATGGGTTTCAAATTTGGTTCCTGTTTGGAAAGCCATTGATCATATCATATTTTGCGTTGATTTTCGCACATTTAATTGGGCTATTATGGAAGATCACTTTCCTCTCCTTAACATAGAAAAGATTTTGCAGCAAGTTGCAGAGCCACAAATGATGCCCTTACTTGATGTTTTTTCCAGTTACAATCAAATCAAGGTAAAAGGGGCAGATAAATTCAAAACCACCTTTATTACTTATTGGGGTACCTTAACTTATGAACGTATGACTTCTGGCTTATTTGATGCAAGTACCACTTTTAAAAGACCTATGCAAATAACTCTTGAAGATTTGATCGGTAAGGTTATTCATGTCTATCTTGATGATCTAACTGTGTACTTTAAAGGACCATCAATTGTCTCAAAGTTTCAAGAATTATGGCTGGGTCCTTTCAAGATCACTTTTGTCTTGGGTACTAACTCTTATATCCTAAAATATTTACAAAAGTGATTGTTTTCTTACAACACCAACGATTCTCACTTAAAACACTACGTGGAGCCAACTTGAAAAGTTTTAACGTTGTTTGGATTTTTTGTATATTAGTAGTCTAGTTCTGCTTTCATTTTTCCACTGTTTTTCATTTCTGCTTTTACAGTAGTTTGATTTCTGCTTTCTTTTTAATATCTTTCATGTTGCTTTTACATTCTATCATATTTATTTTCTGTTGTTTTAAATTTTGTAATCCTATTTCTGTCATGATTTTTATTGCTTTTCATCTTTTAGTTGATTTTGGTCAAGAATAAGATGTCAGATCAATTCTGCCACACTGAAACTCCTGCAAGATATTGTTAGTCCATAACAATAAAGTTTACACAACTATTACGATGTTTTCCCTGAAAGCACACTTGAATTTGTTATCTTCTTTCACTGTTGTCTTATAAAGAAATTGGTTTTCTCCTGCTTTTGTTTTCCATTTCTTCATCCATTTGAGAATTAAAAGAACAAGTCCATAAATTTTTCTCCTTGAAGCAAAGAGCAGATTCTGGTGGAATGGTTATGCATACATGGATAAACCCCCCTCATACTTAACATTTTTCATGAGTTATTCCCAAATTCCTGGTCATTTTTCCATTAAATACGCTCACTTCCCCCTGTTGCATAATCATTCTGGTTATACTTTCTTGATCCATTGTTCTTGGTCTACAAAACCATGCGTTATGAGTTCTTAATCTGTTGGAAACAGATTTCCTTATGGAGTCACCAGTTTGTTGATGATAAAAATCACAACGAGGTTTTCGCCCGCAAAGTATTGCTAAAGCCTATTATTTAAACTAAGCTAATGATATATAATACTAGTAGGTGGCACCCCCTTGTATTTTGGAGGATTAGATAAGGATCTTATTACACATTTATGCTGTTGTTCGACACTGCTTACAGGGTTCTACATGATTGATGATGAAGTATTAATTTTGTTTGCGTCATAATGGCAGATGGATAATGGATTTTATGTGTTGGTTTCGTTACTCTAAAGCTCTAAATTCCATGTATGAATGGCTTATATTCACTGTTATTACTGGCACCATGATTTATTACCTATTACACCTGCACAAGACACATGTTAGTTATAACAAGAGACAAAAGCAATATGGAAAAATCCAAGGAGAAGGAAGTAAACTATGCTATGTTATACTATATGCATTTGAAATTTAAGGAATTGATGTTAGTCCCAACTAGCAATGTTAGTGGCTATACAATTTTATTGAGTTAGATGAGGCGCATGTGATATATGTTATAGTATGGTTTTTGGAAATGGTTAATATGGATCGGGTGGCACAATTGACAAACAATGTATGCAAGTTTTGATGCATGGATTAGTGGTTTGGCTGGTTGTCATGTACTACATAATTGAATGAGTGGAGGATGGAAGCGACATGCAGTAAATGCGCATCACTCCATACTTCTCCCACTGGCCGTCACCCTAGCTTGGTTATTGTTCATTTGATTTTTTTTTCTGTGGTTAAGCTCTGGGATTCAGGTGTGGAAGAAACTGCTTGACCAAGCTCGCATTTTTAAGGCCATTGGGTTACATGTATGTTTTTTTCGCCCATCCATGAATTCGCTCTGTATATGAAATGAACATTGGCTCGGTGATGTATTGGTCTGTGTTTTTCTTGAGACTGACAACTGTGTAAACAAATGGTGTTTTCTATGGAATTATTGTGCTGTTATTCGTTGCAAATGGAAAAATTGATGGTTGAAGTCGCGATATCATTAGCTGTTCTGTGTGTTGGAAGCCGTGATGGCTCTCTGTTGTATTTATGGGTTTTTATTGGAGGGTTTCATTCTGTTGGCCTTCCTGGTCGTCTCCTCACAATCATTATAACCACACTCGATTGTATTTGGTGTTATGGGGTTGTTGTGTATGATTTGAACCACCTTTTGGTCATTGCATATCGTTTTTCCACCTGGTCGTAAGCTAATTTTACGTTATTGGTATCCACACAATTGGTTATGGGTGGCTATTATGCCAAGAAGCTTGCTTTAGGGTTGGTTGGTATTAACTGGGCTCTGCATTTATATTGGCATTATTCGGTTTTTGGGGAAAACTACGAGGGTTATGCCTCTCGTGTTCTTGGTATTGGTTACTTTCCAATGAGAAATCTCTTCTCCTCTGCATCATGGTCTACCCTACCCGGTGTCGAACTGTCACCCTGTCTCATAAGATAAAGGTTGTAAGGCTTATGGTTCCACTGTGCTTGTCTCAAAGGCTCTCACCCACTATTGATATGGTTGACCTCCAGTCTCCCTGGGCTTGGTTCCACCGAATGAACCCTTGGTTATTTTGTTCATTAGTTACAGAGCCCGATTTTAGTAAACTAAACCAGTCGCACCATCTCGGGGATCTTGTTGACTGTCATAAGTTTGTCTGAGTAATGTTGACATTAGCTTTGATTGTTGGCTCATCTCTGTTTGATCAGGTTAATTGAAGAGTCGTAATTGAAAATGTTAATGAGCACACAATCACTACCTTCTTTTATTTTGACAGTTGAATCGATAACTCAACATTGTTATATTGGTTGATTAGTGAGTTGTAATTGGAAATGATAATGGGCATACAATCACTGCCTCCTTTTGTTGTAACAGTTGGATTAATAACTCAACATTGTTATGAATGGTTTGATTGGGAGTAATTGGATATGTACAGTCACAGAGATCCTTCTTTGCTTTATGCGTTGGTCTGTGTGTTTCCTACGACGTGGTATAAATTGAAGTGATGGTTGTTGTTGATGTGTGCTTAATTTTCCCGATTGAGATTATAGTGATTTGAAGTATTGATAACTGTGGCCTAGTTGTCTACTGTGTATAATTTATAGACATCGTGCATCATTTTGTTTTATTGAACCATCAGAGATGAGCACGAGGTTTTGGTAGTATGGTTTCATTGCAAATTTAATTATCAGATTTATCAAAGGAATGGAATTGGGCAAGTTTAAAAAAGTCTGTCCAACTCAGGAAAAACTTGTGGCTATATCAGAAATTAATTTATGGGCAGTATTTAATGTTTTTATGCTGAGCAGAGTTGAAGCATTATGAATGTGTGTTCATTGGATTTTTTTTTAAATATAAAAGGGAAGGAATTGAAAAGAAACAAAATTCTTTAAACAAAATGGGTGAAGTCATGATGATTATGAGTATGATTATTCTGTGTTAATTGAAAGATTTTAAGGAAATTGAATGTGGACAATGAATAAGTTTTAACACATAGTAATTTTTTAAATTGGTGTTGGATCGTTTGCATTAAATACATAATTGTTTTATGTATTACTTAATTGATTTTTCGAACAATATTCACTTTTTTTCCCTACCATTATTTCACTTTTCGCTCATTATGATTCTCCTTGCCTTCCCATATTCACCATCCACTCCATGTACCTAAAATTTAATTATAGTTAAGATAAGCTTTGTATTATGACAATTAAGGGATCGCAAGGATGAGTTACAGTGATATGTTCTTTTGGTTTACGATACAGTTGGTTGTTTGATGTCTGTGAGCAGTAATCATGATATTTTCTCCCTCATTTTTACATTTTTCGTTCAATACAACCCCTCACACATCCTAGAACCCTTGTTCACCCCCTGCTCATTGACAACTACTAAACAATTTGTATGGATTGGATTGCATGAGTCTGATATGTTGCTGAGCCAAATTTTATTTCATATTTAAAAAGGTTGTCATGTATGGCCGTTAAAGAAACTATTTGCTAATCAATTATGCATACAAGAATGAGATTTTTCAACAGAGGTAGCCATGGCAGGGGTAACTGAGGAAGAGGTAATTGGAATAGGGTCCCTAGAAGGCCAAGATTCTCTATACACTTTGATGCAGACTCACAAGAGTTAGGCCAGCTATTTCAAGATGGGTTTTTTAACTGGATTGGACAAGGAGTGGTCCAACCTAGGCCTGAAAGCCCTCCCTTCCAAGCCCCACAGGTCCTTGGTATCCTAGTGCATCCTCATGTCTCACTGCAACCTAAAGTCCCCAAAAATGACGGATGGAAAGAGATTGTCCACCCGACAGTCTCCCAACATTGTGGCTGGCCTAACTTGTCTTTACCTGCTCCCCTGCCTATCAATCAAATTGTCCAAGCTTCCCCTGTCCACTCACCACTTCAGTCTTCCCATGCAAGAAAAAGGTTGTAAACCGAGGCCCACCATGCTCCTGACAAAGGAAAAGCCACTGTTGCCCCTTCCTCACCCTCAAATGACTCTGATAAATTCGTGTCCTCCCACATGCATTTGAGAGATGATTACTCTCATGTGATCAATGAGATTAGGCATAAAGGCTCCACATAGCCTAAGGAAAATTCAGAGAGATCAAATGGTGACAACAACAACAAGGGAAAGAGTTCCTCCTAGAGTGGAAAATATGGATTTTAACTTTTTATTTATTTATTGATGAGAACAATTGACTTCTGAAATTTTGGACAGCACACTATTTTTTGGATATATGGGTAATACATTTTTGGAAATAATTTCAATTATCATTGATATAAATTGTCAAAGTATGAAAATGATGATGGGAGTCACAAGGAGGGATGTTTTGTTTGCTTAACTAGTTGTGTTATCATTGTTAGAGAACTAAAGGGAGTCGCAAAGGGTCCCACCTACTAGTTATTATTTATTTAAAACCCTTATGATGATTTTATTACTTTTCCCCCTTAACTAAAAAGTTGGTTGAGTTTTAGTTAACTTAACTAAGGAAGTAGTTCAATTACTTCAACCAATTCTAATTTGCTTAAAGGAAAAAGGAAAGGGAGGAACAAGGGAGAGAATAGAAGGAGAAGAATACTAAGGTTTGCTCTTTGAGTTTTGTTGAGATAATTCAGTTTTCATTCATTCCTTAATTCATTAGAAGCCTGATTATTTTTTTTGATAGCAGGGTCCTATCGTAGACAACAAGATTCAGGGCTGAATTACATCATTCAAACACTTGTTTTTCAAAGGTGTTGATCTATCTTTGATAGTCTCTGTAGACTTGTCTATTTGTGAATTAGATTTCATGACTGACAAAGACTATTGTGCAGAGTCGAGTGGGCAAGAATCTGTGGCAAGCTGATCCAACTTTTAAAGTTATGTTTTTTACTTTTTGTCATAAGTCCTTTTGTATGTTTCATCGGGGACATTTAAGTTTAACTTTGGTCCAAAACTTACTCAGGAAATTTTGTAAAGAGAACGATTATTTTGATGAATTGGAATGAAATTAATGATTGTTTTATGTCTCATCTGTTGTGACTATTGACTTGGTGTCTTTACTTCTGTCTCTATATTTATTTCAGCTTCTGTTATATTCAGAAAATCACATAAATAATGAATTTTGCAGCAAGATTTTATTTATAAAAATACCATCCTAAGCACTTGTAATCAATACTTGTGAGTTAGAATATCAATTTTGATGGCTATAAACATAGGGTGATATTCCCGTCTATCTTGATTTAGACAAGAAGGATCTAAAAATGATTGAGTAAGATCATTTCATATATTTTCCTCAACACCGAGGACATACCATAATGGTCTGAAATATTTGTTTGATTAGCCAACTTTGAATGCTATACATAGCAGATGGTTGGAATTCCTCTGTGAGTATGACTTTGATATTAAGAATTTCAAAGGAAAATAGAACAAGGTGGCTGATGTACGCAATAGGAGAGTGCATGATCTACATACTACAACCATTAGCATGTGTCAAACTGATTTTAAAGGTAGAATTTCTGAGGCTGCAAAAGATGATTTGCAGTACATGGAGTTGGTAACAAAATTGCAGCAAGGTAAAATGCAACAGAAAGTTGAAGATTATGAATTGGGAAATGATGGAATTATCTTGTACAAGAACATATTTTATGTACCCAATTCTCATGAATTGAGGAGTACGATTTTAAAAGAGATGCATAATGTACTTTATGTTGGACACCTAGGATATCAGAAAACAGTTTTAGCAGTCGAGGGCCAATATTATTGGCCAGGCATGAAGAGGGAGATTGTTGAATACATTGCTAAAGGCTTGGAGTGTCAAAGGGTCAAGGTTGAGCATAGACACCCAGCTGGGTTGCTGCAGCCATTGCCCATTCCTGAGTGGAAGTGGGAAGTGGTGACAATCAATTTCATCACCAAATTTCCCAGAACAAGCAAGCAACATGATGCTATCATGGTGGTGGTGGACAAGCTTACCAAACTTTCCCATTTCATTCCTATAAAGGTTACTCATAAGGAAACCAATGTTGATGATATTTATATGAGGGAAGAAGCATGCTTGCATGGCATACCCAAGACAATTGTTTCTGACAGAGACCCAAATTTTACCTCAAAGTTCTGGAAGGGGTTATTCAAAGGGTTGAGAAAAAATATGAACCTCAACACAACTTATCATCCTGAGTTTGATGCGAAAATAGAAAGGGTGAACCAAGTGATAGAGGATATGCTAAGGATGTACGTGATGGACAAACCATCTAAATGAGAATATTATCTACACTTGGTAGAATTTGCCTACAACAATGGGTACCAAGCATCACTGAAGATGAGCCCATTTGAAACACTTTATGGAAGAAAGTGCAACACACCAGTAAGTTGGGAAAACCCAACATATAGAGCAGTAGTTGGGCCAGAGTTGCTCAGGGAAATGGAAGAGCATATGTGAAGGATTAAAAAGAATTTAAAGGTTGCCCAACATAGGCAGAAAAGCTATGCTGACAAGGGTATAAGTCACAAGGAATTTAAAGTGGGTGATCATGTTTTCTTGAAGGTGAAGGCCAACAAAAGTTCCCTGAAGTTGGGAAATTGTTCCAAGTTGGCAGCCAGATATTGTGGGCCATTTGAAATCCTAGAGAGGATTGGACCAGTAGATTACATGCTTGCATTACCTACATCTACATATATACTTAATGTATTCCATGTATCATTGCTTAAGAAATATATACATGATGCTAATCATCTTATCAATCAGAATGTGTTTCAGGTGGAGCAAGAAAGCGTTTTTCAAGTGCATCATGTACGCATTCTAGACCGGAAAATGAAAGAGATCTGGAATCGAGCCATAGGGCTCGTAAAGGTCCAATGGACCTGGTACAGTCCTGAGGACACAACTTGGGAGCATGAAGATTCTATGCGGGCAGAATACCCACATCTTTTTGAAGATTTTGAAAAATCTTGCTGATGTTATGTAAAAGAGTTGCACCGAGGACAATGAAAAAATAAGGGGAGGGGATTGTAATAACCCAAGGCTGATCCCCTACTGAATTGTAACGATGTTTAATGAAGTTTATAGGTTGGCGAGTTGAGTATTTATAAGCTAGGAGGTTTATGTGTTTATTAGGCCGGAGAGCCTAGATGATAAGGCGAGTGAGCCTATTTTTGTATATGTAATTATGTAGATCATTAATAAAAAATACATCGTTGCGTGTAGACCAACCATGAAGAAAGAGTTATGGGGGACTAAGCTCCACTAGGAAGGGAAAGGGAAGGGGGGCCGATAGGCTAGGAAAAATGGGACAAGCTTGAGGGCTTAACCCAAGGGAATTTTATAATATATTCCTAAAATACTAAGGTTAGACATAACCTATTATCCTAAGTTCCTTTGGGGAAAGGAATGAACTCCAAGTGGAGAGGAATGAGCTCCTAGAGAGCCAAGTGTCATCCAGGACGCATGCGGATTCATGTGGGAAATTCTATCGTTGTGGGGGCTCTCTCACCATTCTAACCATTCTTTCCATCCTTCCCATGCACACATGCACTGAGCAGGCACGCAGTCAACCATTTATCTGGCATTGTTGAACTCTCTTCCATCATGAACACTGTAACTCACACACAGTGGTAGTTTTGTTGAGTCATACCTTGCCTTACCCGATTTTTCTACTGTGGTTACCAATTTAACTTAGGAGCTAGAAAAAAGAAGCAGGTTGTTAGGATTGTGGTTTTGAAGAGGCGGGTTGTCAGGCCCATGGGTTGAAGAAATAGGTTGTTAGGCCTGTGAGCAACTCTCTCCATGTGAGAGAGATTGTCGGGGAAGTGATTTATCCTAGAGGAAGTCCAACATCAGCTACAAATCTTTGAGAATTCATTATTCGGCTTGTTGCTGAAGCCATGGAAGGCAAGTGGAGTAGCCGATGGACTGTGGAACAATGGAGGTGTATATTCCCAAGGTGGGACAGACATGTGGGGAATGAGAGTGTGTGAGCGGTGGGTGTAAGTAGGCTCCTTGGAGGGAATCCTTCCTGTTGCATTGTGCAACTTTCCGTAGTATCAACTTAGCCTAGGATTTCCTTTACCCTGGGTGGAGTTTAGTCCCAGCTCGGGGGATACCCACTACTGATAGCTTGGAGCAACGTGGTCTAAGGCTGGGAGGTTCGTGGAAGGTCTGCACACATTTGGTGGTCTTCTCATAAAAAGATAAGTACCAATTCTATGTTAATTGTATGTTGTGTATCTTGTATGTGTTATAATGTTATCATAATTTCCTGTATATGTTGCATGTATGTGTTTATTGTCACTTCCACTTGAATGTGTGTATGAACAAAATGTCTATCTCTGTTTAAATTTGCATTAGATATATATGTTTATGAGCTCAAACATAACATGCATAGCCCAATGGCTTAAGACTGGAGTGTGCTACAAATCTGTATCAGAACTTGATCAATTTGGTTTTGAAGTAGTGGCGTGTCCCTAGCATGGGTTCCCGGGGGACATTATAGACCCCCAAGAAAGGATTTATGCCCTCCGAAAGTAAATTAGTGTTGAAATTTTATCTTAACATTTTTAGCTGTAACTTTCTCATACAAGCTCTATTTTGTCGAATAGATTAGCTCGTTGGAAAGCTCTCCTCGAGATATTTTATTTAAGATACAAAGACTTATGTGGAGCCTACAACACTTACACTCTCGAAAATTATAACTCCTCAAAACTTTGTTTAGGCCCTCAAAAATGCCCTGCAACATTATGACCTTCGAAAACTAGAAATTGTTGTAGAAAAGTTGATTGTTTTTCCACTATGACAACCTTTAAATATTAGCCTTCGATCTCAAATCACGTGAGATCTTAGTCGTTGATATGAACTCCATCGATGTTCGACGATCGACACTTTCCTTTGGATGCACACAACACTATCCCAAAACTTCCAACTTGACCATCGACCATCGACCCTTCTCCTGGACAATCGATTCACAACACATCTATGAACTAACCAACTCGACCATCAGCCGTCGGTGATTTCCCTTTGGTCAAATAAAAATACCTTACTGATTCACCTGACACAACCATTGGCCATTGGCCATTTCTAATAGCTGACAAAAACACTTCTCCAATTTGACCGACCCAACCATAAGCCATCGATCATTTCTTGGTTGACATGGAAACTATGTTGATGTGGCATGATACATGGATGTTGACGTGGCATGACATGTAGACTATAACATGGCACTCTAGTTGATGTGGCATGACACATCATCACCCTCTTTTCTTCATCGACCATTAGTTGTTTCTCTTGAACAAGCTGACACCTCGCCGAATCGGTCGACACCCGACCATCAACGATCGACACTTTCTCTTGCTCGATTGAAAAACTTTGCTAAATCGATCGACACCTGACCATCGATCGTCAACAATTGTTTTTGGCGATGAGAACACTTTGCCAATTCATCCGGCTTGACCATCGGTCGTCGATAAACTCTCTTGGCCAATTCCAACACTTAGATATTTCAAATCCTCAATGAATTTGGACTGTCAATCTCCCATTCAAAAATGATCTCGGTCGTTGATCTATCAAAATTTTCCCAACTCTACCAACACCCAATCATCGACCATTGACCATTGGAGATTTATTTGGTTGATCAAAACTATTCTCCAGACTCACCGATCCGACCATCGACCATCGATGATTTCTCTTGGCCAATTTCCAACACTTAGAAATTTCAACCAAATCCCCGATGAATCTAGGTCGTCAATCTATCATTCAAACTGATCTTGACCGTTGATCTGATACAACCTCCCATTGGATGAAAATAAATCCAAACCGTTGATCTGTCTCATTTTTCCAATTGCCAAAAACAAATCTCGATCGTTGATATGCTCAACCTTTTAAACGACCAAAACCTTATAAATTTTTAAATTTATCACAACGAATCTAGGTCGTTGATATCAAGATCAAACACAATCTTGATCATCATTTCACTGAACTCTCCCAACTCCTTTGATGGCCATTGAAACACGAAACTCAACCTTCCAGGTCAGATTTTAACTTTGTAAATTTGTAGATTGAATCCATTAAACCTCTCAGACAAATTTGAGGCATTTAAACTCAAATTTTGCTCATGAATTTGGGTGTTTCACTCTAATTTTTCCCTTCATTTCCCCCAAATTCATCACAAAACAAATCCTTAAAAATGAATTTTCGCAAATTTGCACTGGTTCTTGGCCCATACAAGCCCAAGGTTTGAACCAAAATCTTTGATACCATATTGTAACATACCCTGCTTCCAGCTGAGGAACACTACATGCCAAATACACATTAAAAATCAAGATTTTCTACTCAATTAATTTCCTGTAGCTTACCAGCTACATATCACACATAGATTTAACTATTTGACTAATACCATATTCTAAATGCATCTAAAAACATAAAGAAGCCATGGATGCAATTGTTTAAGAAGCAACAACAAAATACCCATCTTTCATCTAAACCATTTGCACAATAAAATTAAACATAACAACACAACAAAACACTTATTTGTTAATAGTTAACCAACTGGATGCATATGAAGGATGAACCTCCCATCCATAAGCATCATTGATCATTTCTTTCAACAATAGGCCACCCCCAAGTTGAGGCTACGAGTCCACAAGAAGATTCAACCCTTCTGGTTGTCCACTCTCCACACATAGTAGCCCCAAAATCCAGGTTCCACTATGTTCCACACAACTTACAGAAACCAAGGAATGGGATCCCCCTTGATTGCACATAATCCCTCGGACCTTCCCACTTCCCTCTAGGGCTCTAGTGCATCTGATTAACTAGGAATCCTCCCAACTCATCCAAGAGTGCTCACAACAACCTTCACAAGACTCTTGAGACATTTCCTTAACATGAAAACATTTCACAGGCTTACAACCCAATTTACAGACACACATGTCTCTTTCTCAACATAAAACACAACCAAACAATGGATGCCTTCAAGCACAACATGGCTGGTGCTCTTCCCAACACTCAACTCCTCTTTTGGTGTTCAAAATCTGTTTGTAAAACTTGTCTCTATTTTGCATACGAATTTCGCTTCTTCTCCCTTGATTTCTTGACTCTCACTCTTCCCAAGGATGATTGTACTTCAACCCATGCTCCCAAATAAGTATGGGATGTGATTCCTCACACCCACCCTCTTACATGAGTTTAATGATTGGCTTTGGGAACACTCAACAACAATTAGGAGGTTGTACACAATGATAATAATTTCAAGAATGGGGTTGGATTAATATCCATGAATAATTCCTCCTTGGACACCCTCTCTCTTGTGGAATCATAGCCCCCCATCATTCTTCATCCCCTTGGTATCGCAACCAACAATTACTATTTTTATTAATGATTTCAATGCATGTAATATACAATTTGGCCTCCGACCACATTAAACCAATATGGGCTTGTCGCCCCAACACATCGACTGACCAACCTAAATCACATTTATACAATTACATTATAATTCACGGGGATTAGAATTGGGGATGTTCCCTGTTCATTCTTTTCTCCATGTTAGAAGATCTCCCTCTTGTTTTTATACCATGTTTAGCTTAGAACATATGAGTCTTTGTGGATATACAAATGAAGCCTTTTGTTTTAAACACACATGCGTTTAGTATCGACATGAAATGACTAGAATGTAGATGTTTTTCCTCTTGCTTATGATGTCTATTGAGTGGATATGGTCTTCCAAAATGTATCGTCACCATTTTTACTTGAAATAAAAATGAAACAAACATTTTCACACACACACACACACACACACACATAGAGAGAGATCTTCACTTCTGGTTACTTGAGATTATGGCTAAGCACCCTCCTTATTGTATTACTAGTTTATGATTGATTAGTTGACCTGGTCAACACCCTTTTGTATTATTCCAGGTGGCTGTGACTGACCTAGGAATTTATGTGGGCACATAACCCCGCTATGGGGAAGGCACCCCACCTCTTAGGTTATGTATAAATACACATATTATGAGTATTTTGTATCATTATCTTAGATTAATTGGTGATTGATTATTTTTCCCAAGGGCACCATATCTCTTATTCTCTTGTTCATGAGTTCACTTCTCTTTATGTGATATTTATGTTAGATTATGTCCAAGGTTTATGTTAGATTAGGGTTTGTTGAAGTGTTCATCATAGATTCATAAACTCTTTATCAACCCAACATGGTATTAGATTTAGTGTGGACTCTTCATTGTTAATCCAACATTGTTTTAGGGTTATTTCCAATGATAAATTAGGGGGTTTTAGCACTCTTTTTAGGACAACAATAGATTTCTAAGGTTTTTTACCCGATCATTCACCAATGCCCTCCTTCTTTAACAAATTTTGGTCCTTTCAACAGATTTGAGGGGATATGTTGTAAGATTGTGCTCTTTTTTAGGGCAACACCCTCCTTGTTTCTTCTTTGTTCAACCAAATATTACAGTTTTAGGGGAAATTTGAGGTATGAGAATAGGGTTTTTTTAGCCCTATTTTAGTAAAACACACACACACACATAGGAAATTTGATGTATGATACTAGGGTTTTTTCAGCCCTATTTTAGGAAAACACACACACACACACACACACACACACACATACACACACAAAGGTTTTTAATACTCTCCACCACCCACGCCCTCCTCTTTTTGGTGTTTTTTGTTTTTCCAACAAATTTGATGGATTATTTTTGTATATTGGTGCTTTTCTAAAGCAACACACCTTATATTTCTCTCTGTTTCTGCCAAAAGTCACTTTTTTTTTTTAACAATGCTATTATTATGTGGTTTTCTCCTATTTTAAAGATTTTTCAAGGCTTTTGCTAGTGGGATTACCATTGTATAATCATGATTTTAAATTATATTCTTTAGGGCCTCTACGAGGGCCACTTCTCATATTTTATCTAAAGGATTGCTTGGAAACATGACTCTTTTTGTAGGTTTATTCAGTTGATCCATGAGACTATTGAATAATGGCATTTTCCTTGAGGGCTTAGGAACTAGGGTTTTTTTATCACCTTGTATTATAGAGTTTAAAACCCTTCTTGGCCCCTTTAATGTGTTCCCTTGAGGTCTTCACAAAGACTTCTTTTTGTTGGACTAGATGGATTGTTTCTTTGACACACCTATGGTGGTGTACTTTGTAGATTGGGTTGCACTGGATTCAAAATATGATATTCTTGGTATTGAATCCTCCTTATTTGGAGACATCCTTCGTATTCCATGGTTGGTACCTTTCTATTGGATGTTGTGGCTAGTGATGTGAAGCCTACTTGTCAACTTCCAATGGTGATTCATAATGACTCTAACGACCACTTGCTTGCAAAGGGAGACCCCTCTGAACACCTTTGATGTGGTTTCCACTCACAATTCCATAGAATATCTCCCACTCTATTTTATTGATGACTCTATGGATGCTTCTTAGCTTCTTTTAGTGGATCAGTTTGATTGTGTGGATATCTGTCTTCCACATTTTTATATTTTTATTTATTAGACATACTGCATGTAAGATCATTCAATGTTTCACATGAATCTTCTTTCCCCACCGTGATCTTGGTTTCTCTTGGATGTACTTTCAATGGCAATTTTAATCTCATCCACATATTGTGCTCCTTGGTGCTCCTTTACTTGACAAGCATGCTTCAGTGGATATTTCTTTTAGACTTTAGTAGAAATCCCCCTTTACCAAGCCATTGAACCCCGTTGGTATCAGTACTATGGTGTTTTGGGGAGGTATCATTTTTTTATTAGCCCCATTCAACATTAAGGGGGGGAGGTTCAATCTAATGATTTCTCTTATTGGCCTCATGTCCATATTCAAGGAGGATGTTGTGCATAGGGTTTACCCTATGTTGAGATGGGTATTCATTAACCCACTCACTTATTTTTAGCTACAATTGGCCATGTCTTTGAGTTTCTTATCCACACACTAACTCTCACTTGTATTTCAGCCACCTATATTCTATATTTTGGCCACAACCACTCTTTGTGGGAGTTGGGTATATAACTCTCACTTTGTATTTGAGCTTCCTTATGAGATGCACTCTCTCAGGTACATTTGTGTTGGGTATTTACACACTTGCACCCTTATTACATTTGATTTCTCCTAGTTGTTTTCAATATCTTAGATTGTATCCAGGATTTCTTCTCAACCATGCTCTCTCAAGTGTATTTGTGTTAGGGATTTACACACCCACTCCCCTATTATATTTTATACACCCACTCCCCTATTATATTTTATCATCCCTAGTTGTATTTGATCTCTTTCAACATATGGAATTGGGTCTTCCTACTCTCATTTTAGCTACAACTAATCTTATTAGAGTTGGGTACTTCCATCTCTTTTCCCTTATAGGGTGCTCCTCCCACCACTTTTTTATACAAATCAATGGCACTATTCTTCCAGTAAAAGTGCATTATGGAAGGGATATGTTTTCCATCCCCCCTCTATTGGATGCATAGGTTAGTGATAGTATTTTTTGTGGCAACATTCCTTTAGAAAACAAGTAGTTTGATGATCACCTTTATTCAAAGGATGAGCAACTCAAAGTTGATTCCTACACAATATGTTTCTTCCAACACTTGATTTTTGAATGGGTAGTTTAGTATTGTAATCTCCCAGATGATGACCAATTTTATGGAAGAATTCTTCCAACATATTATTGGGTCCACTTTTGTATTGAGCTGGGTCATCACAAACCCACTGTCTCTTCTTCCTACAATGGATGACTCTTCATTGAGTTTGGTATGTCCACTCACTTTTATACCCTCTCTCTCTTGACTTTATGTCTCTTCACGACACTTCTTTATCAAATGGACATATTAAGAATATATTAACCAAGATGATGAGTAATTCAGTGATGGGAATTTTTTTGGGATTTGAGTAGTTGTACCTTGATGATGGTTGGGTATTCATAACCCTTCCAATTTTATATAGAGTTGGGTCATCACAAACCCACCTTGTCTTATTACAACTATTGTTGTCTCTTTGTTGAGTTGGGTATGCCTACTCCATATTTTGTACTTCATCATATTTATCCATTACCCCATGCTTATAGTAAGGTGAGGGGGTGTTGAAATGATGATAATCTTCACTTGTTGTTACTTGACATTATGGCTAAGTTCCCCCATTTTTTTTTTTACAGGAACGGTTAGAAATCTTTATTTAATATCTGGAAGGAAGGGCTGCCAGACCCTTACATTGCATATTCAGAGCAAATTCAGAGCTACTACCCTGGTTTTCATCTTTTAGCTTGAACCCTCATCCTTACAAAGCAAAATCCAGAATGCTAGTTTCTGGTGGTTCACATACATATGATAGCCTAATCTACTATTTATCAAATTTATTGACTTCTGCAGAGGTCAATCGAGAGGGCTGCGGGCTATTGGGCAAAACCCCCCACCGTTGACCTTCCTTACCTGATTTTGGAGACTACCTCTGCTGTGGCTTCTGAGATCTTGCTAAGCTCCATGGTGAGCTCTTCGACCTGCTTCTCCAATTTGCAGAGGTGATTTCCCAGATCGCCCATGAGAATGGCAGTGTCCTTGAGTCCCGTCTAAAGTTCTTCTGTTAGTTCCTCCTTTAGTTCCTGCATTTCAATGTTTAGCGTTTCCCATTTCCTCTGGTTCGTGGAAGCTCTGATTCTCTCCAGCTCTTCTTTTAACAGGTCGAGTCTCTCCCGTGGAGTGAGGGGTGGCTTGGAAGACGAATCCATTCCTTCTGCTGCTATAACTCTGCTTCTTCTTTGTGCTCTGCGAAAGCGTGCGTCTGCCTGAGGAATTGAAGCCTTGCTTCACTTGGGTTTCCTTATAATCTATTTCCCCTGCTGCATCTCATGATCCCCCCTTGGACTGTTGCTGATGCCGAATCTCTGAACCAAGATTGCGGCCCGTCCCACGAGAACTGTGCTGGATCCAAAATCCTTCGGAAACTGATGGCTTACCCACGTGTAGAGGAAAATCGCGTACGTTCCTTAGCTTAGGGTATTGTTTGGTATGATGCTCCCCCATTGACAATCAGTTGAGTTTTTCTCAGACTAGTACCACGATTTGCCTCAATGTCTGCCTCTCCATTCAAAGTTCTCAACACATGATATATTTTATATTCCCTGAGCTGCGGCAGTAGGAGGAAGATTTTCTTGTACAAGTGGGCCAAAGTAATATCCTTTGGGATCTTCTTGGAGTTCAACATTTCTACAACCTGTTTGGAATCACCAAAAATCATAATATTCTGGCCATTTATCTTTAACGCCTGACTAAGGCCTTGCCACAGTGCTAGATATTCAGCTTGATTATTGGAGGCGTAACCTAAGCCCCAAGCGTAAGACAGGTGTATTGTGCCAGAGGGTTCAGAGATGATGCCCCCTCCTCTTGCTTGACCGAGATTGCCTTTTAAGGCCCCATCAAAGAAGAGACACCATTCATCCAGAGCATATATCCACTTCAGGAAGTCCTGTTACTCCATCCGAATTTCCCAATTCCTTTTTTGCGGGGGTTTGGTTTCTTTGATGTCTGGTTGGTTTTGGATGAACACCTTAAGCCAATTTTCTTCTTCCACCGAGAGATGGATTGAGTTCCTGATGGAGATCTTCGAGTTTAAGGCTTCTGAGATCATAGTTATGGCTTTAATAGCCACCTGGGATGGCAGTCTGCTTTCCTCTTTGAAAATTCTATTATTCCTTTCCACCCAAATTTTCCAACACAAGAATTTGGGAGTCCACATCCAGGCAGTTTTGAGGAGTTTTTTCTTGCTCAGATTGAAAGGGGACAGAGACATCCAATTGCTTAAAAGTTCTGAGGCAGAGGAAGGAATATTTAATGAGACCAATCCTAAGAGGAGGCCCCAAGATTCTTTGGATAACTCACAGTTAAGAAGAAGGTGCACAGTAGTTTCTTCTACCTGATTGCACATAGGACACCAAGAAGGCCCTTCCCAACCTTTCCTCTTTAGATTATCATTGGTTAATATGCTATTGTGGAGCAGGGTCCATACAAAAATGTCAACTTTAGGAATTGAGGGAAAGTTCCATAGAGCTTTCCACGGGCCTGGGTTAGGAGGGACCCACGACATTTCTAGAATTGCAGAGTAGCCAGCTGCTGCTGTGTATAACCCTGATTCTGAACCCCATCCCCGCTTATCTTTGGATCTAACACTAATTGGCGACTTCCCTTGAAGAAAATCTAGCAGTAGCGCTGCTTCCTCTTTGATATCGTCCGGATAGTTCCCTAGATTCCAGCCTTCCCAGGATTCAATATCATCATTTTTCCAGAGGGAGATGTCCCATAACGTTCTGCAATTGTTGGACAAGAGCCAATATTTGATGTTCCTTGTTTCTCTTAACCAAATAAGGGGTTGTTCTCCAAGAATGGAGTCCTCCCAGATCCTAATTTTTGTCCCGTTCCCCGGTATCCAAGTAAGCTTTGAGTTAAAAAAAGGCAGGGCTCTTTTGCACAGGGTGAAAATCGGGGAACCTTTCTGCACTTTTGCTGGCCTCTCAAGGCATCTCTCTCTATCACCAGTGAAGTATTTTTTCCTGAGAATTTGCTTGCTCCAGGTTCTTTTCCCCGTAATCAAATTCCACAGAAGTTTACCTCCCATGGCAAGATTGTGAACAGCCACATCTCTGATATGAAACCCCCTTCCATCTTTGGCTTCTTGACCTTGTCCCATCTTACTAAGTGGAGCTTCTTTTCATAATTCCTGCCGCCTTCCCAAAGAAATATCCAAAGCATTTCATCGATTTTATTTGTTATAGTCTTGGGAGCGAGAAGTACCGAACACTGATAAATTGGGAGGCTGGTAATGACCGAATTCATCAGAATAACTTTACCTACTTTGTTGAGACAAACTGCTCCCCACGCATGGATCTTTCTTTTGAGTTTATCCAACAGTGGAAGCCAGTGCACGAACATAGAGAGGGTTTTGAAAATTGGGATCCCCAAGTAGATGAAATTGTCCCATGTTGTGATACTTTCCATCTCAAGAATCTGGCCTATCTGCAACATTTCTCGTGGGTTGCAGTTCCATCCATAAATCTTACTTTTGTGATAGTTTATTTCGCTACCAGAGCTGTCTTTATAAAGGTCAAGTTCAGTTTTGAAGTTCCTTGCTGTCTTGAGGTTGGAATCGCCCAATAAAAGGGTGTCATCAGCGAACTGGGCATGGCTAGCATCCTTGACATTAGGAACTACTCTGATGCCTGGAAGGTCTCTTTTTTGAAGACATCTATGCAATTGGAAGCTTAACACCGAGGCTTGAATAAGGTAGAGCATTGGGGAGAGAGGGAAACCTTGCCTTAGCCCTCTTGAGGCCTAGAAAAACTTTGCAGGACGACCATTTATCAAAGGGGCGATCCAAGGGGCTGTAATGCAGGCCTTAACCCACTCAATAAATTTCTGGTTGAACGCAAAGTTCCTCATGACTGCAAACATAAAGTCGTGCCTGTCTCTGTCGAAAGCGTTGGCTAAATCCAGCTTGATTACCATGCCCTTCTCTTTTTTGTTTGCAGCTGGTATGGATGTCTTCTTGGACTAAGATAACATTATCTAAAATCTATCTCCCTTTCACAAACCCACCTTGATTTTCCGGAATCAGTTTTGGCAGAATTCTTTTGAGTCTGTTAGCCATTATTTTGGTGATGATTTTATATCCCGTGTTGCAGAGGGAGATAGGTCTGAATCTGTTGAAGTTTTTAGCACCTTTTTCTTTTGGGATGAGGGCCAAGAAGGAGGAGTTTGTGCTGCCACCCAGCTTGGTGCAATTCTGAGACTTCATAACCATTATGCACAAATCCTTTTTTATTATATCCCAACAGGAAGTGTAGGACCGGGCTGTGAACCCGTCCGGCCCAGGCGCCTTGTATGAATCCATATTGAAGACGAATTTCTTGATTTCATTAATACTGACGGGCCTGTTCAACAACCAATTGTCCTCTTTATCAACCAGGGATGGAATTTCTGATAAAGGATAGGAGTTCGAGTCCAAAGTCTCCATATCAGGGGCTGAATAAAGGTTTTTGAAGAAGGAATGAGCAACCTCCTTCATGCCTTGGAAGTCCTTAATGACTTGGTCTTGCCATTGAATCTTGCTGATGGAATTGTAATTTTTCCTTGCCTGGGCTTGCTTGTGAAAGAAAGCCGTGTTCTTGTCTCCATCTCGAAGCCACAACGCCCTTGATTTGACTCTGCAATAGATTTCCTCTTCTCTGCAGCTTTTGTGATACTTTCTTTGAAGCTCGGATTCCCGACTGAGTAGCTCTTGGGTGACTTGGGCTTCTTCCATGATCGATTGGTGCCTTTCCAAGATCTTCTGTGTTCTTTTCCTTTCGTCCATGGGAGAGCCTATCTTTTTAACCCATGCCTTTAGGTTGACTTTGAGTCTTCTGAGCTTCTCTTCCCAAACATAGAAGGGGGATCCAAAAATAGGTTCATTCTAGGTGTTTTGAACAAGGTTGAGAAAGTCAACTTGACCTGTCCAAATTGGACAGAATCTAAATGGAATAGGGCCTAGCGCTGATCCAGGAGAGAGGGAGAGGGAAATTGGTTTGTGGTCCAAAGTGTAATGCGGGAGAATCTTAGAGGTCGCCAAGAGGCCCAGAGTAAGGAAGGAGGAGTGGATGAGAAAGCGGTCAAGCCGGGCTGCTATGTGACCTGGTCCTAACCTTTTGTTGGACCAAGTAAATTTTCCGTTGGTTGGTGAAATATCTTCCAGCTCCCAGTCCGACATCAGGTCTTCTACCCATTCTCTAGCAGGGTCCCGGACAATAGAACCTCCTTTCTTCTCGGCCAGTGAAAGGGTAACATTTAAATCTCCAGCCACTACTAAGTTCTCAATGTCATGCCGATTGAGAAACAATTTTAAAGAGTCCCAACATTCTTTTTTCTCATTAAATGAAACAGGGACATACAAGTTAAAGAGGATTACCAGATGTCCAGAGCCTTTATGGTACAGTTTGGTAAATAACCAATGGGTGGTTCCTTCTTCTTCTACTAGATCGAGCTTTGCGGAGTCCCAGAATGTTGCTAATCCCCCCGAGGCTCCTCTAGCGCTTACTGCTCGTCTAGGGCCTTTCTTCCAGAACGCACTACTTGCCCGGAGGAGATCTTCCTCCTCCATTTTCGTCTCCTGGATAAGGAGGACTTCTGGTCTCACTAGCCTTACTAAGTCCTTTATGGATTCCTCTTTCAGGGTGCTTCCCAGTCCTCTGCAATTCCAGGAGACGTATTGCATTATTTAGCTGGATGTGGAGGGAGACCTCTCTTCGGGGTCTTCCCTAGTTTCGCCCCCGATCTGGTGTTCACCATCTCTAGGATTGTGTACTGTGTACCTTGAACCACTTCCTTCCCCGCTTTGGCTGGTCTGGTGTTCCTATCGGGCTACTTACTTCTGTGTCCTCCTCCTTCGGAGTTTCAACTCCTATATCCGAGTCCAAGCTGATATTCTCCTTTGTCGAACTGGAAGCCGTGGAGGGAGAGATTGGGTCACCTGGGACCAACGACGTTTGATCTTTCCCTCCTTCTGGTTTGTTTGTGGGGATTAGCTTTTCGTTTAGGTCTTCTTGGGGGTTTTTCTTTGAGCTGCCATCTTTTGGTGGTTCTTGGGTCATTTTTCCCTTGCTTTTAACGTTGTTAGAGTTTTTCCCTTTCTTCACCTTCTGCCAGCCTTCCGCGTCTTCTTTCCCAATGGATTGCATTTTGGGGCAGTGTCTTTGGAAGTGACTGTGCTCCTGACAGTTCCGACATTTGAATGGAAGGTGCTCATAGTCTAATTTCTGGAAATGGGTCCAGGTTCCAACAATTAGCTTTACTGCTTCAGGGAGGTCAGCTTCGAGGTCAACTTCCACACAAATTCTGGTGCAGGTGTACTGTCCTTTATTGTCAGCTCTGTCAATGAACCTGCCAACTCCGTTCCCTATTCTCTGCATAGATTCGAAATCCCAGCAGTGCATTGGGAGGTTCGGTAATCTGACCCACACCGACACTTCCTTGGGCAGGTCCACCAAGGGATCAAAATCAGGTGTCCATTTATTCAGGTATAGACCCTGTGTCCCCATGAAATAGGGCCCGTTCCTGAAGATTAAGTCTCGATCTTCTTCTGAGATGAACTCAAACACAAAGAACCCTCTTCCAACCGGATAATAGGTTACTCCATGTTCCAGATTTGGCCTTTAGTTCCATTGAATCTAGTCGTCTGTGGTCTTGGTGGATGGCCAAAGACCCATGAACTGACCCACTAAACCTTTTTGGGCCAACGCCAAGGCTATTTTCATTGGTTTCTCTTCGGGTAAAACGATTTCAGGTATTTCCTCCAGCTTCTTGATAAATTTCGGGACCACCAGAGGGGATGACCTCTTCCCTTTACTGTTGACCAGCCTTCGAAAGTCATCCTCGACCGCTCTCGAAGGAGGGGGGATGACCTCCCCTCCCCCAGGCACCGCCATGGAAGCACACTACGCTCAGCACTAGCACCAAACCCTAACACACGCTCATGCTCGCGCTCTCCATCCAGAATTGTTGACTTCTATGGCTAAGTTCCCCTATTGTTGTATTACTAAGTTATGGGGTTTAATAGACCTAGTCATTGCTAATTTTATATCATTTTATGTGGCTATGGTTGACTTGGGAATTTATGTGGGACCATAAGCCCCTTGTGGGGGGAAGGTTCCTTACGAGTCTTTTGAATCTTTAGTATAAATATACACCTTATGAGTCTTTTGTATTATCATATTGGATTCATTAGTGATTGATTATTTTACCTAAGGACACCATATCTCTTGTTATATTGGTCACAGGTTCACTTCTCTTTAAGTGATATTTATGTTCAAGGTTTATGCTAGATTAAGATTTTTTGAAATGTTCATTGTATATCCATGGTCTCTTATCATTCCAATATAAATAAATAAATAACACAGACACACATTACCTAGGAAAATATATCGTAAAATTTTATTTCGATACGAAAGAAAGTTACATTTATAAAGAGGATAGAGTTCTCTGATTTTCATCTATAGCAAAAGAAACTAGAGTAAAATCTCATAACCATACTATCATAAAAAATAAGAAAATTCCATATTTGTCAAATGTGCTTAAATACAAACATCCATACATCTATAAAAAGGAAATGGGGTTTTGAGCCCATACATCATAAAATATCAATATTTGAAGCTTGCATATCTAAAATAGGTGGATTGATCATAGTAGAAAGAAAGAGATGAAAGTATGTCATGAATATAGATATCTCAAAGTCACTAGGAGAGGTACCCTAAATTCTTCTTCATTAATCTCCCATGTACCATCTAGAATAACCAACACTTTTTTGGACTATGTTTGTTTCCATGTTGAGCTCTCTTTAGATGTGTGAAAATGAAATGGATGAGAAAGAAGTTTCCAATGCCTTTACTTGGTCAAATAGTGGCCTTCAAATAAGTTTCTCTATCCTAACAGATCCATTCACCCAATCGATGACTAAATTTGAGTCCCTCAACACTCGAATGTGAGTAATGCTTCATTCCTTTGAAAACATTAGCAGTATTGGAAATGCCTTCCATTCTTCAATGTTATTTGTGACTTCCCCTAGATGTGCCTTGAAAGTGATTTTATGTGAATATGAAAGGTAGATCGCTCCTCTATATTCATATAAACCAAGATTTCAAACATCATAAAAAAATACCCAGGCTTGAGTCTTGCCAACCTCCAGTGCTACTACCATTCTTTGAATTTTGATTTTGGGGATTTGTTTGATTCCTTCCAAAATAAACTTTATTTTCTCATTCACTTGAATAGGAGGGGAGTCCTTACCTTCAAAATTACTTTCATTTAAGGATCTACACCACTTGAGGGCCTTCTCATCAAATCATTTCTTCATGCATTACTATAGTGCACCCTCATTTCACTTACCCTTGACATTTGCAAGACCCAAGATAGATATACATACCTCTCTTGTGTAAACACAATGAATCAACAAGTGATCAATATCTTCCCCATATTTCTTACAAAAGCTATAGATACTTAGCTCATGACTTTATCTTTTTTGAAGGACATCTCATGTCAATGTTTTCCTAGCAAGCGACGACCACATGAATATTTTGGATTTCATTGGTGCCTTTACTTTCCAATTTTTTCTCCACCACCAATCTTCTTCCTCATATCCTTCCACAAACATGGTGTTATAACCTAATTTAGTAGTGGACTTACCCTGATTTGGATTTTTGGACCAAAGCAACCAATTCTCTTCCTATCTTAGTCAAATATGTGCTTGTGATAACTTTGTAGTTAATATTGACCATTTTGATGCCATTATGCCTTCTAGACCTAGTGCCTTTTCCTTTTTTCCCATCCATGCTACCATATATTGGTGTTCATAGGGTTCATAGCATTGGTTAGAACAATACTGCCTAGATTTCTCAATCTAAATATTAAGTCTCAGGAGAGAAGATAATGCCTTGCACTATCCACCCAAGGGTCAAGCCATAATCTCACCTTTTTTCCATCATCAACTCTCCATCCTAGCCAATTTCCTATGAGAGTCAAAGACTCTATTGGTGCTTTCCAAATTATAGAGCATTGACATATTATTTTACTAGGGTTCTGATCCAATATTCAAATGACAACGAGTCTAGGTATTTTTTTTAAATGACATTGTGCCAAATACCCTCACTATTAAGAAGCTTCCAGAGACCTTTTGTAGCTAAAGCCTTCCGAAAGTAATGAATACTTTTTAGTATCAATCTGCTTGCTCCCTTTGGATTAGCTATTATTTTCCACTTTACCAAAGCCATTCCATCTTATTCCAAGATTCTTCATATCCAAAAGAAGTGAACACATTCTTTCCTTATTTTTTCTAACATGCCTATTGGAATATATGGCATTGAGATTCAGTAAACACGGATAACTTCAAGAATATATTTTACTAGTGTCAACCTTCCATCAATGGCCAACGATAGATTATAATAAGTGGTGACCCTTTTTCCACTTTCTGGTATAACCATATCCTATCACAGAACCCATAGTCATTGGGCTTAAGCATAAAACCAAGGTATTTGAATCCTTTATTGAACTCAATGCTTTAAAAATAAAACATTCTTGCTATTATGTCTTCTTGTGGTACTCTCTTGAAAGAAATAGGATATTTATGCGCATTTATTTCCATCTCAGTAGCTTTACCATATAATTCTAAGATCTCCTTATATTTTAGAGCTTCCCTTAGGGTGACTCTCCCAAACAACAAGACATCAACAACAAATATCAAATCTGATAATGCCAATATCCTTCCAATATTTATGACTTTAACTATTCCTCATATACTCATTAAACATCTAACTTGGACCCTTTTCTACTATAAGGAACATAAGAGGAGACAAAAGGTGACCCTGACATATCTCTAGTTGGTTTGAAAAAACTAGAGGCCGATCCATAGATCAAAACTAAGAAGGATATTGAATTGAGGAAACTCATTATCTAATTGACAAAGGAGACACTACACCCTATATGAATGAGAATTAACCTTATATAAACAACTTACCCTATCATAGGCTTTGGAAAGACCTAACTTAATCACCATAGCTTGAGTCTTCTTTGTCTTGACTAAATGTAGAACTTCTTGAGCTACCCCAATAACATCATGAATCCATGTATTTATTGAAAAACCAAATTGCTATTATGATATGGTATTGAAGAATACCCCCTTCAATCTTGTGGCAATGATTTTAGAATAATTTTATAAAGGCCATTACATAGAAATATGGGTCTGGATTCCTTAAAATATTTGGGGTCATATTTTTTAGGGATCAGAGCTATGAAGGTATATTTGATGGTTCCAAGTACATGTCTTATTCTTCAACCACTTTAAGAAGATACTCATCCTTAAAATCATAAAAGCTAGATAAAAATTGATTGACATTCCATCCAAAAATTTATCCTTTTGAAAGGACTCCACCACTAATTTTAACTCTCAATTGGAAAATTCAAACACTAGATTCTCATTTTCCTCTTTATCTTTGAACATAGGGAAGTACGAAGCTAACTTAATTATATCTACTATATTTTCTTTTTTTGGTTCTTTGTACAAACATTTGAATGGGAAATCCCTAAATATTTTATCTCCTTAAATATTTTGATAGACCTCTCATCTTCCATCTACATTTCCCATATGGTTTTTTCATAACACTAGAAGAACTTGTTGTTCTCATCCCCTTGCGCTAGCCACAAGGATGTACTTTTAATCCTTCATTTTAAGTCTTCCCACTCTAACATTTCCCTTTTCCTATCCTCATAAAGCTTGATTTGAGTCTTTTCTTTAGTAGTAAAAACCCCTTTGTTATTTTCCATACATATGGGAGGTAATTATCTCCACTTCCACTAGTTTTCCTCAGAAGACCAATATTTTTCTTTCATCTATGTAATGGTTTCTCTTTTCACTCTTCTTAATTTCTTTAAAAATTGATACATTGTTGTTTTCTATATAGGATTTGAAATATGTCTCCATTCATCCTTTACAATTTTAATAAATTTCTCATCTTCCAACCAAATTGGGTTGAATTTGAAAGGTCTCATTGGCTTATGTTCATCCTTCTCCACCTGGAGAAAAAATGAAAAGTGGTATGGAAGTTCCCCATATCCTACCTAGCTTCTAATTCTATTCAAACATTCTAATAATTTTTTAGATACTGAAAATTGGTCCGATCTCTTTGCAATTTATTCTTTGCTTGACCTTTAGTTTCTCCAAGTGTTGGCATAAAACTTATGGGTTTCGTCCCACTCAATCCTACTTCCTCAATAATATACTAGTGGGTTCAATCTAGGAGCATCTCCCCATATTTTAGCTCTTCTAGTAACAATATTAAAATTCCCTCCTAGAATAATATAATCCTCTCAAGGCATTTTAGTAAAGAAAATATCCCATAATTATTTTCTATCACTATATGGGCCATAAATGTTGATTATTGAGACCTTTTTGGTAGATTCCAAAGAGTTTAAATCATTTAGATGCGTATGGAGATCATAGAATGGTTGATCAACTAGAGAGAAGTGTTCCATCCATATATAATACCCCTTAATCTACCATTTGAACCTACTCCCAAAAACTACCATTTTTTTAAAATGAAGCAAGAATACATTTAGAACATTCAACATCTAGCATAGTTCCCTAAATCAAGATAATATTTGGTTCATGAAGCTTGCAAAGACCTTTTAACGCTAGATTTTTTTAGGGAAGCACAACCCTCTTATATTAATTGAGAGGACTAGCATTACTTACCCTTTCTCAGGGCCTTGCCCACTTCGAGAGCACATAATAGACTATATGTTTCCACTTCCCCCCTCCCCCCCCCCCATTTTATATATTTTGTGCCAATTACAACTTGGATTTTTTTTCCAAGGTTGTTAACTATAGACAAATCCTCATTTAGTCTTAGGCCTCATTCCACCTCTCCTATGTAAGGATATTCTACGCAAGATTTTGTAGATCATAGGTGATATCTAGAGATCAATTTGGGCTTGGAGATGGTAACAGATTGCTAGGATTTTTCTGGAATCCATTGAACTTGGAGAATCCTTTGGAGAGTGAGGAAGAGCCCTAGAGGGGTATAGATGGAGTAAATGATCCATTTCCATAAGAACTTGGCCATTTCCTCTCCCACTTCTATTCTAGATACTATTCATATATTCTTCCAACCCATCCTCCTTATTAGTTGTAACTAGGGTGTTGGCGGACCCTCGCCAAGTTTCCATTTTTATTCTCGATGAAAAAATTCATCAAAGCGTATCTTGTGACATCCTAACTATAACTTAAATTAATGAGAGAAAGAGGGAGAAAAGGTGGAGAGGATACGAGATTTATACCTTGAATATGAGGAGAGGCCCTTGGGTGTATATGTTTGATCTCCTCATTGTGTTTTAACACTTCCACTGGTGTGACCTCTTGGTATGGTATGGGTTTTATAGGAATGATAATTCTACAATAAGGGGCATGGGTTGTTCTAATAATTGTACTCCATCATCATTGGTGATAGTTGAGGCCATGATTTTTGCACCACCAACCTTACCAAATCCATTTGGCTCTAAAAGAAGCCCATTGTAGTGCTCCTTCCAACACTATATTAACTAAGAACACTAAATACACTTATGCTCTAAAATAAAGATCCATTTGGCTCTAAAAGAAGCCCATTGTAGTGCTCCTTCCAACACTATATTAACTAAGAACACTAAATACACTTATGCTCTAAAATAAAGATCTCTCTCTCTCTCTCTCTCTCTCTCTCNCTATATATATATATATATATATATATATATATATATATATATTGTGTGTGTGTGTGTGTGTGTATTTGACGATTCCTATGCAATGCATACAATTTTTGTTTTAACTTCCCATTCTCCCTCAACGAGACAAAACATAAGATTATATATAATATACATTTCTTCACAAGAGTAACACTCAATATATACCTACTCTTTACAATTTTTTCTCATCGGGAAAGATAGTCGATCATAGTCAATTCAAGATCCAAATCTAGAAATTACAAGAAAGAAGATCTCATTGAAGAATGCAATAGCCAATCAATCTAATTGAATATTATTTTTCTCCCTAGCTACAATTTATATTCTATCTCCTCCTAGGTTTAATACAAAATTTCAAACTAATTTAACAATCAAACTTCATCAATTTGCTATCTCTTTGAATGCTTACTTAACAACATGTACTGAAATGGTAGCTTGCCTCAAATATGATTCCCGAATTTACACCTCCAATTGTCGATTTCCTTCACATGAATAAAACTCATATAAAACCAAAATAATGATTAGCATCGAAGCAATGGAATATCTAAACAATGACATGAGTTGGCATGCAATACAATATATAATCTTTACCCTTGAAACACTGCTCTATCATTCTCTTTCATTAATTACTTAACATCTACAAGTTTCTTTAACGGTAGATGAATCATAATTAGATTACTCCTAACATATTTGTCTTCACATAGTGACATGCAAATGAATTTCCTATGCACCGAAAAGCCTACATTGGATGTTATCACAATGAATGTATCTTTCATAAAAACCTAGAAGCATTGTATAAATTGAGGAGTTTTTCTCAATTGAGGGAATCTAGCTACATCAATGGAAGGTTTTTCTCCTATGATTAAGGTCAAGATGAGGATCCTACAACTCAAGGTATATATGCAAGATAATTAGGAAAGGTCTTAAGGAATATTTAATCAAGATCATATTATGCAAGGCCTACCTAACAATTCTATTACATAACACAAGAAAAACCCATAAAAAACCTTCTTTTCCCTCTCCAAAATCACAAATTTTTACACTGCATTGATGCAGACAAGCCTCTATTGGAAATCTCAATAGGCCATTGTATTAAGTAAATCCACACAATGCACATGAATTTTCCTTCTACAAGCCATGTGAATCCCTACATCTCATACAAAAAACCACTAAATATTTTCTAAAGAATTTTACCAACACTCATGATAAGTTATGGGGTTTTCTAGAGGGGTTTTTATCAAAGTACAAAGTCTTGATTGAGGGTTATAAATAAGTATTCTAATACTCCATTCAATAATGTATATCTCGAGAATTCAAATAATCAAACCCTAGTGGAGATATTTTTGAATAAGCAGAGAAGATAAGAGTCTAACTGAATTTCTAGAAAGCCAAACTTTTTTCTCAGATGTCTGTAGATGTCTTTCCTTTTGAATTTTCGACTCCTAGCTTGCTCCAAGAATATTTCTCCAATATTTCTACTTGAAATGAATGAGAGCTTACGAGTTGACCACCACATTATGTACTAAAGGTACTCTTCTTCCCTTAGAACCCCCAAGTTGCAAGGGTTGTATGAAGGTGTGTACAAGATACCAAATGTAAATGGGTTGTACCTCTTCCTTAATGGATTGTGAAACTCTTCATTGAGCTATATGGAGCTTCCACCCCCAAAATAACCAAAACCTAATAAAGAATTTAGCACAATCTTGAACAAACTCTCCACTAATTCATCATGAAAATTTCTAGCATTAGGATACATAAAATGCCTCTAATGGCCACCCTCCCTATCTTCGTATAGTACTTTTGCAAGATGGAACATAATTACTCATGAAAAATTCCTAATTATTAATTTACTAATATGCCTATTGTTCACCCAACCCCATGTCTCTCTCATGCATAATTTATAATTCCTAATTAACTTAAATGCATTTTATTCATCCAAATCCCAACTACATTTTGTATTTTTTCTCATTCATGTTCCCTCTTATCTTTTCCAACTCTTTAAGGTGTATTCACATGATAATTCACTTTTAAATGAAATAAAACCTCCAAAATAGAAGTTGAATAATTTCCATTAATGCATGTCTTTAGTGCTTAGATTCCATTTTAAATTTGCACAATGAAATCAAATCTATTTTACCCACATATGTCTCCTCTAGCTAAATGAGTGCAACTAACTTGTGTGAATATTAATTTCATCAGTGCACTTTTATTATCTAGAATGTATCATTTCCAAATGCCATGCATGTAAAATATACTCTTCCTCAAAATAATTAATATCAATTAGTATCGATATAAAGGATGAAGCCATGATCACTCCACTCCTTCTCAACCTGTACCAAGGGTGAGGCTATGTTCATTCCAACCCTTAAAGTACACATGATTTCATGGTGGGTGAATTGATATAATATGGGTGAGGCCTCATTAAATCCATCATGTTTACTCATGGTCAGAGATTAATTGTCATTGAGGAATAAGGATTTCATGTCCTTATTATACGACCCTCAACTATACCTCACAAGTGACCGAATTCATAGCCTGCTGATCCAGATGGATATCGGTGGCCACTTGCCTATTGCACTAGCTCAAAATACAATTTTCC
Source organism: Picea engelmannii (assembly GCA_009831015.1). Classification (NCBI taxonomy): domain Eukaryota; kingdom Viridiplantae; phylum Streptophyta; class Pinopsida; order Pinales; family Pinaceae; genus Picea; species Picea engelmannii. Next base: position 532,913 of record ML781939.1, read on the forward strand.
ACCTTGGCATTTTTTATACGATTTTTTGGGTCCTGAACTTCCAGGGTTGTTTTGAGGCCCTAAACGATGTTGTTTTGACATTTCGAGGCCTAGGCGATATATTTTGGCTTTGGCTTGGGCCCGATCAGAATGTGTTCTTCTCAGCTAGACCTTTCCAATGAGCTATCGTGTTCCCCAAACGAAGATCCTATGCAAAATTTACGCCCCCGGGGAAGTTGACATATCAACTACCCCCATCGGGGCCCACAAAATTTTTGGCATTTCATCTCCCGGGGTTAGGGTTTTGGATGTTTAGGGTTTTCTCATTAATTATTTATGTTAAAAAGGCCTTTTGAGCCTCATTGCAAACACATCTTCTTGCGAATGAGCGTATCCGTCACATCTCTTCTCAGAGATAAGCTGCCACCATTCTAGCAAGTTCATTCACTTTGTAATTTTACAATTTCTGTACATTTATTTCATTAATAGAAATTGTGTATTACTATATCTCTGTGTTTCTTGTAATATCTCTGTGTATTTCCTTGTTATATCTCCACCTTCATTTCATTCTCAAAATAATCTAGATCAGTGGTATCAGTGCAAACTGCTCCTTGTTGTTTCTTATTGCATGTCCCTGATGAGGTCAGGGTATAGAGAGTTGGGTCTTGAGCTAGTTTCTCTTGACAACAACCACTCTCACCAGCCTAAGCATTCTCCCATGGTGGAAGAAAAGAGAGATGAGAGAGCATGAGATCATATCAATCTGTTGCTCAAGGAAGCCCTCATGTGACAAAGGGACAAAATGATGGAGAATGTTTCCCAAATCCTTCGATGACTACTGACAATAGAAGATGCATCTTCATCGAGTAACCACTTTGGAGGTGTTGCCCCTTTCAAGGTACAAGTTAATTTTGATTTTCCTGTGTTTGGAGGTTAGATAGATGTGGATGCTTTGGAAACATGGTTAAATCTACTAGAAGGTTATTTTGCTGTCCACAATTTCTCCGATAAGGAAAACATCACCTTTGTGCTCCTTAAGGCTGTCTCCCATGTCAAAAATTGGTGGGAAACTTACTGTGAGAAAAATTCTGCAGAGGAATCTGGAATGTTTGAGGCCAAACCCACTTGGGATTTTTTTAAGGATGTCATCTAGGAATATTATCACCCCGTTTGAAACTATGATGACCAATACATGAGATGGACCACACTACGTCAGGAGAGGGACCAAATAGTGTCGAAATTCACAAATGCCTTCCATACCTTGCGCACCAAGCTGGGTATCAAAGACTTCAAGTGACATTTGGTTTTAAAATACCATGGGGCTCTACACAAGTACATCCAAACATAAATGGATTTTTTGGACATCTCATCACTGGGAGATGCTTATTGATATGTTGTCAAAATTGAGCAGAAATTTAAGCAATGGAATAAGCGGGAGTTGGATTCTGCATATCCGTAACAACCAAAGTATGGTAAAGGTGGCCCTAACTCACAAGACAACCAACCTCAAGACAACCAATCCAAGCCACATGAAAAGAAGGGTAACGGGAAGACGAAGAAGGACACTAGAAAGTGGTGTGACTTCCATAAAATACCTTGGCACAACACTAATGAATGTCGCTCGAAACAATCATTGGTGGCTGAGCTCAAAGAAAAAGAGCAGAGCCTCAAATCATACTCCGATTTAGAAAACAATAAAATGAGATAGATCATTGATGCATAACCCACTGCTACCATCGCGACCACAACAATCCAACCAGAAGAACCAGAGAATCCCGAGGAGGGGGAGCGCCTATTCCATTCACAAATGTGGGTGAAGGGGACCCCACTACATTTCATTATTGATAGCAGAAGCCAGAAGAACCTCATCTCATCAGAGGTAATCAAGCAATTGGATTTACCGACAATGCCACACCTACATCCATACAACATTGAGTGGCTTCACCATGGACAAGATCTCCGCGTCAGCCAACAATGTCGCCTATCCTACGACATCAAGCCTGTAATGTACCTCAATTTACAAACATTTAAATATTCATTTTCTTACTAAGTTTATGTTGTGAAAGTATTGGAAAAGACTTATGGGAATTATATCATCATAAACATTGATGCTGAATATTTTTGTAATATTTATTTTTATTTTTTATTTTAATTAACAAGAAACTAACTGATTAGAGAATCCAATTACAAAGAGTGAATCATTATTCCATAGGTGACTGAAAAGGATAAAAACCACTAGAGTAAATTATTGTCCATGGGACAAGTGGAACCCTACTCCCAAAGGTGTGGGATGTGAGGGAACAAGCTAGCACAAAATTAGGCCAAGAATATTCCCTAGGGTTAGGGATGAGGCCAACTTGAAAAGACCTAGGCAAGATATCATATACAAGTATGTTATGAGGTAGGACACTGTTGATTACTTATGAGGAAATGTGTTTGATGGTTCTGGACAGAATCAAACTTTGAGAAATTTGGAGAAGGTTATACAATTTCAGTTCCTATGGAATAATGATTTAGGCTCGGGGGTGTCAAGGACAAGTAATTTTGGTTGTTCATGTCTATGGTTGGGAGGATCTGGTTCTCTACTTAGTTAGTTTACAGATATTAAAGTAGACTCAAATATGTTTTACTTCCTTTATTTATTTTATTGATGAATGACAACTGCTACACTAAGGAATAGCTGCAAAAGTTACATTTCTTATTATAACCGGAGATATATATTTGTGAAGTATTTTTATTTGAATTACTGATAACAATATTTATTAAAATGCCAATAGTATGACTCATGTTTTGAAAAAAAAAACTGTTTATAAATACTGCTGTGAGAAAGAACAAGAAAAAAATAGAAAAGACTACATGTTATTATCTCCGTGAAAGTTTATTATTTATAACAAAAAGAGTATACATCTATTCATATATTACTTCCTAGCAAGAATATTTGTTTAGTGAAAAAAATTGTTCTTAGACCAGAACTGCTCACATATATTATATGTGAGCCTGCTCCTCACATATAATATATGTGAGCAGGCTCACATATAATTAATATATGTGAGCCTGCTCCTCACATATAATATATGTGAGCCTGCTCACATATATTATATGTGAGCATGCTCACATATATTAATTATATGTGAGAAGCAGGCTCACATATATTAATTATATGTGAGCATGCTCACATATATTATATGTGAGCATGCTCACATATATAATATATGTGAGCAGGACCAGAACAAAAATAAACCTATCGCACAAATATGTGAGCAGGACCAGAACAAAAATAAACCTATCGCACAAAAGTTATTGCAAAATAAAAATATGGTGCATATACACTACAGTACATGAATAAATAAAAGACCCATGGCCTAAAACAAAGTAATGAAGTAATATTAACCTGAGCATCATTTCATTTCTTTTGTAGAGCCATGTATAACCATTAAGCATAAAAATGACATATAATAAATCCTTTATACACAACAAAATTGTGGTATCATTGAACAAAAGCATAGAGGGCATGTATGAGTTCAAATAACTGTGTCACATACGTTGGAGTCAAATGAAACTAATAATGAATGTAGAGTTCATAATCTGAGAACTAACCAATACAAAACATATTGTAGAGAAATAAATAATATATAAGAAAGATTCAGGGTTTAAAACAATATATTGAAATATTAAAACCTGAGTAGTAAAGAGTCGAGTATTGTTTAGGTGTAGTATAGTCAGAAATCATACATGGCACTAACAACGTGGCATATGGTTATAGTTTTACCCAAGTCTATACATAGTTGGACATTAAATAAATTCGAGTCCTTAATACGACTTGATGGGGTACGTCCCTTTTCTAGTCCAGCCGTGGTATAGTATCGTGGTATGGAGATTTGTGAACATCTTAAGCCCGAGGGAGCTAGGATCGTGGTAGAGACCATAAGGCCGAAGGTTAGGGTAAGTAAATGATATTAAAACTAGTATAGTGGATTTGTTCTATAATATTGTTGTATTGGTTATAATGGTTAAGAACATGTGTTTCTTCTTAAGAGATCACAAGTTCAAATCCAAAGGTGTTTGGCCGTGACCTTAAAAATAGATTATTATTATTACTATTATTAATATTACCTTGTTCATAACTCGTGTCTTATGAGTTAGATGAATGAATAAAAATCCATAATCATAGATATAACTTTTGTATTTGGGTTGTTTAATTTATTGATAACCAATATATGTTTCCAGATTATGATGCAAGTCTTAAAATGCTTATGAACTATGAACTATGGTATATCAAGAAAATAAATAAAGACAAAAGGAAAGTTTACCTTTAAGAAACACAAGTCTTATTCAAACCTTAAAATCATAACGAAGAAGAAAAACCATAAATAAATGGCAAGGATGAGTAGTGTAGTGTTACTTTATAAATGAACATAGAACAAAAAACCCAGTAAAGTAATTTGCAATACCTACGATGAAGAGAAGACTCATGTAAAAATAACGATGAGTATGATGGCAGAGTTGTTATATATGGTATCAAGCACCATTGAGTTTTTTCCTCGTCATATAAACACCATGACAACACCATGACAAGTAGATAAGAGTGCCAATCGATCTTATGCGTCAAATATTAAATCAACCATATATAAGAAAATTGTTAAGTATAACAATACAAGTACATTATTATCAATGGAATTATTATTATTATTTTTTATGGTATAGGAGTCATTACAAATCCCTTCAAGGATGATGTACTCTATGATGTCGCTCCACTAAAGTATGTGATGTTCTGTTAGGCCAACCATATATGTGGAAGAGTGACGTTGTTTATGAGTCTCAACCCCGTAGTGTCATTGTTACTATGGGGGTTAGCTCTACACGGTACTAGAGGTAGTTCCGACTACCGTCCCAATAAAACAGTGCCACAAAGTAATCTCTCATACCACAAAGTTTAGCCTCTTCACAATCCGGTCAGAAGGTGAACAGAAGGATACTGCAACCATTGCAGCCTTGGCCCAAGACCTTTCTATCCAACAAAAGCAGATCGATAAGATTGTCGAAGATCACAAATCTATTTTTGCTTCACCTACGGGGGTGCCTCCGCACTACCCAATCAAGACAAGCTATAACAAATCCCTTCATAGCTCTATTGGCCACAACAGATCCAACCCCTCCAACAATAGGTTCGTGACAACCTTCAACAAGCTAAGCAAGACAAATTCTTCAGCAAGGTAAGCAACTCACCAAGGTTTAGATTCAACAAAAGCTTCCCCATCTTCCATAGGAACTTGACACAATGGGGACCATTGCTTCCTAAGGGGGGAGGAATGATCCAGATGGATATCGGTGGCCACCCACCTATTCCACTAGATCAAAACATGGTTTTCCACCTTGGCAGTTTTTTCTATAGTTTTTCGGGTCCTGAACTTTCGAGGCCATTTTGAGGCCCTGAATGAAATTTTTTGACATTTTGGGGCCTAGTTAATAATCAACATGGTCCCATTCAAAATGTGTTCTTCTCGGCTAGACCTTTCTAATGAGCTATCATGCGCCCCAAATGGAGATCGCATGCAAAAGTTATGCCCTTGGGAAGTTGACGTATCAACTACCCCCATCAGGGCCCACAAACCTTTTGGTGTTTCATCTCTCAGTGTTAGGGTTTTGGATGTTTAGGGTTTTCTTATTAATGCTTTACGTTAAACATGCCTTTTGAGCCTCATTATAAACACATCTTCTTGCAAATGAGTGTAGCCGTCACATCTCTTTTGAGAGATAAGCTGCCACCATTCTAGCGAGTTCATTCACTTTGTAATTTCATAGTTTCTGTACATTTCTTTCATTAATAGAAATTGTCTATTATTGTATCTTTGTGTTTCTTGCAATATCTTTGTGTATTTCCTTGTTATATCTCTTTCTTCATTTCGCTCTCAAAATAATCCGGATCACCTGCCCTCACGACAACATGTAACCTCTTGGGTGAGAATATGAATTCTACATCCCCTTACATGGAGGGAGTTGCTACTAAGCATGAATAGGGATACTGCTCTCTTGACAATAAATATGCCACACCCCCTTCATGCAACCCTTACCCATATGTAAGCTTAATTGGAAATATTCATCCTTGTCTCTACACACATATAGAGACACATATCAAATAACACTATCCAAAGAAACAATAAATCATATTAACATGTTTACAACATAATATCCAAGTTGAGACATAGGTTTCTTGACCTCGACTTGGATCCATATAACTCGATTTTCCTTGGAGTCCATGCACATGTAGTTCTTATTTGTTACCCATGGAAAATGATCATTAGTTTTGCAAAAATACATTAGTTCAACAATACAAATCATATATACTCATTATTAGATCAAATCATAATTCTATGTACCCAATCATAATATCCAATAACATTAAGTAAATTTCAACACTTCAAGATTTATACATAAGCATCACATTATACATTAATAATAAAATCATATCAGGAAAAAGATTTTTAAGCGATAATCTAGTCAAAGTGTGTCCATCAACAAAATTGGTTCATCCACATGTCAAAAACACCCTAAAATAATAACTATATCAAGTAATAACAAGTCTAATCAAAGAGGGGTGTTACACCCATATGTCCACACTAATGCTCTAGCCTTCTTTTTCCAAAATCATTTTTTGGGTTTTTTGAAAGGGCATTTATATTTGATGTGTCCATGCCAATGACATAAATTACTAAAGAATGGGACACCCTCATAATCCAAAAATTGGGAGAAAATACACTTACCCACCTCCAATTCTATTGAATCTTACAGACCTAGCCACAAATCCATTTCAACTAGTACTTTTGCCACATATTTTACCATACTCAGATAAATCCTTCTTAAAACTCAAAAATGCCGCCAAACTACTTCCTATTTGATTCTAAATGGCTTCACTCTAGAATTCCAATGGTAACACATGAAGATCAACCCATATGGGGTGGACTTTAAACTTTTCCACTCTAGGGTAAAAATAGGGTGTCCATGGTTTGAGGGTTGGCAAAGCATTGCCCAAATACTAGTTTCCCTTTCTTATGCTTTCAACATCTTCACCATTCTCGAGGATAAAATCCATCCACCCTTTTTGCTAGAATATGAAATGAAGATATGTACCATGAGTATTTTCCCCATACCTTGCCCATCCATTCTCTTAAAGATTTTTCCTTCATGAATCTCCTTAGAAATATTCATGCTAATGCCAATTCCTTCAGTAGGATTATTTGATGCATCAAAATATCTTTTCTAATCACCATTCAAATTCTCTTGTCTCTGTTATTAACACAATTCCTTTGTTTCTTTGCTTAATAAACCCTTGTAGACTATGGCCCTCTATGGTCTCTAATCTTCCCACTAGTTCTTTGATACCAAACAATGCCTTTAAATCCTCACCAACCAGAGCTTCCTCTCTAAACACTTTTGTGCATAGATTGTTCATTTGGTTCTCCAAGCCATATGGATGAGTTTTGTTTAACCTCCATTGCAAACGAACTCATAAAAGCTAGAACAAGTTTGTCTTGGGCAATCAAAGAAGGATCTGGGTGTCTGGTAGGACTAGAGCTCTACTACCTCTTTAGAGCTTTTGTACTCTCTAGTTTGGGTTCATTACCAAGGGAACACAATAAGGCCTAAGTGTGAGATCTTTAGGGTGAGAACAATTAGAATGTTCCATGGTCATTTGGGAAGCCTTAGGAGGACAAGATAGATTAAAAGAATCTATAAAGCCAATGGACGAAAAAGACAAAGTGTCCTTTTGCGCAAAGGTTCTTCATCATAAACATTGATCTCTTCCTCCTCCATCCCTCCTCCCTCTCCTCTATGATCCTCTTTGTTCACATTTTGGTTCATCCACAACTACAAGTGGGTACATATATGTTTATTATGAAGATATTAAGGCAACTTAAATTTTATTATTTTTATTTCTCTTCATTATTATTTAATTTAATGTATATTTTTGTCGACCTATTCCATGTCAACATTACATCACACTTTTCCTTCATATTGAGTTGTAGATTGTGCATCTCTGTGCACTCATTAGTTAGCATATCTATAAGAGGGATTTTTTAATATTTGTTGGGTTTTGGTTTAGTGGTTGGGACACACCTTTTCCATGCAAACAACCCATGTTTAAATTTGTCAAGTATAGAACCCCTGTATGTGTGTAAGAGAAGGTTTCAAACTTCCAAAGTTTGTTTCCCTCAAGCACCAAAAAAAAGCTCAATGCATATTTGATACTAAATTAGTCTAAGTGAACACCAATATGTGTTAGCCTTTGGCTCCCTCTAATCCTAAGTCCTTAATCACCTTTAAGTATACCTTAGGACATAGTTTGTATCCTAGATTACATTTTCTTTCTTAGGGTTATGGTTCTAATCTTCCTAATTAGGTACCACTGACCACTTACAATAGCGCAACTTTCAACCTTTTTTGTCATTTTTTGGTCTCATTGAAGATATTTTTGTTCTTATATTCTTTCTATTGCCATCAGAACCACACATGATCAAATGAGTTATATAGACATGTTATTAATTCTTTGAGATGTTGTTCATCAACATTATTAGAGCACCACGATAATGATGATCAAATGAGTTATATAAACATGTTATTAATTCTTTGAGATGTTGTTCATCAACATTATCAGATCACCATGATAATGATCCATGGGAGGTATCAACAAAAGTGGATGGTTGTTTATCATTGTCAAATGAGAACAATTGTTTAAAAACTTGAACTACCATGAGGAAACCACGCTATTGCATTCATAAAGAATAAGCTCTTTTGTGTAGATGTACAACCCATGTATACAACACATAAGAGTTTAAGAGTTGAAGTCGACAAGAAGAACACATGAATGGATAGATACATGAATATTGGTGTTACACCAACCTTGCAACGAAATCAATAAGTATTCTTCCTATCGTTGTATTTTTATTTGAAATTTTTGCCTACAATTTGAAAAGATAGAAAAGAGACAGAGAAAGTGCAAATGTTATTACAGTTTTATTATCAGTTGCATTCTATTTAAGTTGAACAGAAAGCACATAGATATGACATTGTTATCATGGAGAAAATTTCATAGTTTTGATGGACACTGAAATTTACGTTTTCTATTATTTTAGAAAGATTTTCTTGCAAATGCGGACTTCTGAGTTTTTCAAAGAAGCACATGGGTGTGGTAATTACACAAATCATGGAAACATATGTTGTGGTAATTACATAAATCTAGTACACTTAGTCTACTTACCACATTGTTTCAAAGTTATTTTGGGGTAGATTGAGGTTTTTTCAGTTGCAGAAGGGATTTGGTAACTTATCTTCGTCTACAGAATGATTTTACTGTTGTGAAGTCATATTGCACGTGTATCTTGGAAATTTGTATCTTCATCTAGCTTTGTGTAAACATGAATCCAAACAGTTTTACTTTTTGACAGGATGTCATGATATAATTTTGGTTGAAATTTCAATTTTTTTGTTATTGTTTAAATTGTATTTTTAAATATATAAATGGATTCAACATTATCAAAAATCTTGAAATAATCAAATTATACAGACTCAACTATTCAAAATCTGCAATTTCAACAATTTATCACATAATTTCAAACAAAATTGATAAAACTTAAAAACGCTTAAGATAAACTGGAAAATTAATTGGATTTTCCAAAGTCATTGGTTTATACGAAAACTGCCAAGATTTTCCTTCGTTGAGTTTGATGATCGTGGATTTGAAAAGCTATTCGTGCATTGAATTATAAGAATGGGTGGCATTTTGAAACGTTCTACATAATGATTTTAATGTTGTGAAGTCATATCGTGTGTAGGTTGAAAATTTGTATTTTCACCGGGTTTTGTGTAAACGTTTTTCGTTTTAAACTTTTTATTTTTTAAGTATTTTTGATAGGAATTTTAAAATATAATTTTAGGTAAAATTTCAATTTTTTGTTATTTAAATTATATTTTTGAACATATAAATAAATTCAATATAAAACCATAAAACACTAAAACCATGAAGTTATACATATAATTTTTTTTTAATATTTTCTAAGATGATGAAACATAGTGTTATGAAACTTAAACAGCTCATGTGTATTATGATAGTGAAATTTCAAAATTCTATATTAAAATGGAGGTCTATTTAGGATAGTGCAATCTCAAAATTGTATAAAGATGACTATTATGTCTATTTATTTATGATAACACAATCTAAAAAATGTAGAGTGATGATATCTTAATCTTTAACCTAGATATTATAAAATATTTTTTATTTAACCTTTGTAAAGAGGAGTAATAAGTGGAGATTGTTTGTTTTTGATAAGTGCAACATTTCGAGGATAATGACTCAATTAAACAAAACGTTTTTGGATGGTGTTGTACACTTGTTTGAAATTTACTAAGGCATTTAAGGTGCTTTATGTGTGTGCCATGATGACTATTTTGAAATTTACTAAGGCATCTAAGGTGCTTTATGTGTGTGCCATGATGACTATTGGTGCCTTGTGATTATGTTTTTGCATTTTATTATTTTTATTTTTTTGGAAACAAGCACATACACATAAGGAAACAAGATATCAAGGATCTAAAAGTTTTTTTTTATTTTTTATCATGACACATAATGACAAATCATCTCAACACAATAAGGAAAACATTAACTCAAACTAATGAACGCAACTTTGTAATAGTTATTTTGTAAGGTCTTGGAATTCTTTTGATGTTGCTTGTAGCACATACACATAAGGAAACAAGATATCAAGGATCTAAAAGTTTTTTTTTATTTTTTATCATGACACATAATGACAAATCATCTCAACACAATAAGGAAAACATTAACTCAAACTAATGATCGCAACTTTGTAATAGTTATTTTGTAAGGTCTTGGAATTCTTTTGATGTTGCTTGTATGAATCTATTCATGTCTCTATGAGTCTATTTTTAATCATTGCATCTTAGGAGTCTATTGATCTTTTTTGGAAACAAGTACCATATATCAAGGATATAAAAGATTTTTTTTAATCATTACATACAATCTTGACAAATCAACTCCATGTAATAAGGAACACATAAGCTCAAACTAAATAAGGCAACTTTGTAATAGTTATTTTGTAAGGTATAGGAATTCTTTTGAGGTTGCTTGTATGAATTTAGAGTTTTTTTATTAATTGCATTTTTAGGAGTCTCATTTCTAAAAATTTAAAAGGATGGAGTTACAAGATGCCCATTTTCACTTCGAGTAGGAGGTGTTTGAAGGTCCAAGACTTTATATTTGAAATTATTTTCTTCGTGATCTTGATCTAGCTTGAACTTGAATAGGGGGATCAAAGGTGTGTGGTGATCTTTGTGTGATGTTGATGAATGTTTTTTACAGTGTTGCGATACTTGGAAGTGTATCCTTGATTGCGACACACAAAGCACTTATTTGGAAATTTGTTTTAATTAGGATGGAAGATATAAAAGACTTGTTCAATATTTTGCAAACATTACTTAACACTGCATTGAGAACAACAATTAAAATTGGCAAAAAGTTCACTCGATAATGTGGCTACATGTATGAAAGTAATGCACAAAACATTTATCTTCTTAAAATTGAAAACATGTTAACTAATGAGTTAAGAGTTCTTCAGAATTAGGAAATAATTCAACATTCTCAACTCATTCTTGAATCATTCACAAGTTCTTTTGGAGTATGAATTGTTGACAATGAACAAGAAGACCTCGAGTAGCCTACAACAATGAATCATACATGTAAATTGGATGAAGACATTTTTTTCCTTGAAAAAAATCATAACTTTCATTGATTCAAAGAAAAGTTACATTTTGTAGGTGTTTCTACGCAAATTAAAAGATCGCCAAATGCCCAAGCATTACAAAATCATAGCCTTGTTCAATATACTGGTCTACAAAGATTCCCAGAGAGAAACTTAACATAGTGTCTAAGCAGACTCATTACTTCTAAAAGAAGTAATTAAACAAAAAAAGGAACATTGCATCTGTAAAAAAGTGTTGGTCAGTTTGCATAGGGCTTGGTTTTGTCATTAATGTCAAACTTAAATAATCCATAAGACCGAGAGAAGCAACTACATGGTGGTTAGCTGAGAGTTCCTTTGGAACTCGAGAATTCAGAAAGGAAGGAGTGCACAGTAGAAGAGAATGGATCTCGGGCGTTAAATCCAAGCGCGGTGCCCGACCGTTGTCAGATCCAGGAGAACCTGGACGTTCTTTAAAGTGCAAGGTGAAGCGGGCTTATAAAATCCCAAAAGCAGGAGGACCGTCCATCTTCGGGAAAGACACGTGGTCACAGATCAGATTTTCGCTGACTGGAAAGTCAAAGAAAGGAGGTGCTCCAACCTCCGATATCGCGATACGCAAAATCACGAAATGCAAAGTCCCGATGATATCAGGACCGTCTGATCACGAAAGGCCGTGGGCCATCGATCGGAGAAAAGCGGATATCGGGGATCACAACTTGGAGTGTCGAAACACTTCATCACAGGAACACCGAAATGCGAAATGCCGAAATGTTGAAATGCAGAACGCCGAAATGCCGAAATGCGAAGTGCCTTTTTGGCGTAGGCTGTGGTTACCGCCAGTGCTCATACGAGGGGAAGGAGCTAGCGTAGCTAAGCTCCATTTCGGGGATCGCGACTTAGAGTGTCGAGACACTTCATCACAGGAATGCCGAAATGTGAAACACATTTTAATTAAGCCCATGGTCATAGCCAATGGGAATATGGTTTAAACACAAGTGTCTTGTCAAAGTGCTCGAGGGTTATTCTATGCTGAGTCAAAACAAATGTATGATCATCGAATGGTGCTGGTTTAATATTTAAACTGATCGCGTGGATCTTGTTCTTCTTGATGCCTTGGCCAATAATGATCACTGTAAGGTAGTTATTCAGTTATTGTAACTGAATCTTCGAAGCCTGAGGGTTCTAGTGTACGCTCTGAACATACATGGTAAATATAAGTGAAATTTTGTGTGATGCATTTTTGAATGGAATTAATGGTAGAGCCGTAGCTCTAAAAAAAAAAAAACACAGAGGAGAAAAGTAAAATTCATTTATGTAAATTAAGATGAACTGAAATAAAATTATACAGGGACAATGAGAAGAAATGATGAAGATAGAGCAAAGATTAAGGAGAGAATACATATGCACAGATAGATAAATCTCTGTGGTTTGGTCAAGAATGGATTCTGATATGAATATATAAACAAAGAGGATTTGAATGCTTAATCTTTGATAGAGAACATAAAGAGTTGGTTTGCAGGTTCTTAGTGATAGAGAAGGATTCTAGGGTGGTAGGGAGGATCAAGGGAAGACTGTAAAAGTCTTCTATACAAGTTGGTGCTTGTACATCTGGGAGTTGTAGCTTCCATTCAGTAGGTGCTGAAGAAACAGAGGTAGCAACCTCATCTGGGTTGTAGCTCAGAAAAAATAAGAATGTAAAGAGAAGTTGGAGCTTGCCTTTCATTCATAAAAAGAAGAGGTTTTTCCCTTTTGGGTTTCCTCATGAAAATATCCGTGTCATTGTCTATTTATGTGATTTCATATTGATTTATTTGAATGATTTGTACCGACATATAGTAAAAGGCATAATCTGTGTTCATTGAGTAATCTGTTAAATAAAAAGAAAGAAATTTTATCTAACTGATACACCCCCTCCCTCTCAGTTAGGTTATCCTGTTTAGCAATTGGTATCATAGCAGGTTACTTCAAGATTCAGTTTAATCACTAGAAGTTTGATCTTTAATAATGGATAAGAAATCTGATTTTACTAAACATGGATTACCTCTGTTTGATGGACATAATTATGCCTTTTGGAGTATCAGGATGAAGTTGTTTTTGCAGTCTCAAGGAGTAGATGTTTGGCAAGCTGTGTTGAATGAATATAAGGCTCCAACAACAGTTCCAATAGATGCTGTAGGGAAGAAACTCTATGGGAGTAATTCCAAAGCTATGTATGCAATACTTGGAGGATTGGCAGGTTCATAATTTGTTAAAGTAATGCATTGTGAGTCGGCAAAAGAGTTATGGGACGAACTGAAGAAGGTATATGAAGGAGATACTAAGGTAAAGAATGCTAAATTACAATCATATAGAATTCAATTCGAAAGTTTAAATATGGAAGAATCTGAAGATATAGCTACCTATTTTTTACGTATTGATGAAGTAGTCAATACTATGAGAGGTTTAGGAGAAACAATTGGAAATGGTATTATTGTGCAAAAAGTGCTTAGATCTTTACTTGCAAGATTTGATCCCAAAATATCTGCTTTAGAAGAAAGAACTGATATTGCTACTTTACTAATGGATGAGTTGCAAGGAATACTACCAACATATGAGATGAGGACATCCAATGAGAATCCTTCCAATAAGGAAGCAACTTTCAAGGCAACAAAGAAGGACGAGAAAAAGGTTGAAACAAAAACCAGTAATTATGAGGATTTAGAAGAAGACATGGAAGAAGCTAACTTTGTCAAAAATCTAAAAAGAGGTACTAGCAAGTACAAAGGTAAACTTCCTCTCAAGTGCTTTAATTGTGGCAGAATAGGGAATTTTTCTTCTAAGTGTCCTTTCAATAAACATTTTTATGGAGAAGAAGAAAGTAACATCAAAACCAAAGAACATAAGAAAATGTATAAGAATCCATTTCAAAGAAATTCTTATAAAAAGAAAAGTCTATTGATAAAAAATAATAGTGAATCCCCAGATATAGATGAAAGTGATGAAATTTCAGATATAAGACTTTTTATGGTTATGGAAAATCAGAATGATGAACTTATTGAAGAAGAAGAAGGTGAAGTTGACCTGGAAGCTGAACTTGTAAGTGCTTTGTCTAAACTAAAGAAAGTAAGAAGAGAATGCAAACAATTCAAAAGAGAAATTGAGAGTTTAGATCAAGAATTATAGAAGTTAAACAATTTAATTGAAAACACCGAGATCATGTTAGTTGACTTAAAATTCAAAATAGAAGAGGCTAGAGTGTCTGAGGAAGCTCTAAATAATATACTTACAGAAAAGGAAAAGGAAAACGAAGGTTTAAAATTTGAAGTAGTTTTATTAAGAAAGAAAGTACAAGAAAATAACATGAATCATAGTTCTCAAGTGTTGGATCAAATTATCTGTAGTCAAAGATCAACTTATGATAAGACTGGAATTGGGCATAAGTCTGAAGTTACTAATACAAGCTTTAGTTCAAGTTTTGAAAAAGAAGGTACAAAACATACAAATGAGAAAAACACCTACAAGCAAAAGGGATCAAAAAAGCAAGAAGATAATAAGGCTTCAACAGTGCATAGAAAAAGTTATGGCAGTCATCAAAACATGTTTGAAGGTTACTGTTTCTTTTGTTATAAGTATGGACACAAAGCAACTTTCTGTAATGTTTTTTCAAGAAACATAAGTGCACATAATAGCCATGGCATATCTAGATTTGAATATGAAATAAGACATGATAAATCTATTCAGAACAATGTGAACAACTCACATAACAGATTTGATGCTTTGAAATTTGAAGTTGAATGCTATAGGTGTAATAACTTTGGACATATTTCAAGAAACTGTCCAATGAATTTTCAAAAATCTGTTATAAACCAATACACAAATCAGAAAACTAGTTATTGGAAAAGGAAGAATGCTCATTTAGAAATTGAAGAGTGCAAACTTGCTTTACAAGATGATCATAAAGTTAAATGGTGTGTGGACAGTGGATGCTCAAAACATATGACAGGAAGAAAACAAATCTTGATTCTTTAGATGAAAGAAAAGAAGGTTCAATCACATTTGGTAATGATTAATCAACTCGAATAGTTGGAAGAGGCACTGTTTGTTTAAACAAAGACATAATGGCTATAAATGTTTTACTGGTTGAAAATATGGAACATAACTTGTTGAGTGTAAGTCAAACATGTGATAAAGGGAATCTTATGATATTTGATTCTAAACAATGTCAAATCGGGGATGTTAAAACAAATGAGTTAGTTGGAACAACTACAAGGACATCAAATAACATATACATTTTAGATGAGAAGGATGAAAATTGCTATCTTGGACATGAAGATGAAAGTTGGTTATGGCATAAAAGACTCGGGCATATTAACTTTGACAATCTGATTCAGTGAAATAAAAAAGAGGCAATAAGGAACTTACCTGTCATAAAGAATCTTTCCAACTCTATTTGTAAACAATTTCAACATGGTAAACAAACTAGAGTCAAGTTTAAAACAAAGGAATATTCTACAACAAAACCTTTGGAAATAATACATCCCGATGTATGTGGACCTATGAGGACAACATGTCTAAATGGTGAAAGATACCTTCTGTTATTTATGGATGATTTTACTTGAATTGTAACAACCCTGATTAAATAGATGCATAGGGACTATTAATTATAATTAATTAGATAATTTGACTATCCTAATATGTTTAGTTAAACAATAATTATTTCTTAATAATATTAATTAATTAATTAATTATTAATTAATTGTTCATATCTATTGATGATTAATTAATTAATTAATTGACTCATTAAAGATTTGAGTAATGAATTAAAGGGGCTTAATAAATTTAATTTATTTAATTAAAGACTTTACGTATGAAGGAGGGGGAAAGAAACATTAAATGGTGGATAAGGTAATAAAGGAGGGGATAAGGTAATTAATGGAGGGGAGGAGAGTCGATAAAAGGGAAGATATGACGGGGGAAGAGTCCTACAGGAGGGGAACAAGAGAAGAGGGGGGAGAAAGAATTATTGGAGAGGGGAAGACTGTAGTTCTGGTTTTGGATATTTTCTGGTTTTTGTTGTTGGGTTCTGGAGTTTTGATGAACCATCGCAGGGGGGCACCGAGTTGCTGGGGGTTTTGGGCACGGGGGCTAGGATTCCTTACGGTATCCAGGAGCTAGGGAGCTGGACAGGCTGCTCCTAGCTGGCTGGGTGGTTAGTCGGTTTTTGGTCAGGGTTTGGTCAGTGCATCAGGCTGGGAAAAGTAGCAGGGAAAGGACAACTAGCTCAACAAGAATTAGCATCAGAGTAGAGGTATTTTTATTCTGTTAAGTAATTATTATTCTGTTATGAAATTTTTGTTCATGAATCAATTTAACATGCTTATATGCTGAATGAAAGAAATTACTTAGTCTTTCTGCGTAGAAGTAATCTTATCTATTTCAATTTATGGATTTTAATAGACTTAAATTAATTTGGTCCCTACACATGGTATCAGAGCCCTGGTTCAAAATTTGGAGCYGAGGGCCTACCTACCCACCCAAAAATTTAAACAACCATGAAACCCTTTAATTAGATGAAAGTCTGAGCTCCAAGCTCCACTGTTAAGCCCTAATATTGGCTCATTACCCCTTAATTGGGGCATATTAGATTAGTAATKCTATTTTATTTATGTCGGTTTTAGGCCATTAGTTGTAATTTAGATTAGTAATGTTATTTTAATTATGTCGGCTTTAAGCCATTATTTGTAATTATACCTCCTAGTCTCCTATATCTACCAAGGAGACATTTTCATTTTGAATCATCTTGTACTTGAACATTTAAGTGGAGTAAAAGGAGGTTGCCCCCTCGAAGAGGCTTATTATCTAAAATTATCTCTTTTTCAAGGCGTTGAGTTCTTTTCCTGAGGTTTTTATATGCTATATTGATGTTTGGTTCTTAACATATGGTTTCAGAGCTCAAGGTCTTGGGGTTTCACTGCTACATTTGAGACACCGTGGAATTTTCGCTATAACCTTTTTTCTACAATGTTTCAGAAGGAACGACTTGGAAGATATTTAGAAGACGGATCAAGGTACGTTGGGTTCAAAATTCAGCTCCCGAAGCCTTATACTTTAGGAGATACAACCTGTACAAGATAGGGTTCTGGAAACATCCTGAAATGAGTCATTGCAAAATTTTTGCTATAAAAAATTTTCTGTAACGTTTCAGACCCTGAAATCTGGAGGCCATTTACAAAAATTGGTAATGTATCTGTGGTAAAAAGTGCAGCTTTTGGGTCATCTTAAATTTGTATATACACCCTGTGTAAGATAGGGTATATGACTAGTCCTATTGACTAGTCTCAAGAAGGTGTTCCAGGTAAAACAATCATAACTTCTTCCTAGAGTATCCAAATTGTGTGGGATTGGTTGTATTGGATCATGGACAGTCTGTAGTATTTTGGGTGCGAGTTTAAAATTTTTATATCAATTATTTTGTGCGGGGCACACTATTCAAGTGAGATCTCTTGGAAAGGCCAAAAATCGGCAAGTTGTGGGGAAGCTACCGTAAATTCCACTTGGCACATCCAATTTTGATCAGACCTGTGGCATTGCAGAGAAGAAATATCATAGAAATACATAAGAGAAAGTTTCATACCCAGAAGGTCCAAAAATTGGGAGATACAACAGAAGAAATATTATCTAGCAGAACCACCTCAAAATCAAGGTTCAAAAGTGATACTTGGCCAACATGCCACCCAAAAAGGGAACTTCTACACCAAATAAACCTCCAGAAAATCCTACTTGGACTCTTGATGAAGGTGAAGAAATGCGTATGGACATAAATGAACTACAAAATAGGATGGATTCAATGGAAGCTAAGATGGATTCAATGGAAACTAAGATGGATTCAGTGGAAGCTAAGTTGGATACTAAGATGGATTCAATGGACACTAAGATAGATGGGTTAAAAGGGGAGATCATGGAAGTATTGAAAAATTTCATAACAGAGAAGACACCTGAAAGTGAAAATGCATCCCATGAAATTCATGATGTG